>UESW01003902.1:1139654-1199326 GCA_900491605.1 Calamus simplicifolius | reverse complement strand
GCAACCTTCCATCACCGGATTAGAAATCCGGGTGGTCCAGTGCCTAAGTACAATGAGTTGCTTATCAAGTCAACATGATAGTCTCATGTCAAAGGGACACTTATACCCATTGCCTTTCTGTGAGTTGCTCCAGGCAGTTGAGCACTCAATAGAGATGAGTCACTGTTCAGTGAATGTACTTCTACACTCACCCGCATGTCATACCAGTGTTATACACTCCTTGGTTTAAGAGAACAAACCAACCCATATGACATACAACGACCTACACTTGATTACATCGTCATCCTCGGTAACGACGTATCATTTGGCCGCGAACTTATTTAAGAGTTACTCAACAATTCCTCCATTGTCGAATACATGTAACTCTAAGGACTATAACATATTGAAATTCTACTAGAAGATGTAAACTATATGTTGTAAGGCCAAAATTCACTCTTATTTATTGAATAAATCATGTTCATATACATCAACTCATAACTGTCTACAAGCTAGACGATTGGCTGTAGGACACATTTCCTAACAACCCCGTCTTGGAGCCGACATCTGAAAAGTTGGAGCCGACTCCAACCTGTCATGAACTAATTTTTTAAAATGTCAGATCAGCTCCAATGGTAATATTTTTTCTACCTAACTTCTAATGGCTATTTTTTGTGTGTGTAGAAACATCCAAGCATCTCATAACGGCTATATTTTTACCTAACCTTGGATTGAAGACTATAAAAAGGAGATATCTGTCCGTTAAAAAGAGAGAGAGAGAGATATATATATATACAGAAATATAGAGCAAAAAGGAGAGAAATCAAAAAGAAAAAACTCTGAGCTTAAGTCCATCAATCCTAGAGAGTTCAAAGAGAAATCCAAAAGCTTCTCAAGATCAAATCCAAGAGATTTCCAATATTTGAAGAGAGAAAGCAAAAGCCCCAAAATCCTCTACTTCTCAACTGCGATTTTCTATGAAGAATCTGAGCTGAGGCCTGATTCAATCTTTCATATTTATATGAATTAGTTGTCACTTACTAGATTATTATGATTATGTTGGGTATGCATGCTTAATGACCATTTTCACTTATGTTTACTACATGTTGGATTTTTATGACGCATTATATTGCATGCAGGACTGTGAGTAGAGGATTCCTAATGAGCTTATTTATTATAGAACCCTTAGTGCCTAGTTTTAGAATATGAGATATAAGAGATGAGAGTACTTAGAATCTTTGATACCAGTACCTTTATAATAAGTTGCTTATATTTAAATTGTAATTTGTAGTATGTTGAACAATGTTAAATTTTAATTGGATCGAATACTTATGTTAAATTAGAAAAAAAATATACATACTCAGGTGCATAATTCTTGGAATTGCCTAGCTCAAGTATTGACTTGGGGCATGACAGTCATCCTTCCTTTTTTTCTGTTACAATGAATTTTGAGGGCTTATACTTTTCATGTCATTTTTAGCGTAAGTTTACTAATTTAGGTTTTTGATTTTCTTAACATTAATCTCATTTTCTAGTCAGTCTGTGCAATCATTTATTCAATACCTTCATTGAAAAAAAAAAAAAAATTCCAATAAGAGCCATCAAATAAGAATGCTCTCTTTTTGTTGAGACTATTATTTTTTAAACTAAAAATAATTGCATTCATGAATCAAAAATTATAATAAATGTAAAACGAAATATTTGCATTTGCATCATATATGCAAATATTTATTAGTTTGACAATCTATACTTACATATTATATATATATTGAATTCTCAAACCAGTTCGTCACAAAAGAGTGAGCAAAATCGTGCAATCAGTATTCCTTTTTCTTTCTTTTGTAGTGGAAGTATTAAGTAGTATATTGACATTTTTTTTTTTTTGGTGGGATGGTGTTGTTATACGTTGACGTTTTCAAGTCCGGATATAATCTCATACATTTTTAGTTGGCCCAGACATTTGCCAAATCTCCCGTACAAAACATCCCTTCCATGTTTCCTTCCCTCTTAGCTTCTTGTTGAGCAACCCCTTCATAGAAATAATAGCACAACAATCCATGGCAGCACGAGCAAGGCCAATTCCGCCGGCCTTCTTCCGGCGGAGCTCACAATTTCTATGGGAAAGAGGCAGCCATCTCGGGACGCATTCTGGGTGGTGGTCTTCGCCAGACCTTGGAAGTCGCACGCCCTCACATCTTGGTCCATCTTCTGGAAGTACATGTTGAAGGCATACGATGCCTTGTGGTTGCGACCCAACTTGCTGCACGGCGACGAGCCCATCAACGCCGTGCAGTCCCCGTGGAAGCATGCAAAGTCCATGTTCTCCTGCAACGCGTCCTGGTTCTTCGCGCTCGGATCGTATACGCACCACTCCCTCTCCATATACTCCACCCCAGACGCGGCCGCCAAGTACTTGGCGCTTCCCTTTCCGGAGAAGTCCGTCGGGAACTTTGGCTTCCCATCGTACGTGAAAATCCCCCAGTGGCGCTCGAAGTTCCCCGGTTGGATGCTCTTCATGTTCTCGTCGATCAAGGCGAAGAAGTAGACGTCCATCGGCCCGGGCCTCAGCGGCGTGCCCTCCTTGCTCGCCATCTTCTTCAAGAACCCATCGTAGAATTTCTTCGCATTTGCTACGTCGGCATTCTTGCTGCCATCCGTCGGCCAGCCGACTTCGCCGACTACGATCTTCATGTTGGACAGGCTGGCCTTCTTCAAGGCCCACACCAGCGTGTCGAAGTTGGCGTCGAACACGTTGGTGTATTGGATGCCTTTGTCGTTGACCGTCCGGCCACCGCCACCGAAGAAGGCGAAGTCGGCCGGGAAGTTGGGATTTTCGTAGAGGCTGAGGAAGGGGTAGATGTTGACGGTGAAGGGTGAGCCGTTCGAGTTGAGGAACCGCGCGATGTCGATCACGAGATCATGAATGTCGGAGCGGAAATCACCGGCGGAGGGGACGGGATTGCTCTCCGGGGAGCTGTAGACGTCGGCGTTCATGGGGGTGGTGGCTTTGATTCGGCTGTGTCCCGCCTCATTCAGGGCCTTCTGGATGTTCTTGAGCGCCGGGAACGTCGTCTTCAAGAACGAGCCATTGTAACTCCTCAAGAACGGTTCATTGCCCACGGCAACATACCTGACCACAATACAAACAGATCATATATTTGAATCGATCGGAAGATATATATATATATATGTATAACAAATGAGAGGAGGAGTACTTGATATTGACGTCTTTGTAACCCGTGACGTTCTCGTGAACCCAGGCTTTTGCATTCGAGTAGCTGCCCATAAACTCGAGCTGGTCGTTCGGGATGCCGACCATGACGTCGATCCCGGTATTGGCCAGGGCGTGCATCGCGGATGACTCCGCGTCGAACAGCTTGACATCCTTGATCCCATTGTCCTTGAGCATTTGGACGACGATTTTAGCGGGGATCGGGTGCGACGCCTGGGTCCCCCAATTCACGCCGAGGGCTTCCGTGGGGGCGGCCGAGATCGCCAGGGCGGCGCACAAGACCAATGCCAGGGCTTTCGGAGAGACCATGGTTCTTCGAGGGCGAGGCGCCATTAGAATTTGGATGAGAACGGGAGACGTTTAGGCCCGATCGAGGAGAGGTGCTCCGTTGATGGTTCTCTTAACAATGGCGGGAGAGAAGGTAGGAGGCAACGGCTTTGGTTGGCGACTTGTCTGGCTGAGGGAAGGAAACAGCGTTGAAGAGCTGCGATCTTTGAAAGTCTAGTTTTTAGTTACATGTCTCAACGGAAACTTTGTAATTTTAGAAAATATACTTAGCGCTATGTCTCAAATTTTAGCGGACCAAAAAAAAAAGAAAAGAAAAAAAAGAAAATGGAAAACCAAGGTTTAGTTATTTAAGGGTTCCCTTGGAGAGAAAAACAGTTGAGAAATGCCGGTGATTTTAATGCAAAAGGTTTCTTCATCTCACATTTTTGGTGGAAAGTGAATAAATGTTAACTTAAAATAAATAATTTCTTGAATAGTCATATATCTAATCAATAAAAATATGTTAAGAGTTACTAATATGATCAAGATTTTTTTTCTTGATACACCAGACTTCTTATCTAATTTTCTCTCTCCTCATCTCATTTTAGGCCTATCTCCTAATATGGTACGTGGAAAGGAAGAGGAGGAGAAGATGGTAACCATGGTGACGGATGTAATAGGATGGACATCAAATACCACGACTAGCTTGTGATGGGATTTACTTTTATATCATTTAGAGCAATTCTAGACTATATTAAAAAATAAATATTAAAAAATACTTTATTTAGTGCTTATTTGATATTGAGGGAAGCGTTAAAGTGTGTGCTAATTATTTTATGAAGACTATGGTAACCAAGATGATCAATAAATTTGAGAAGTGTTAGTTTGATTTTAGTATGATATTGACTGTGTTGCCGTTAAATCACGTTCCTTGAACTTCGGGTAACGAGAGCCTCATCCTTAACAGGGTTCCTGTAAGAAAGTCCCGAGGATTGGTTGCACCGGAGGGGACCCTTCTACGCTCAAGTAAGCAACTTGAAACAGTGAAGAAAGAGCTAGAGGAATTAGCTAGGGAGCTTGAGTTCAGATCTCTTCTCTCGTTGTGAGCGAAGGTTCTTATATCTGTACGGAGATCCCTCTTACTCGCTTTTGGAAGATGGTTGATTTGAGACGTTATTGTCTGGTAGTGGTCGGGCGGCAAGGCTGACAAAGACAGGTCGCAACAAACACTGAGCATGTCAGAGGTGTCCCGCCCTGCCAGTCCCCTGCCAGACATGGTGCCCTAGGTGGCAGGTGGGCCTAGTCGTATCAAGCGTGCATTGTAATAGGTAGTGGCCACGCACAATCACAGATGGTTAGTGGGCCACATGATGATCGCCGATGGTTAGTGGGCCACATGGCAGTGTCAGGCGGCTCGAGGCCGAGGGACCTAGAGTCCGAGGTCGAGGGGACCTAAAGTCTGAGGCCGAGGGGACCTGAATCCAAAGCCGAGGGAGCTTGGAGTCCGAGGCTGAGGGACATAAAGTCCGAGGCCAAGGGGACCTGAAGTCTAAAGCCGAGGGGGCCTAGGGTCAAGGCCAAGGGGACCTGGGGTCCGAGGCCGAGAGAATCTCGAAATCCAGGCTAAGGGGACCTGGGGTCCGAGGCCAAGGGGTCCTTGGAGTCCGAGGCCGGGGTTCCGTTAGTTGCCTCTTCTGTCAACCCTAACGTGGCCCACTCCCTGCCCGGCGAAAGGGACGTAAAAACCTTCAGGTGGCTGATTCCAGTGCGTCGCCAATCATGGAGGAGTGCGTATCCTTGGGGACAGTGGTTCCTCAGTGCAGATGATATGGGGCATCGTAGTGCCACCACCTCTATCAACAATCAGATCTGGGGGAATCCTTCTCGAAACGGGGGAGTCCTTTCGGAACCCACGAAAAAGCAACCGCCATCATTGCCATCATGGTGCTGATGTTACCGATGCCTCATGATTGGCTGAAGACAGAGCACTCCGCGTGTCGGGCGCCTATCGAGGTGACATTGCCAATGGTGGGCATCCACGTGGCTGGCTGGACTAGGTGGAACGATTCAAAAATGGTGTATAGCCGGGGGGGCTTTGGACCGACATTATGCTTCTGAGATCTTCGTCTTCCTCCCCGATCTCACATCCCGCCCAAGCCTTCCTTCTTTGAACCTTGTTGTTCTTTTCGCCATTCTTCTCCCTTTATTAGGTTAGTCCCTCCGATCATTCCGTGTCTTTCTTCCATGGCCTCTCACCATCTTGGTCTTCCTCCCTCCCATCGATTTCCCTCCTCGTGACAGCGGACCTCATCATCTCCCCCATCCTTTTGGTCTTCTTCTTCTTCTCCTTCCTCCGAGGACCTCGTTCCTTTGTCCCAATGGCGAATCGCCAGTCAGGCCCCCACCAGGAGTCGTCCGGTGGCCGCCGATCCCTCATCTAGGGTTACAGTGGAATCCGAACTGTGTTCGATTGTTCCTCCCTACCCTCGATGATAGGGTGACCTCCTTCCGGCTTGATAGAATCACTCTTTATGAAGTATCCCTCAGGGTGGGTCTTCGCCTACCCTATCATCCCTTTTTCAATAATCTCCTCGACCGATACTCCCTAACACCCACGTAGTTGGTTCCAAATTTCGTTCGGACCATATGCAATTTCAAAGTGCTGTGCCACCTCTAGGGCATAGAGGCTAGGGTTTTCCTCTTTCGTTGCCTTTACACCCTCCGCCAACAATCGGGCTGGTGGTTGTTCCAGCCTAGGCCTGTGTTGACCCAATTATTGATTTTGATGATTAACAAAAGACATGAGTATATTCACTATGTTTCTGATAGATTTAATAAGTGTTTCAGGGATTAAAAATGTTTAATCAATCAAAAGGAATAAAGGAATAAGTTTTGAATCAAATTTAAAGGAATTTTTCAAAGTTCAGAACTTGGAGTCGACACCCAAATAGTCAGGAGCCGACCCCAAGGCGTATCAGAAGGTTTCTAGATTTTTGGCATGGTCTGGAGTCGACACTCAGAGTTTCGAAGCCGACTCCAACCTGAGATATAGAGAAGTGCATTCTGTTTCAGTTTCCGAAGCCGACACCTGAGTTTCTGGAGCTAACTCTAACCTGAGAACAGAGAGTGTATTTTATGGACATTTTTGGAGCCGATACTCTTGGATTCCGGAGCCGACTCTCGAAAGCGACGAGCCGACACTTAACTTTCTCGGAGACGACTCCTCAATAAACTTTTTCTTTGCTATTTTTGGATACTCGATCTGGAGCCGACACCTGAAAAGTTGGAGCCGACTCCAACCTATCAGGAGCGGATTTTTAATTGTCAGAACGGACTCCAACGGTAATATTTTTTCCACCTAATCTCTAATGGTCATTTTTCTTTGTGTGTAGAAGTATCCAAGCATCTCACAACGGCTATATTTCCCACCTAAACCTTGGATTGAAGTATATAAAAGGAGGAATATCCGTCGTTTGAAAATATAGAAAAAGGGGAGAGCAGAGCAAGAAAAGAGAGAAAATATTCAGAATATACTGAGAAAGAAAGAGAGAAATCAAAAGGAAATACTCTGAGCTTAAGTCCATTAATCCCAGAAAAGTTCAAAGAGAAATCCATAAGCTTCTCAAGATCGAATCAAGGAGATTTCCAACATTTGAAGAGAGAAAGCAAAAGCCCCAAATCCTCAACTTCTCTACTGTGTGAAGAAACTGAGCTGAGGTTGATTCAATCTTTCAAAGGAAAAGAGAAAAAGAAGAAAAGAAGAAAAGCATACATTCAAAGAGCTTCAATCAGCTTTTCTTACCCTATTTATTTTATTGAATATCTGCTCACTTAAGGAGCTGTTTAAGTGTTGTATTGAAATCTTTATTGCTTTCAAACTGTTGATTGCTAATTCAATCAGGGGATTGAATTAGTGGAGGTAGTATAGCTCGGGACAAGCTAAGGATAGCTTGTGTTTGGGTTTTGTGCTGGTGAGCCCGGTAAAATCAGCTGGGTTCGTTGTGATCCGGGGGGAAAACAACAAGTTTTGAGTTGTGAGCTTGTAAAATAACTCGGCTGTAATCAAGAGAATTATAGTGTGGGTCCAAGTGCTACTTGGGAGTGGATGTAGGTGTTGGATACACCGAACCACTATAAAATCTTTGTATTTGCCGTGCTTTATCTCTTTGTCTCCTCCTATCTCATTATATGTGCCTAGCATTTATCTTGCACTCAATCTCTTTTATTTCAAAGCACATAATTTTAAAAAAAGCTAAATTTTTAAGAACCCAATTCACCCCCCCTTCTTGGGTTGCCATCTGGGCCAACAATTGGTATCAGAGCTACTTGTGCTCATTGTTTATTTGATCAAACGATCAAGAGCTAAAGATCCAAATGGCAGCTCAAGCTGGATCTTCATTTGCTGAAGGACATTCTACAAATAGACCTCCTTTATTTAATGGTTCAAACTACTCTTATTGGAAAGCTAGAATGAGAATTTTTATTCACGCTTTAGATTATGAACTATGGAGTGTAATCACTAATGGACCTAGCACACCCACACACATAGTAGATGGTTCAATAGTTCCTAAACTGAAAGGGATTGGAATGAGAACGATAAGAAAATGGCTCAGCTCAATGCTAAGGCCATGAATATTTTATATTGTGCATTAGATGCTAATGAGTTTTATAGAATTTATACATGTATTTCCGCAAAAGAATTTTGGGACAGATTAGAAGTTACCCATGAGGGTACTAATCAAGTCAAAGAATCAAAGATTAATATTCTTGTTCATAAATATGAATTGTTTAGCATGGAACAAACTGAATCTATAACCTGCATGTATACAAGATTTACTGATATTGTGAATGGTTTAAAGAGTCTTGGCAAGACCTATACTAACTCTGAGTTGATTCGTAAAATCCTTAGGTCTCTTCCAAGGACATGGGAAGCAAAGGTGACTGCAATCCAAGAAGCCAAGGACCTCAATACCTTACCTTTGGAGGAGCTACTTGGATCACTAATGACTCATGAGTTGACCATGAAATAGCATATAGAGGAAGACATCAAGAAGAAGAAAACAATTGCCCTCAAAGCTGCAGAAATTAAAAAAAATAGCAGTAATGAAGAAGAAGATGATGATGAGGAGACTGCACTCCTTGCTAAGAAATTTAAAAAATTTATGCAAAGAAAGAGACCCTTCCATAAGAAAAAATTTGGAACAAAATGAAAGATGAAAAAGAAAAGAAAAGGACAAGGATAAAGAGAAAGACCCCCTCATATGCTATGAATGTAAGAAATCGGGGCACTTTAGATATGACTGTCCTCAATTAAAAAAGAGGTACAAGAAAAAGAAAAAGGCATATGTTGCAACATGGAGTGATAGCGAGGAATCCTCTTCCGAGGAAGAACAGAAAGAGGTTGCAAACATTTGTTTTATGGCAAATGACGATGAGGTAAGTACCGAAACTCATGACTTTACCTTTGATGAATTGTTTAATGCATTTAACGAACTAGTTAGTGATTTTAAAGTTTTGAAAAAGAAAAGCAAATCCTTGAAAAATGATAATTTAAATCTTGTCAAAAAAAAAAATAAACTAACCCATGAAACTGAAGAATTGAAATCTGAAAATAAGAATTTGCTAAAAGAAAAAGAATCAATTTCAAATGAAAATGTCAGTTTAAAGAAAAAAGTTGATAAATATAAAAATATAGTTGATAAATTTACATATAGCTCTGAAAAACTTAATTTGCTATTGAGTAATCAAAGAGCTGTGTTTGATAAGGCTGGATTAGGTTATAGCCTTATAGGCCTAATAGAAACAAAAGTATGTTAAAAATTTCTTTAGAAAGGAACATGAGAAAAATGATGTTTTATGTTATTGCTGTAACAAGAAAGGACACAAAGCCTATGAATGCAATTCTAAAAAAATTAATAAGAATTTAAATATTAAAGGAAAGAAAATATGGGTTCCAAAAGGAACAATCTTTGTTGCTACTAACCATGAAGGACCCAAGAAAGCTTGGGTACCTAAACAAAAAGTTTGATTACTTTGCAGGAGTGTCTTGCGGCCAAAAGATCAAAACAAAAGTGATATCTTGATAGCGGCTGCTCAAGGCACATGACGGGTGACAAGGATCAATTCATCACCCTTGAGAATAAAAGAGGAGAAGTAGTACCTTCGGAGATAATGGCAAAGGCCATATTATGGGCTTTGGTAAAATTTAGATAACTCCCTCCACTTTTATTGAAAATGTTCTTTATGTAGATGGTTTAAAGCATAATTTAATTAGTATTAACCAATTGTGTGATAAAGGTTTCAAAGTTTCATTTGAAGCTTCTATCTGCACTGTTTCTAATCCTATTGACAATAGCATTAAATTTACTGGAAGTAGAAATGGCAATGCATATTTAATTGATTTAGACAATCTATCTGCTAATAGTCATTGCTTAGTGCTGATAATGCTAATGTAAATGAGATTGGATGGTTGTGGCATCGTAGATTAGGTCATGCAAGCACACACTTGATTTCAAAATTAATTAGAATAGATTTAGTTAAAGGTCTTCCAAAGTTAGATTTTGAAAATAACAGAATTTGTGATGCATGTCAATTTGGAAAATAAACTAGAAACTCTTTCAAATCCAAGAATGTTGTTTCCACTTCTAGGCCACTAGAGCTACTTCACATGGACCTTTTTGGACCAACTAGAACCACTAGTCTAGAAGGAAAGAAATATGGTCTTGTGATAGTAGATGATTATTCTAGATTCACTTGGGTATTATTTTTGGCTCATAAGGATGAGACTTTCTCAATATTTCTGAAATTCTTCAAGAAAGTCACTAATGAGAAAAATACCACCATAGTGTCTCTTAAAAGTGATCATGGCACCGAATTTGAAAATTATTTATTTAAAAATTTTTGCATTGAACATGGCATTAATCATAACTTTTCTGCACCTAGAATACCACAACAAAATGAAGTTGTAGAAAGAAAGAATAGAACTTTAGAAGACATGGCCCTTACCATGCTATGTAAAAGCAACCTACCAAAATACTTTTGGGCTGAAGCTATAAACACAGCATGTTACATCCTTAATAGAGCTTTAATTAGGCCAATCCTTAAGAAAACACCTTATGAATTATGGAATAATAGGAAACCTAACATTAGTTATTTTCATGCATTTGGTTGTAAATGTTTCATTCATAATAATGGAAAAGATAATCTTAGAAAATTTGATACAAAATCTGATGAAGACATGTTCTTAGGATATTCAACAACTAGTAAAGCCTTTAGAGTATTTAATAAGAGGAACTTAATAGTAGAAGAATCTATTCATGTAATTTTTGATGAATCCTTAGCATCAAGTTCAGAAAAGATTGATGATGAGGAAGATACAAATTTGCTAAAAAGAGATATTGAAAAATTAAATATAGACGTATCTTTAGATCATGAACAAGAAGCTAAAGATGATGATTCCACTAGGGTTGATGTTATTGATACTACTCGCAATGATGTAGATCTGTCTAGAGATTGGAGATATGCTTATGGTTATCCTAAGGAATTGATTATAGGTGATCCATCTCAAGGTGTAAGAACTAGATCATCTATGAGGAATATCAATAATCATCTTGCATTTGTATCTCAAATTGAACCTAAAACTATTGAAGAAGCTAAAAAAGATAGTAATTGGATGCTAACTATGCAAGAAGAATTAAATCAATTTACTAGAAATAATGTATGGTCCTTAGTTGATAGACCTAAAGGTCATTCAGTTATAGGATCTAAATGGGTATTTAGGAATAAATTAGATGAAATAGCATAGTAATTAGAAATAAAGCTAGATTAGTTGCAAAAGGATATAATCAAGAAGAAGGAATTGATTTTGATGAAACCTTTGCACCTGTAGCTAGATTAGAAGCAATTAAATTATTACTTGCATTTGCATGTCATATGAATATCAATTTATTTCAAATGGATTTTAAAAGTGCATTTTTAAATAGTTTTATAAATGAAGAAGTTTTTGTAGAACAATCACCTGGTTTTGAAGATAATGAATTTCCAAACCACGTTTTTAAATTACACAAAGCACTATATGGTTTAAAATAAGCACCTAGAGCTTGGTATGATAGATTAAGTAAATTTCTAATTGAAAATGATTTTACTAGAGAAAATGTAGATAAAACTCTATTTTTGAAAAAAAACATAAAGATTTATTAGTAGTACAAATCTATGTAGATGATATTGTATTCGGTGCTACTAACGATCTTCTATGTCAAGAGTTGCTAAGCTAATGCAGGGTGAATTCAAAATGAGCATGATGGGAGAACTCAACTGTTGGGAATTGTATCCTAAAGCCAATCATTTGATGATTGTGCTGATGTAAATTGTATATAAATTGATATATAATAAAAGTTATTTGGCAGTTTATTCATTACAAGAACATCTTCTTAATACTCCTGAAAGTAATGAAGCCCTTAGGATCTTCCTCACGATAAAGGAGGATTTATCTTAGAAGGTCCTTAAAAGAATTCGCGACCAAATGATATACTATGACAGGGCCATAGTACTATCAATTATAGGACGTTGTATATCATATTTGTTGGTTATCCTCTTAACCAAGGAGTGTAGAGACACTGGTATAACATACAGGTGAAAGTGTAGGAGTATATTTCACCGAACGTGACTCATTTCCGGATACTCTGCTGTCAAGAGTTAATCTGAGAAGATATAGGTATAAGTATCCTTCAGACCTGAAGATCACAACCAGTGGCTTACAAGCAACTCATTGTACTTAGGTGCTGGACCACCTGGATTTCTAATGCATCTACGGAAGGTTACTGGGTGCAGTCAAGTACTTGTGGTAGTCAGTTGTGGATCAAGATGGAATTTGACCTATCCCATTAAAAGGAGAAATGCTTGTGTTTCAATTTAGCAAGACCTTGGCCAAGGCACTTCATGTGAAAGTCACATGATCACTAAAGTTGAAATCACTTTATGGATTTACTATTTAGAGTTGACAGGCTCTTAAGCCATCCTTAGCATTTGTGGTCAAGAGGATGAATTATACGGTAACTGTTTCTTAGGGTTCTTGGAGTTTGCTCGGCAACTCTTCGACCTATCCGGACGTCGGGTTCCATTGCTAGATGGGCACATCGATTAGTATAGAAAGTTATTTCTATGCTACCGGCTTAGGTTTGAACCTAGAGAGTCACACGCATAGAAGTTTCCTAGGATGATCTATTTGCTGATCAACGATTGAGAATCGTATATGATTTAATTAATCAATTTGATTGATTGAATTATCTCAATTGGGTTAAGTACAATTGAATAAGATTCAATTTGGTTTAAGTCTATTAGAAGGACAAGTCAATTTCAAATATTGATTTGAAATTAGACTTGATTTGAATTTAAATAGATTTAGGACTAGCCAAATTTGATTTGGGCTTGGACCATGATCTATGTGGGTTAAGTCAAATAAATTCAGATCAGAACCCAAACCTCTCGAATATGGATCTCATATGATGAGATGGCTAAAATCTCATCTCATGAGATAGAATTTAATGCATGACATTTATTTACCGAACGTCGGATTTATCCCTCGTCTCTTTGGTTTTCTTCGAACGACGGAACTAAACCAAACGCCGCGACTCCTTGATTTTCTCCGAACATCGGAATTAAACCAAGCACCGCACCTTCGGCGTCTCTTCGCTTTTGCCAAACGACGGATTCTTAAATGTCAGAATTAAATGTCAAGGCTAAATCTAGACTATAAATAGAGGGCATTCCCTCACCAGAGAACACAGAACAAAAAATAGAACAACAATACACGATTTGTCGTGGATTGTAATTATAAATTGTCATGGATTGTAATTCTAAAGTGTTAGAATAGAAAATCCTAGTGATTCTGGTGTTAGCGGAAGCCTGGTGGATCTTGGAGGAAGATTCAAGTGAGAGGATTCAAGATCAGCAAAGCTATTTTTCCGCGAGCTAGCACTCCCAGAAATCTGATCATTCGTGGCTTCGCGTGGACAATACTAGAGGCCGGACGATTGAACGCCTGCAGAGCAATAAGGATTTACCTACTGTTCTTAAGGTAAGTGATTTGATCCCTAGATCTTAAGGCAGGCTTCAATATAATAGTGTGACTAGTCATCTTGAAGATCAAGATATGATCTTGATGTTTTTATATGCATATTTTAGATCAAACGACCCTGAATATATAGGAAAAGATATGATCTTGATGCATATTAGATAGATTAATATGTAATCTTTTAATTTTCGCAATGATAATAGTTATCAATTTTTAAAAATATGCATGCCTCGGAGACTATTTCTCCCTACATCAACTTCTTCCTAGGACTTCAAATCAGGCAAAGCAAAGAAAGGATTTTCATCAACCAAACAAAGTACACAAAGGAAATTCTCAAAAAGTTTGGAATGGAATCAATCAAACCCCTTGGAACACCAATGAGTCCTTCATGCAAGTTAGACAAAGATGAAGATGGTAAGAAAGTTGATCAAAAGCACTATAGAGGTATGATCGGATCTCTACTTTACTTAACTGCAAGTAGACCTGATATCATATTTGTTGTTTGTCTATGTGCTAGATTTCAATCAGAACCTAAAGAATCTCACTTAATTGCTGTAAAAAGAATACTAAGATATCTAAGTGAAACTAAGAATGTAGGATTATGGTATTCTAGAGACTCAACACTGAATTTAATTGCTTATTCTGATTATGATTATGCTGGATGTAAACTAGATAGAAAGAGTACAAGTGGTGCATGTCAATTTTTAGGAAGTAACTTAATCTCTTGGTTTAGCAAAAAGTAAAATTTGGTTGCATTATCTACTGCTGAAGCAGAATATGTTGCAGCTGGAAGTTGCTGTGCTCAAATCCTTTGGATTAAGCGACAACTTGAAGATTATGGCATAACACTTGATAAAACTCCTATTAAATGTGATAATACAAGTGCAATAAACTTAACTAAAAATCCAATCCAATATTCAAGAACTAAACATATTGAAATTAGATATCACTTCATTAGAGAACATGTAGCTAATGGTGAAATTTATCTTGATTATGTTTGCACTGAGGAACAACTAGCGGACATATTTACAAAACCTTTAAGTGAAAAAAGATTTTGTTATCTTAGAGGAGAGTTAGAGATTTGTGACCCTTTGGAATGATTTTGAAACCCCTAAGGAATGATTATCTAGATTTCAATCAATTTCTTGAAATTTTCTCATGACTTTAAGGACTATTTATCTAGACATTTGAACAATTTGATTCTCCACATTCCAAAGATTTTATCAAAAAATTATTTCAACAAGTTTTGGATGTTTGAAACTTTCTTATTTTTTTTCTAAAACTGTCAGTGGAGTCGACACCCTGATTTGTGGAGTCGACACCTTATCTGTGTCGCTCTCGGTCTGAGACCTTAGAGCCGACATCCGCCTTAGTGGAGCTGACTCCAGTTTGAGCATTGACTGTGTTAGCAACCTGGAGTCGACACCTCGCTTTGCGGGAGCCGACTCCAAGTGGTCCCAGGTTAATTTATCTAGGGTAGAGCCGACTCCTCGTTCATTTCAATCGACTCCAATCCTCTCCAAACTCTCTCTAACTCTTCCCAAAACCCAAAATCCCTCAAATTAACCACTCCTTAGCTCTCAATGGCACCCAAGCGTAGGGGATCAGTGATTTATGGAGGGGTGACGATCGGGAAACGGACTGTGAGGCATCCGGCAAGGCAGCCTTCGTCGAGTTCTACGTCCTCTTCCTCGTCATCCACACCGAGTGCTGCCCCAAGCCCGTCTTCACCTCAAATCGATACTTTGGCAGGCCATGTAATCACAATGGGTAGGAAGGTAGACTTTCATTTCTTTGAGAAAGAAGGTTTTACCATTGGGCGGATGTTGACAAACTAGGTTGGGATAAGGTATGTTCCCTTGATTTACCTACTTATCCAGCCCTAGTCAAGGAGTTTTATTTCAATCTATCTAGAGGAGATGGAGGAATTGTTGGTTCAGTAAGAGGAAAAAGGATTCAAATAACTTCAGAAATTTTAGGAAACCTTTTAGGGATTCCTATTACTAGGCTTACTAGAAGCATTCACAGTGAAAGGTCAAATGCTTTATCAAGGATGCTAGGTAGGGAAATAATCAAATTTGAAGAAATTAGGGCAAATCAGTTGCCTCTTGAACTTAGGCTATTGCATAACATTTGTGGTAGGATTTTATTTTCCAAGACTGGACGTTTTGAGTATGTCTCAGAACGAGACATTGTACTTATGGATAGTGTTTTGACTGGTCAGCGAATTAATCTGGCTGCTATGATGATTTGGTATATGGCAGAGGCATGGAATAAGAAAAGATCCTCTTTACCCTATGGCATGATATTAACTTTAGTATTCCAAAGCCAGGGTGTTGTCATTTCAGAGAATGAACCTTTGAAGAACCTTAGACACACCGATTATTATAGCCTGGCTACTGTGCATAGAATGGGATTTGTGAAAGTGGATGGTAGATGGGAAAGAAAGAGTAATCTGGATGAAAGAGCGGCTGATATTGGAGCCACTGCACCTTTGAGGCAGGTCCTTCAGTGAGGCATCCTTCACCAGAACCTAGCAGATCATCACCACCACCGGCACCTACTTCCATTCCTGCATATGTACCAATGTTTGTTCCTTCTGTTGGTTTTTCTGATGTTCAGCTGGAGCAACTTAAAGAATTATTTAGTACTCATAAGGAAGAGATGAAAGCTGAAATTGATAATAGCCTGATGAATTTAAGAAAAATATTTTATTCCTTGGATGAAAGAGTAAACAAAATTGAGTCCACCCTTGGAGCCTCCGCAGAATCTTTGAAGAATGATCTCAAGAGTATTTTTGAAGAACTTAAAGAGATTGGAGGTAATTCAGAGACATATTTCAAATGCAATACTGAGTTACAAGAAAAGATTGTTGTTGCATCCGGATTCTTTGATAGGAGACTAAATGAATTCATTGCTACTCAAAGAGAAGGGATGGGAAAGATTCAAGAAGAACTCAAAAGGAGATTTGGGATTTGATGTTTATTTGCTTTAGTTTGATGTTTGATGTTTTTACTGAAATTTTGATGTAATGAAGATTTTTTATGTAATGCTTGACTTTGTGAAGTATGCAATGAACTTTTTACTTAATGAATATCATTTGATCTTTGACGCATCTCTTAATTTTATCATTTAATTTGAAATTTCTTAACCTTTTGTTGATTACAAAAAAGGGGGAGAAGTATTTGATATTTGTATATGCATTAGAACAAATAAGCTTAATCAATTGGTATTTAATTGATTGTATATGGGGGAGAAGTAATTGGCAATTCTATATGTGCATTGAAAGGAAGAAGCTTAATTGACTTAATTTGATATGACAGTTTAATTGGTATCAAACATTAAACTCATATGAGAAGTAATTGATAGTTGTATATGCATTTACTGTTAAAGGGAAGAATAGATGTTAAATTGAGTATCATAGGGGGAGCTACTTCATTCAGGGGGAGCTTACCTATGAGAACTAAATATTTGAGAAATTTGATTTGAAACTCTTATTGTTTAATCATGCACATACTCAATATTTTTATAATCATAAAAAAGGGGGAGATTGTTGACCCAATTATTGATTTTGATGATTAACAAAAGACATGAGTATATTCACTATGTTTCTGATAGATTTAATAAGTGTTTCAGGGATTAAAAATGTTTAATCAATCAAAAGGAATAAAGGAATAAGTTTTGAATCAAATTTAAAGGAATTTTTCAAAGTTTAGAACTTGGAGTCGACACCTAAATAGTCAGGAGCCGACCCCAAGGTGTATCAGAAGGTTTCTAGATTTTTGGTATGGTCTAGAGTCGACACTCAGAGTTTCGAAGCCGATTCCAACATGAGATATAGAGAAGTGCATTCTGTTTCAGTTTCCAGAGCCGACACCTAGAATTCGGGAGCCGACACCTGAGAGTTCGGGAGCTGACACCTAAGTTTCTGGAGCCGACTCTAACCTGAGAATAGAGAGCATTTTTTATGGACATTTCTGGAGCCGACACTCTTGGATTCCGGAGCCGACTCCCGAAAGCGACGAGCCGACACTTAACTTTCTCGGAGCCGACTCCTCAACAAACATTTTCTTTGCTATTTTTGGATACCCGATCTGGAGCCGACACCTGAAAAGTTGGAGCCAACTCTAACCTGTCAAGAGCGGATTTTCAATTGTTAGAACGGAGTCCAACGGTAATATTTTTTCCACCTAATCTCTAACGGTCATTTTTCTTTGTGTGTAGAAGTATCCAAGCATCTCACAACGACTATGTTTCCCACCTAAACCTTGGATTGAAGTATATAAAAGGAGGAATATCCGTCCATTTGAAAATATAGAAAAAGGGAGAATAGAGCAAGAAAAAGAGAGAAAATATTCAGAATACACTGAGAAAGAAAGAGAGAAATCAAAAGGAAATACTCTGAGCTTAAGTCCATCAATCCCAGAAAAGTTCAAAGAGAAATCCATAAGCTTCTCAAGATCAAATCAAGGAGATTTCCAACATTTGAAGAGAGAAAGCAAAAGCCCCAAATCCTCAACTTCTCTACTGCGTGAAGAAACTGAGCTGAGGTTGATTCAATCTTTCAAAGGAGAAGAGGAAAAGAAGAAAAGAAGAAAAACATACATTCAAAGAGCTTCAATTAGGCTTTTCTTACCCTATTTATTTTATTGAATATTTGCTCACTTAAAGAGCTGTTTAAGTGTTGTATTGAAATCTTTATTGCTTTCAAACGGTTGATTGCTAATTCAATCAGGGGATTGAATTAGTGGAGGTAGTATACCTTAGGACAAGCTAAGGATAGCTTGTGTTTGGATTTTGTGCTGGTGAGCCCGGTAAAACCAGCTGGGTTCTTTATGATCCCGGGGGAAAACAATAAGTTTTGATTTGTGAGCTTGTAAAACAACTCGGCTGTAATCAAGAGGATTATAGTATGGGCCAAAGTGCTACTTGGGAGTAGATGTAGGTGTTGGATACACCGAACCACTATAAAATCTTTGTGTTTGCCGTGCTTTATCTCTTTGTCTCCTCCTATCTCATTATCTGTGCCTAGCATTTATCTTGCACTTAATCTCTTTTATTTCAAAGCACATAATTTTAAAAAAGCTAAATTTTTAAGAACCCAATTCATCCCCCCCCTCTTGGGTTGCTATTTGGGCCAACAGCCTGACCAAATCCTTAAGCTGGGTCTTCCTTCATCTGTCAAGGGATGGAAGACCCGATTCTTCTTCGCCGACCTTGAGGGGGTGAGGCCGAGGTGGGGAGACCTAGACACGAGGCCGGACAAGGATCAATCGGTGGCCTTGAGGGACAAGGAGGTGCTCGGCCAGCTGCTTACTGTCGTGGTCCCCTGCTGCAATCAGCTCTTATCGGAGGAGAATCCCTGGCTCGCGGGCGTCTCCTCGAGCAGTGTTGAGCAGCTGCAGGCCCTTCTCATTCCTTCATTTGTTTCTTCTTTCCTTTTCTTTCCTCTCTTCTTTTTTTTTTTATCTTGGTTCTCATATCTCAGCCCTTAACTTGTGCAGTTATGAAGATACCAGCCCATATCGCGAGGAGAGAAACAGTCAAGAGGAAAAGGGCCATCGATGGTGCCGAGGGGCCGAGGGGGAGGCCGCAGACTTTGACTCCGAACCGGTCCCCAGCACGGTCCCCTTCTCCCTTGAAGCGCAAGTCTCAGGGGGATCGAGAGCCCACTCCCGCCATCGACCTCACGGCCGACACTCCCTCGAAGGGAGCAAGGGTCGAGGTGGTTATCGTGCCCGCAGAGCCCATCACCTCGACCATGGAACCGGCTCACCTGGAAGTAGGGCCAAGCCCAAACGAAGGCCCATCTACAGGGGAGCGGGCGAGTGGAGATCACCCGACGGCAGCAGGGCCATCGGTGGAGGAGATGCCATCAGCCTCTGGCACGGCACCCATGGCACTGGGGCCGGCCGAAACCGTAGAGGGAGGTGAGGCTGGGGCAATTCCCTCTCGGCCCTCGGTGATGAACCTGTTGGGAATTGTATTCTAAAGCCAATCATTTGATGATTATGCTAATATAAATAGTATATAAATTGATATATTAATAAAAGTTATTTGGCAGTTTATTCAATACAAGAACATCTTCTTAAAACTCCTAATAGTATCTTCCTTCACGATAAAGGAGGATTTATCTTTGAAGGTCCTCAAAAGAGTTCGCGACCAAATGATATACTATGACAGGGCCATAGTACTATCAATTATAGGATGTTGTATATCATATTTGTTGGTTGTCCTCTTAATCAAGAAGTGTAAAGACACTGGTATGACATACAGATGAAAGTATAGGAGTACATTTTATCGAACGTGACTCATTTCCGGATACTCTACTGTCAAGAGTTAATCCGAGAAGATATGAGTATAAGTATCCTTAAGACCTGAGATCACAATTGGTGACTTGCAAGCAACTCTTTGTATTTAGGTGCTGGGCCACTTGGATTTCTAATCCAGCTACGAAAGGTTACTGGGTGCAATCAAGTACTTATGGTAGTCAGTTGTGGATCAAGATGGAATTTGACCTATCCCGTTAAAAGGAGAAATGCTTGTGTTTCAATTTAGCAAGACCTTGGCCAAGGCACTTCATGTGAAGGTCACATGATCACTAAAGTTGAAATCACTATATGGATTTGCTGTTTAGAGTTGACAGGCTCTTAAGCCATCCATAGAATTTGTGGTCAAAAGGATGAATTATACGATAACTGTTTCTTAGGGTTCTTGGAGTTTGCTTGGTAACTCTTCGACCTATCCGGACGTCGGGTTCCATTGCTAGATGGGCACATCGATTAGTATAGAAAGTTGTTCCTATGCTACCGGCTTAGGTTCGAACCTAGAGAGTCACACGCATAGAAGTTTCCTAGGATGATATATTCGTTGATCAACGATTGAGAATCATATATGATTTAATTAATCAATTTGATTGATTGAAGTATCTCAATTGGGTTAAGTACAAATAAATAAGATTCAATTTGGTTTAAGTCTATTAGAAGGACTAATTAATTTCAAATATTGATTTGAAATTAGACTTGATTTGGATTTAAATAGATTTAGGACTAGACAAATTTGATTTGGGCTAGGACCATGATTTATGTAGGTTCAGTCCAATAAATTCAAATCAGCTTAAACCTAAACCCGAACCCAAACCCCTCGCAAAAGGATCTCACGTTATGAGATAACTTGATTAAATTCTCATGTAGAATTTAATATATTAATTTAATCTTCTCCAAACCGTTTCCATTGGAATTCTAAGTGTTAGAATTCATGTGGAATTAATGTACCTCTTTGAATTAACCAACGATGGAATTCTAAGTGTTAGAATTCACATCTCTTTGGTTTTTACCGAACGTCAGAATTAACCAAACGTTGCGTCTCTTTGGTTTTCACCGAACGTCGGAATTAATCAAATGCTGCGTCTCTTTGGTTTTCACTGAATGGCAGAATTCTAAGTGTTAGAATTCAATGGGCTAAAGGCTACATTAAGCCTATAAATTAGAGGACATTTTTCACCATATCATAATAAAACAACACATGATATATCATGTATTGAAATTCTAAAGAGTTAGAACACAAAATCCTGGTGTTAACAAAAGTTTGGTTGATCTTGGAGGAAGATTGAAGTGGAAGGATTCAAGATCAGCAAAGTTATTTTTTTCGCGAGCTAGCACTCATGGGAATCCAATCATTCGGGGACTTCACGTGGACGATACTAGAGGCCGAATGATTGAACGGCTGCAGAGCACAAAGGATTTACCTACTGTTCTTAAGGTAAGTGTTTTGATCCCTAGATCTTAAGGCAGGCTTCAAGACGAGTAGTATGACTTCTCATCTTGAAGATCAAGATATGATCTTGATGTTTTTATTTATATGCATAATTTAGATCAAACAATCCTATAGTATAAGGCAAAGATATGATCTTGATGCATGTTACATAGATTAATATTTAATCTTTAAGATTTCGCAATAATAATTGTTATCAAATTATTAAATATGCATGCCTCGGAGTTTATTTCTCCTTACAAATGGTATCAGAGCCCTGGTTTTGTTTTGATCTAATTTATAGCATATAAATTAGTATTCTTATTAATTGTGTAATTATGACTAAAACGGTTTACCTGGCTATTAAATCATAGATGGATTAAAAATCCATATTACCCCATTCAACGAGGTATTCTATGATGGTACTATTATGGTTCTCTTTTGATGCTTAGTTAAAAGATAATTCAAATTGATCTTTGGCATCAAAACATAGATTATACACACTCTCAAAAGATGTTTTATATTTGATACATATTGATGTTGTATAAAAACATGATATTTGCATGTTTAGTATAAAAACATAGACATGAGATATGATGGCTTGTTGTCTATGTTATGAAACATACAAATATTTATGAGAGTTTTATTTGAATATCAAATATTATTCATAATCTTTTTAGATACGATCTAAATATAGGAATTATGAGTGGTTAATGCAACTAATGCATGATTCGAAATATATGACATAAAATATATTTAACCTTATGGGTTAGCTAAATTAGGTCCATAAAGGGTTAGACCCTAAGGTTTAAATCAAATGGACTATAAGAGTATTTGATTAAATCTAAATTAATTAGATTAGGTTAAGGATGCTCTAAATCAAACAATAGTTGTAGTTGATCATGTCCATGTTTTTTATTAAACCAAATGGAAGTAGATTAGGCTCCGTGGTTGAGCATGAATCTCTTAGATGATCAAATCAAAATTGGTTAACCATATGATGTCAAGATGAGTTGGCAAGTTGCTCTAGGATCAACGATCGAATGGCTTTTAATTGGGAGCTACTTGTATTGATGCGTCTTTAACGAGTTAATGACATATCCCTCCTATCGATCTCACTTACCTGATCAATATGGTGAACCATTTATGATTACGATCATTTACCTGATTCGGGTTGACCCATGCCTGTAAGGAAATCAGTCTGACTGATTTAGGTGCCACTTAACCTGATTAGCCAATTTATCTTCAGATTATTAAATCCTCTAAAATTATTAGGTCCTTAAAATGAGATAGTTATATGATAACTAGATCATAGCCTCCCATTAAGGTGAGTGATAATAAGTCCGATGTCCTCATTGGAGGCACTCCATGCCTGGTGCTTGTCAACCATCGGAATTATCATTCATTATATGATAAGTTAGTGTAACTATTAAATAGACAGTCAGATGGGCTGAGCTTCACTCGGGTTTGGTTGTCTATAGATAGATTGCACTGATTATATTATTTAATGGTTGGACCTAACCAGAACTTTCAGTGGAAGCACTCCATGCCTGCTGAAGAGGAACATGGGGTAAAACTGAACACTAAGAATTATTTAAAAAATAATTGGTTTTGAACCTACTCTTAGATACATATGGGTTGGCCAAGCTTCACTTGGGCCTGTATGTAGTCTATGTAGATCTTAGTGCCCACTAAAGAATTAAGAATAATTCTTTGAATTGGGGTGTAGAGGCTGCCAATTTGAACAAAATAGTGGAAGAATCTTTAGACTAAAGTCCAAGTCTTTAAACTGAATCAATTTATATACTAATAAAGTTTAGTTTTTTCTTATGCAGAAAATGGTCACTAATTTATCATTAAAGTTCATATTGGATAGTGACAAGTTGAATGGTTTAAATTTTAATAGCTGGTTTAGAAAACTTAAGATCATCCTTGAGCATGAGAGGATTCTATATATTATGAATAATCCTGCACTAGAGATACCCAATGCAAACACCCAAAGTTCTGAGAGAGACAATTAATAGAAGTGGCTCAGTGATAGAACTAGCGTGCGTTACATCATGCTAGTAGCAATGAATGATGAATTCGGTCGCCAGTTCGAGAATGCTCAGCCAGAAGAAATCATTCAAGCGTTGAATGAATCTTTTGGCACATCCAACGACGTTGAAAGGCACAAGACTAGTTGTGCTATTTTTAATGCTCGAATGAGGGATAGATCTCCTATCACTGATCATGTATTGTACATGATCGAGAAGATAGAACTCCTAAGCAAACTTGGCTTTCTCCTACATGAGCAGTTGGGAAAAGATGCGATCCTGAATTCCTTGCCTCCATCCTTCCGACCTTTTCTTACTCATTTTCAAATGACAAAGCCTGCAGTCAATTACCACAGTTTGTTGGGGTTGTTACAGAACTTTAAGAAGGATAACCAGCTCTCTAAGGGTTTGGTTAATGTGGTTGAAGGATCTAAGGTAGGGCGTCAACCCTTTGGAAAAGGGAAGAAGAAAAAGAATAAGAAAAAGGTGCAACATACTAGGACATCTATAAGGGGTCAGATGCAGAAGAAGAAAGTTGATAAAAGTCAAGCTGAATGCTTTCACTGCAAGATGCAAGGGCACTGGAAGAGGAACTGTCCTCTTTACATTGCCACACTTGATCCAAACATGCCAAAGAAGAAAAAGGGGCAAGATGTTGCTCAACAAGGTATTTATATGATAATACCTTGTAATTTTTCTGTATATGATAATCAGACTTGGATATTGGATACCGGGAGTCCTTTTAACATTTGCAATTCATTGCAGGGACTACAGGTCACTAGAAGATTTGAGGACAATGAAAGATTCCTTAATGTCGGCGATGGAAGATTAGTTCCAATTCTGGCATTAGGAGTTCTTGAAATTATTTTCAATAGAAATGTCATTGTACTAAATGATTGTCATTTTTGCCCAACGTTTTTGTAATTTCTGTAGGCCTTTTGGCCAAAAGTCATTATAAAATTTCAATAAAGGATGTTACTTTGAATATCATTATGAATGGAGTCACTGTAATGATTGGGCATTTATTTAATGACATTTATATATTATCACAGCCTGTAAATGTAGTGTACAAATCAAGTAAGCACCCTAGAATAACTGATGTCACAGATATTTATCTTTGACACCATTGGCTGGGTCATATCAACAAGAACAGATTAAACATGTTAACCCAAGAGGGCATCCTTCGAGTTGATGATTGTGAATCATTAACTACCTGTGAATACTGTATTCTTGGTAAAATGACCAAGTCATCTTTTACTGGAAAAGGTGAAAGAGCCAAAGAGCTATTGGGTCTAGTACATACTGATGTATGTGGACCAATGAGCACTTGTGCCAAAGGTGGATATTACTACTTCATTACTTTTACAGACGACCTTTATAGGTTCGGTTATGTCTATCTTATGCGACATAAATTTGAGTCGTTTGAAATATTCAAACTATATCATAAGGAAGTAGAAAAATAAACAGAAAAATATATTAAGACTCTTCGATCAGATCGAGATGGAGAATACCTTTCAAATGACTTTGTGATATATCTAAGGGAGAATGGGATTCTCTCCCAATGGACTCCTCCAGGAACACCGCAGCATAACGGTATGTCGGAAAGAAGGAATCAAACTCTGTTATACATGGTTCGGTTCATGATGGGTTTTGCAAGCTTGCCAATATCATTTTGGGGATATGCATTAGAATTAGCTTGTCATATTCTCAATAAGGTTCCAAGTAAGTCTGTTTCTAAAACTCCACATGAGATGTGGTATGGACATAAACCAGTTATCACCTATCTGAGAGTATGGGGGTGTCCAGCTTATATGAAACATGTAAAATCAGACAAACTTGAACCTAAATCCGATAAATATTTTTTTATCAGCTATCCGAAAGAAACCAAAGGATATTACTTTTACAATACTGAAGAACAAAAGTTTTTCATTAGTAATAGAGCAATTATTCTTGAAAAGGAGTTTCTTAGTGAAGGAACAAATAGCTCTAATATTAAACTTGAGGAAGTTCATCAAGTAGAAGGAACAACACAACCCATTGAACCCTTAGAATCTGAGTTGATTAGATCAAACTCAAAACCCATTTTAGATGTACCATTAAGGCGATCTGGTAGAGTACCATATCAATCAGACATATACTTAGGTTTCTTGGTCCAGAACGAGGATCCTATTGAGCTCGATGAGAACAACAAGGATCCGATCACCTATATGGATGCTATGCAAAGGACTGACTCTGATAAATGGCTTGATACCATGAAATCCGAACTTGATTTCATGAAGGAAAATAATGTATGGACATTAGTTGACCCACCCGAAGGGATAAAACCCATAGGGTGTAAGTGGGTTTTCAAGAGGAAAAGAGGCACAGACGGAAAGGTAGAGACCTACAAAGCACGTCTGGTTGCCAAGGGGTATCGTCAACATTATGGTATTGACTATAATGAAACATTTTCTCCTGTGGCAATGCTGAAATCCATTCGAATTATGCTAGCTATAGCAGCACACTTAGATTATGAGATTTGGCAGATGAATGTTAAAACCATTTTTCTAAATGGTAATTTAGAAGAACAGGTGTATATGATACAGCTTGAAGGTTTTATATCTGAAGATGAGTCTAAAGTGTGCAGGCTACAGAAGTCCATTTATGGACTTAAGCAAGCATCTAGGAGTTGGAACATACGATTTGATAATGTAATCAAATCTTATGGCTTTGTTAAGAATAAAGAAGAACCTTGCATTTATAAATGGGCTAACTGTTCCGTTATTATATTTCTTGTATTATATGTGGATGATCTCTTAATCGGGAATGATATCCCTGCATTACAAGGAATAAAGACATGGTTATCATCATAATTCTCCATAAAAGATCTGGGAGAAGCCTCCTACATCCTAAGAATGAAGATCTATAGAGATAGATCTAAGAGGATGCTTGGTCTATCCCAATCTATGTACATTGACACTGTGCTAAAGATGTTTAGCATGGAGAATTCCAAGAAAGACTATCTTTCGATAGGCCATGGAATTCATCTTTCCAAGAAGGATTGTCCGACAACTCCTAATGAAAGAGAACGTATGAGTCAAATTCCATATGCTTCGACAGTGAGATCGATTATGTACACCATGACATGTACAAAACCAGATGTGGCATACTCACTAGGAGTAGTGAGTAGATACCAATCTGATCCAGGAGAAAAATACTAGCAAGTTGTTAAGATAATCCTTAAGTATTTGAGAAATACTAAGGATCAGTGGTTAGTCTATGGAGAATCTAATTTGAAACTTGTTGGATATATTAATTCTAGTTTCCAATCAGATCATGATGATAGCAAGAGTGTGTCGGGTTTCATGTTTATCCTGAATGGTGGAGCTGTTTGCTGGAAAAGTTCCAAGCAACATACAGTGACAGATTCAGTGTGCGAGGCAGAGTACATCGCTGCATCAGATGCTACGAAAGAAGTTGTGTGGCTGCGAAAGTTTATCTCCGAGCTTGTAGTGGCACCTTCCATAGATGGACCAGTCCTGTTGTACAGTGACAGCACTAGTGTCATAGCTCAAGCAAAGAAACCACGAGCACATCAGCGCACCAAGCATATATTGCGCCGATTTCATCTTATTCAAGAGATTGTAGACCGAGGTGACATAAATCTTCATAAGATTGACGGAAAGGAAAACCTAGGTGACCCATTTACTAAAGCACTCTGCATCAAGGAGTTTGACAACTATAAGTTGAAGATGGGTATTAGATATTGTAATGAGTGGCTTTAGGCTAAGTGGAGTTTGTTGGGAATTGTATCCTAAAGCCAATCATTTGATGATTGTGATAATGTAAATAGCATATAAATTGATATATTAATAAAAGTTATTTGGCAGTTTATTCATTACAAGAACATCTTTTTAAAACTCTTAATAGTAATGATGCCCTTAGGATCTTCCTTCACGATAAAGGAGGATTTATCTTTGAAGGTCCTCAAAAGAGTTCGCGACCAAATGATATACTATGACAGGGCCATAGTACTATCAATTATAGGACATTGTATATCATATTTATTGGTTGTCCTCTTAACCAAGGAGTGTAGAGACATTGGTATGACATACAGGTGAAAGTATAGGAGTACATTTCACCGAACGTGACTCATTTTCGAATACTCTACTGTCAAGAGTTAATCCGAGAAGATATGGGTATAAGTATCCTTAAGACCTGAGATCACAATCGGTGACTTGCAAGCAACTCATTGTAATTAGGTGTCAGATCACCTGGATTTCTAATCCAGCTACGAAAGGTTACTGGGTGCAGTCAAGTATTTATGGTAGTCAGTTGTGGATCAAGATAGAATTTGACCTATCCCGTTAAAAGGAGAAATGCTTGTGTTTCAATTTAGCAAGACATTGGCCAAGGCACTTCATGTGAAGGTCACATGATCACTAAAGTTGAAATCACTATATGGATTTGTTGTTTAGAGTTGACAGACTCTTAAGCCATCCTTAGCATTTGTGGTCAAAAGGATGAATTATACGGTAACTATTTCTTAGGGTTCTTGGAGTTTGCTCAGCAACTCTTCGACCTATCCGGACGTTGGGTTCCATTGCTAGATGGGCACATTGATTAGTATAGAAAGTTGTTCCTATGCTACCGGCTTAGGTTCGAACCTAGAGAGTCACACGCATAGAAGTTTCCTCGGATGATCTATTTGCTTATCAACGATTGAGAATCGTATATGATTTAATTAATCAATTTGATTGATTGAATTATCTCAATTGGGTTAAGTACAAATGAATAAGATTCAATTTGGTTTAAGTCTATTAGAAGGACTAATCAATTTCAAATATTGATTTGAAATTAGACTTGATTTAGATTTAAATAGATTTAGGACTAGACAAATTTGATTTTAGCTAGGACCATGATCTATGTAGGTTCAGTCCAATAAATTCAAATCAGCTTAAACCAAAACCCGAACCCAAACCCCTCGCAAAAGGATCTCACATTATGAGATAACTTATTAAATTCTCATGTAGAATTTAATATATTAATTTAATCTTCTCCAAACTATTTTCGTTGGAATTCTAAGTGTTAGAATTTATGTGGAATTAATGTACCTCTTTGAATTAACCAAAATGAAATTCTAAGTGTTAGAATTCATATCTCTTTGGTTTTCACCGAATGTCGGAATTAATCAAACGTTGTGTCTCTTTGGTTTTCACCGAACGTCGGAATTAACCAAATGCTGCGTCTCTTTGGTTTTCACTGAACGACAAAATTCTAAGTGTTAGAATTCAATGGGCTAAATGCTATATTGAGCCTATAAATTAGAGGACATTCTTCACCAGATCATAATAAAACAATACACGATATGTCATGGATTGAAATTCTAAAGAGTTAGAACACAAAATCCTGGTGTGATTTGGTGTTAGCAAAAGTTTGATGGATCTTGGAGGAAGATTCAAGTGGGAGGATTCAAGATCTGCAAAGTTATTTTTCCGCGAGCTAGCACTCCTGGGAATCCGATCATTCGGGGACTTTGCATGGACGATACTAGAGGCCGGATGATTAAACGGCTGCAGAGCACAAAGGATTTACCTAATGTTCATATGGTAAGTGATTTGACCCCTAGATCTTAAGGCAGGCTTCAAGACGAGTAGTATGACTTTTTATCTTGAAGATCAAGATATGATCTTGATGTTTTAATTTATATGCATAATTTAGATCAAACGATCCTACAGTATAAGGCAAAGATATGATCTTGATGCATGTTACATAGATTAATATTTAATCTTTAAGATTTTGTAATGATAATTGTTATCAAATTATTAAATATACATGCCTCAGAGTTTATTTCTCCTTACAGAACCATGGCTGCAGGGCGGAGTGGCTGATCTCCCAAATTTTCCTGCTAGAGTTCCAAGGGGAGCTCCACCATCAGGGGGCCTCAGCCTTCTTTCAGGAAGCCTTCGTGGCTCATATATGGGTTAGTATTCCACTTCATAAGAATTTTCCCAAAGATTTTTTCAATTGTTTCATGCTGACGATATCTCTGAAGCAGTCGGTGAACTCCCTGGTCGCCATGAGGGACGTCCTTGACAAGGTGAGGTCGTCCTTCACTAGACCCAACAAGAGGCCGCCGATGCTTGAACCTGGGCCGAGAGGCAGAGGAAGCACTGAAAGTGGCATGGGCCGAATGGGCGAAGGAGCTCAGGGAGGCCGAGCGTCGGGTAGCAGCTGAGGTGGAGTGCGCCCGAGTGGCCATGGAACAACTGGGAGCTTCCATGGCAATCATCACCGCTCGGGACTTCCGGATTGACGCCCTCTCCATTAAGGTGAAAGCAGTCGAGGAGCGGCCGAGAATGCGGAAGAGGTCGCGAGGATGGCCGATGCCCGAGCAGCGAAGAGGGAGGCTGTAGCCTGAGAGGTGGAAGAGAAGGTCACTGCTGCCGAGGATAGGGTTGTCATCTCCGAGGAAAGGGCTGCAGTCACCCGAAGAAAGGGCTACAGCTGCCGAGGAGAGGGCTGCGGCTGCTGAGAGGAGATCCGTCAAGGCGGTAGACAACTTCTGAAAGTCTGCCAGCTTTGCGAACGAGCTGGTCGAGGCCTCCGCCAACCTTTATCTTCAAGGCTTCCAGGACAGCAAAGAGAAGGTAGCCAGGGTCTTTGGCCTCTCGGGCATCAAGGGCAATGAGCCGAACGAGGTGCCGAAGGAGCCGCCCATGGTGCCGGGGGCAGCTGATGACGAGCCCATGCCGGCCGAGGCTTGAACACTTATCATATACTTTTGTATTATTATTATTTTTTGTATTAAAGTCTGACTTGATTGGCATTTTGTAAACACTTGCTAAGTAATGAAAGTGAATACTTTTCTTAAAATTTCTGTCTCAAAAATTCTTTTGAATACTTGGCCGTGTAGTGCATTCTCCTTTAGTCTATGTTAGGGGGATCCCCGACAGGTTTGCATTGGTTCAGCGCTCGCTGTAAGTGGGCTTGGAACTTAGTGGTAGTGTTGGGGCGGATCTCGGAGTAGGTGCCGAGGTCGGCTCTAGAACTGACCTTCGTAAAGACTCGATCGGTCTTGGGCGTTGCTCTCGCAGCAGGTTTTTGGAGCTGATCTATCGTCAAAGCTTTAGGGCTAGCTGGGGTTGGTCCCTGGGTACCAAGCCGATCTCGGACCTCTGGTGCCGATCGGAGTCCTTCGGTGCCGACCGGAGTTGGGCTTCGGTGCCGAGCTCGCCTCGAGCTTTCAGTGCCGACCGAAGTTGGGCTTTGGTGTCGAACTGGCCTCAGGTTTTCAGTGCCAATCAGAGTCGAGCTTTTGTGCCGAGCTAGCCTCGGACTTTCAGTGCCGACCGAAGTCGGGCTTTGGTACCGAGCTGGCCTCAGGCTTTCAATGCCAATCGGAGTTGGGCTTTGGCTGAGAAGATGTGTTACTTGAACATATTTTTACAAGTTAAGAAGGTGAGGCATTCAAATCCAAAAGAATAAAACACTCAAGTTCATAACCCAATGTTAGTATACATTACTGGTAGTACCGAAGAAGGTTGTCAGAATTCCATGTTTGGGGGAGCGACTTTCCATCAAGTCCCTCGATTCGATATGCTCTGTGGTGGAGGGCCTCGGTGATCCGGTAGGATCCTTCCCAGTTTGGTGACAGCTTGCCTCATTCTATCGGCTTTGAGACCTCGGCCCGCTTGAGGACCAGGTCCCCTGGCAGGAATGCCCTAGGGCGAACGCGAGTGTTGTAGTACCTGGCGGTTCGCTGGTGGTAGGCAACCATCCCGAGCTGCGCTCGATCGCGCACCTCCTCTACAAGGTCAAGGTTGGCTCACAGCCGGCTTGAGTTACCCTCCTCATCATACGACTCCACCCGAGGACTCGGGATACCAATCTCCATAGGGATGATAGCCTCAGATCCGAACACAAGGCTAAAGGGGGTCTTTCCGATGGGAGCCCATGGCGTCATGTGATAGGCCCATAGTACGTTGGGGAGTTCCTCCACCCATCTTCCTTTGAAGTCATCTAGCAGCGCCTTGAGCCCCTGAAGGATGGTACGATTTGTCACCTCAGTCGTTCCGTTGGTTTGAGGATGACCAACGAAGGTAAACCGCTGATGGATGCCCAGCTCAGTGCAAAATCCTCTAAAGGGGGCGTTGTCGAATTGCCGGTCGTTGTCGATGATGAGGGTATGGGGCAATCCGAATCGACAGATTATGAACTTCCAGAAGAAGGATATCACCTTACTCTCGGTGATCTTTGCCAGCGCCTCTGCCTCAATCCATTTGGTGAAGTGGTCGATGATGACTAGTAGGAACCTATGCTGGCCAGAGGCCGGGAGAAATGGTCATAGGATGTCCATCCTCCATTGAGCAAAGGGCCATGGGCCGTCAGGGGGCTTAGTTGAGAAGTCAGCTGCCACTGGATGTTGGCGTATCACTGACAGCTATCGCATCTTCGAACTATCTCGAAGGTGTCTTCCTTCATTGTGAGCCAGTAATACCCCTAGCGCAGAGCCTTGTACGCCAGCGCTCTTCCCCCCAGGTGGCTCCCACAGATGCCCTCATGGATCTTATGGAGGATGTATTCAACGTCCGTTGGGCTAACGTACTTAAGGATTGGGTATGAGAAGGACCTTCGGTACAGCTGCCCGTCTAGTATCAGAAATTTGGAAGCTCACCATTTGAGTAGCCTGGCCTCTGCCAGATCCTCGAGGAGGGTGCCATCGGTAAGGTACTAGATGTAAGCATCCATCCAAGTAGGCTCCTGGGTGACCGGCAGGGCCTTCTCGGTGGCCTCGATGCTCGGGACCTCCAGATGCTCTATGTATGTCCTCCCAGGGCTCCGTCAGCCAAGGTGACCAAATGGGACAATGCGTCAGCTCTAGTGTTCTCACCCCTGAGAATATAACTGATACAAAAATAAGCAAAAAGGGAGGCCTATGATTGGACCTTACTTAGATAATGGGACATAATGGGATCTCGGGCCTCGTACTCTCCAGCGACCTATCCGAAGACAAGTTGGGAGTTGGTGAAGGCTCTGAGATGCTTTACTCTGAGCTCATTGGCTAGCTTCATTCCCGCTAATAAGGCTTCATACTCCGTTTGGTTGTTAGTGGCGGGAAAAAGAAAACGAAGGGCATACTCCACCACCTCTCCCTCTGGGCTTGCTAGGATAAGCCCGACTCCACTTCCCTAGAAATTCGATGCGCCGTCCACATGGAGGACCCAATCCTCTCTTCCTGCCTTGGCCATTATGTCTGAGGATGTTTAGTGGGATTCCTCCAACTGCTCCTCGGCCCACGTGCATTCGATCAGGATCAGGGAGTGAGGGGACCAGTCTCTGGCTGCTCAGCTCCCTGACGATGCCCTCCAGCGCAACTAGTGGAAATCTTCTGTGCGCGCGTCCTTACCATCTTCTTGCTTGTTTTGAGAAAAAAAAGGGTTTGTAGCTGGCTGGTTTGAAGCTTTCTACCTCTTTTCCCCCTTCCTGGCGCACCAATCTGTTGCTGCCAAATCACCTTCCTCGAATGTTGGGTAATGGAGAGCCTCCTCCTCAATGGGGTTCCTGCAAGAAAGTCCCCGGGGATCGGTTGCACCGGTGGGGACCCTTCGATGCTTAAGTAAGCAACTTGGGAACAGTAAAGAAAGAGCTAAAGAAATTAGCTAGGGAGCTTGAGTTCATATCTCTTCTCTCGTTGTGAGCGAAGGTTCTTATACCTGTCCGGAGATCCCTCTTACCCACTTTTAGAAGGTGGTTGATTCTGAGACGTTATTGTCTGGTAGCGGTAAGGTGGTAAGGCTGACAAAGACAGGTCGCAATAAACACTGAGCATGTCAGAGGTGTCCTGCCCTGCCAGACGCGGCGCCATAGATGGTAGTTGGGCCTAGTTGTATCAAGCATGCACCGTAACGGGTAGTGGCCATGCAAGGTCGTAGATGGTTAGTGAGCCACGTGGTGGTTGCAGATGGTTAGTGAGCCACGTGACAGTGTCAAGTGGCTCGAGGCCGAGGGGACCTGGAGTTCGAGGCCGAGAGGGCCTGGAGTCCGAGGGAACCTGAAATCCGAGGTCGAGAGGGCCTGGAGTCCAAGGCCGAGGGGGCCTAAGTCCGAGGCCGAGGGGACCTGGAATCCGAGGCCGAGGGGGCCTGAAGTCCGAGGTGGAATCCGAGGCCGAGGGGGCCTGAAGTCCGAGGCCGAGGGAACCTAAAGTCCGAGGCCGAGAGGATCTCGGGTCCAAAGCCGAGGGGGCCTTGGAGTCTGAGGCTGGGGTTCTGTCAGTTGCCTTTCCTATCAACCCTAACATGGCCCGATCAGCCACATTAGACTGTAACATTTATTTGGATCCACAATATAAGTTTAGCTTTGTTGATTGGTTCTATAAAAAGCTTTATGGTGATTCTGGGACTTCCATGTGAAAGCTATGTTAGTCTTCATTCATAATGAATATGTGGCATATAACTCAAACTCCTTCAAGTCTCATCATATCTAGTATTTTTAACCAAGCATAATATTCATGGATCTCAAGGCCACTCTTATGCTCCTAAGAATTTTTTCTAGAAGAAAACAAGATGTATCAAAGGTATGTTTGGATTAATTTATTTCTTTATCATTTATCTTGTTACTCACTCATATTATGTATATTTAGATGTTATTTTTGTACATTTTAGTTTTATACTTATATATTTTATATTTTAATATTATTTTTTATATAGTTATAATGTTTCTATCTTGGCATCTTTATAATTTGTACACTTTTTAAAATAGAAATTTCACTCATTTGAAAGTCAAGAAGCATTCTTACAAAAATCACAGCTTGAACCTTAATTAGATGAGCTAAGGATAGATACAAAAACTAAAGTGGATGTGTCAGCATATTGAAAGGCTAATTAATACAGATATCCTAAAGTTACTACAATGGCTCGTGATGTTTTGAGTATGCTTATTTACAATTGCATCAAAGAGTGCTTTTAGCGTTGGAGGGAAGATATTGAAGTGCAGTTAGGTTTGACATAGTGGAGACATTAGTTTATATTAGGAATTGGTTGTATAGAGAGTATGATAATAGAACAATTAATTTAATTTTAGTAAATAGTGATGGAATCTTTATTTAGAGATTTCTAATCTATCTTCTTTTTTATTATTTTTGTGGGATAACAAAATTTGCATGAGAGAAGGTTACTCATGATATCATGGAATTGAATGGAAATGAGGAGGAAGTACCTCAGATAGTAGCTCCATCAAGTTGGATGGTTGATGTATATAAATTTATTGATATCTAGATACTAGAGTTTTGTGATGCTTTGTATTGGAACATTAGTATCTTTAGTTATTTGTTTGCTTGCTCACTTTGTTAGTATGCATATTTGTTAGTTTTTAGATGTTTGAAACTTGTGATATCTTTGTTTGAGATGTCATTTTGTTTGGCTATTTGGTTAGTTACTCAATTAAGTGGACTTTAAATGATTTAAGACTTTAAAGTTAGTAGTATATGATATAATTTAAAAGTTGGTCATATTTCATTTGATTATGCCGTTAAGTATCTTATAAATGATAAACCTTAAATTGTTCAGTTTAAATAATTTAATATTATGATAAATTTTTATGTGATTAAGCATTATGTTGAAAAATGCATTTTTTTATATAAAAAAATCAAGCAATAGATTAGTATTAAGTGGTTCATTTAAGTGAGTCATATTTATTCATGTTAAATGAGTGCTAAATGAATCATATCTATTCATATTAAATCAATCATACTGTGTCAATTTAAGTGGTTCATTTAAGCAATAGATTAGTATTAAGTGGTTCATTTAAGTGAGTAGTATTTATTCATATTAAATGAGTGCTAAATGAATCATATCTATTCATATTAAATCAATCATACTGTGTCAATTTAATATGATATGTTTGTTAAATAAGTTATGCATACTGTATCATATTATCTATTTAATAATCAAGTTATATGTGTGTTAATTTTTTTGTTATAAATAATTAATTATATTGGATTTATCTCAATCCATATGATATTGTATCTCAACTTTGACATGATAAGAACATAAGACAATAATATGAATTACCATTCCTATCCTTTTCCTATAGATCATTTTTGCCGTCCTAGACTAATTGACCTTCCCTTAGTCTTCTTGTCTACTCTTCCTTATGCATCTTATATCTTTTGGAGGTAAAGGCTTAGCTTGTAGATAGTGTCTTTTTTTTTTTCGATTAAAGATAAGGAAATGATATTTAATATAGACATGATGGGCCAATTTATTTATAGAGGTAAATTAAAAATTAAGATTGAAAAAAATTGAGTTTTTTAATGCAAAAGGTTTCATCTCACCTTATGGGGTTGGAAGTGAATAAATGTGAGCATCTAATGGTCATAATTTATTTTAAAATTAATATCATAAATAATTATATATCTAATTAACAAAAATATGTCAAAGTAACAAATATAAAATTTTATTTTTTTGGTACATAAGATTCTTAATCTAGTTTTCTTTATCCTCATCTCATCTAAGACCTATCCCCAACATAATTTGTTGGGAAAGAGAGGAGAAGGAGATGGTTGTCATGGTGATGGATCTAGTAGAATCAAGTTTGAATGCCATAATTAGTTTATGGTCAAGATATATTTTTTAGATCATCTATCCAAAAAAAAAAAATTAGTTTGAAAGTATCATTTTGACATCGACTATGTAAGATTTTTTTTACAAATAATGTAGAATTTACTTAAACTCGGACACATCCCCTTACTTAACATCTTCTTAAGTCCATCATTAGCATGACTAAAAGTGAGCCGGGTTGGGTTACATCCTTGCTCAAGGTTGGCCTGAATTTGTTTTTGAAACTTTAGGCTAAGCTCAAGGCTTTTATTTTTTTTTTTTAAAAAATACAAGTTTAAGCCCAAACCAAACCTAAACATATTAACCCACAACAACCCATTTAGACCAAAGATTGAGTTGATGAAATTAATTTTGAGCTTTGACATATTTGCATAAAAAAAATGATATTTAATTAACATAATGATACCTAGCACTCAAAAACAAGTTAAAGATATCAAATTAGTTGATTTCCAACCAGAAGAAAATTTTTCATGGCATAAGAAGTTATTCTCGCATTTAAATAAGAAATTAAGGATAAAAGTTTAAAATGTTCACCACTTTTACGATTTTAAGATTAGATTTAGGTTGGATTTAGCTTTCAGAAACTTTCTAAAGGCACAACCTTCGGGTCAGGTTTGGATTGGGTTAAGTAATGATTTATGCCCAACATAAAATTTATTTGAGGTCAAGCCTGTGCCCAGTCCAAATTATCTCAAATCTATCTTATGGTTTGACTCAATATTGGATAGACCTGATGGACCGCAGGTGAGCAAGAGCTTACTTGGCTCAAACCACCTACTTCCTACTTAGGGGTGCAACTTGAGCCGGGTTCAATCCAAACCTAGCCCGCGCCCGCGGAACCCAATTTGCAGCAGTACTCAAAATCTAATTTGCTTAACCCGAACCCGAAGGATCCGGATTGAACCCGGATCGATTTGCAACTTGGGCCGGGTTAGGATTGCAGTTAATCCGAACCCAAGAAAATTCGAACCCGTAAAACCACAAGCAGCATGCCCACTAATGTTGTGAAAGTGATGATTAAACATTACATGAGATTATTGTGTAGAGTTCTCCGCATCTCTCTGCACCAAGTCATCCATCGTGATGTCCTTGAACCATCAAATGTTCGCCCGTTCGTCCGTTTATCTCATGAAGCAAATCCATCCATCCATCACCATCTGGATGATTTATAATTATGTAATATGTTTTATATGGATGGATGAATGCCCATTGCAGCCGCTAATCCATCGGCCCATTGCAGCAAGACTTTTCCGATCGCTAAACGATGAGGAAAGCCTCCTATAAACCTAGCGGAAGCCGACCGTACCAGCCGCGGAACCGGTCTGGTTCATGGGCGGGCCTCATCAGGGAAACGGGCCGGCCGGTCGCCGGGACAAAAGCTGAGCCGCTGAGGTATAGGACCGGGGGCGGCGCAGCCAGACTTTTCCGTCCAGAGGTCTGACTTCAGTCTCCGTCTACCCAAAACCCTCAATAAAAATAAATCCATCCTTAACCCTAGAGCTTTCCCGCCCATCCTCCGCACCCCCCCCCCCCCCACTTTCTTCCGGTAGGTTCAATAACGTTATCTTTGTGCAGTTCTTGGAAGGTATCCACAGGATTTCATGTTACGCGACGTGATTTGTCCCCCCCTCCCCCGCTTCGATTTCTGTAATCTATTTTTTTCCCCCCTTTTCTTCCCGAGCTTAACGTGGCGATACGTCCAAGAACACCATCACCCTGTAATCCGTGAAGAATTTGGGCGCATTTTGTATTATGTCTTTTTTTTTTCCCAGCTTTTTCTTTCTTTATCTTTGATGGCTATGTTTGGTGATACGATTTAATATAAACAGTATCTGTTCAATTTATAAATTATTTTCGAGGCGTCACTGAGTGAAGGGTTTTCTTGAAATTTAGTTTTGTGGCGATATTCTTTAACGATCTCACGTTTCGGGACGAAGTCCTTCTGTTTTTGTCTTCTTTAATTTTTGTCATGATAGAAGTCATCAGCATGCGATTTTCACTGGACTTAAAGCAGAAAAAAAAAATTCCTGGGCATTGTTTTCTTTTTCTCTTTCCTCTTTTATTTGCAATGTGTATACTGGTGGTACAAATTGGTCGGAAACAATGTCTTTTTCAATTTATGAATTAATTTTGGCGTTGACGTTTAATGGATTCTATCAGAATTTAGTTTTCAGACAAATGTGAATCTTGCTGTTTTTCTTCGTCTCCATTTCCTTTTCTATACATATAATTTTAAAATGCTAATCGATTTACTTTTTAATAAGCAAGACTTCTGTTTGATGTTTGCAATCTTTACTGATTGTGTGATCATGTTATATAATCAATGATGTTAAACACACACTATAAGGACTGGAATGCTACTCTTTCTTTTCTTTATTTCTTCTTCATTCCTTTTTTTTTTTTTTTTCAGTTGACATTTATGACAGTACATCCTTGCTTATTAATTCAAAATCATAATTTCTGTAATGATATGCCTTAGCTAACTATTATAGAGCAATGATTTCTCCCATACAATTATATGATTCCTAGCGTTGTAATCATAAAATTTTCAACCTTTGATAGTGAAACTGAAGTCTTACATTTTATGAAGAGTTTGATGATGCTTGATGGTTCAAATTGAGAAATTATCTTTTGTTCAACCCCAGGTGTAGATAGCTGGATCTTGATGGGCCCTCTAGTACTGGCTGTTGATGCTAGAAGTCCTGCAGTTTCATCAGGTGGCTTCTGTTCTTTTGGATAGTAAAACCATAAGGGAAGATGTAGTCTACAAATGATACTGTGGTGGGACCATGATAAATAGCATTCCTGTGGTGCTTTCAATTGTGATGTGTGTCAATAATTTGATTGATAGAAGATTTATATTTCGGATTCAGCTTTTGTCTTATTTTTCCCCTCTTTTTTTTGGTAATCAGAAAATTTTGTTGACACGAAGGTATATAGAGTATAAGTGCAAAGCAACACAACTAAACACTTTGCTATACATCATAATATTTTAGCATAAAAGCTTGATTTCTTTGATCCTTTTTCATTCTCCCACATGTTATCTGTTGTGTCATCACTTTATATTTTCTTCCTAAAGGAACCTACTAGTCATTGATAAGGCATGGCATTTCTTGGTGCTCCTCTGAGGCAGCTAAGCAATCATCTGCACTGAACTATGTCAAATCCTGCCTTCATTTTCTACAATGAATGGCAAATATATCCCCATTTTGCTGATAGGTGGCATCGAGATTCATAGATTCATTCCCAGTCTTTGATGCACGTAGTCTTAGTACCCTTGCATACATGGCATGTGTAACAGAACCTGACTCAATAATAAATATTACTAGCTAAGCTTGGTGTCATTTATATACATTTGTTATCATAAAAATCATTTTTGTTGTCATCATTTTCCACTTAAGCAAGCTTCTTTTTTTCTTTTATTTTTTGGTTTTGTAGATGCATACTCAAGTAAGTTGCATCACCCTGTAGTGAAGCCACTGAAGCCATTTGCATCGGTTACCATGGAAGAAGAGAAGCCATTCAATTTTCTTCGTGTTTTTTGTGGTAAATTCTGTATTTTATAAATTTGTGTAATAATTTTGGTCATGTCTGATTCCTTATGACTTGTAGTACAATGTTTTGAAATGAAACAACGAAATTGGCTTGTTGAAGTGTCTGCCATGCTGTAAGCAGGTCAAACTATGTATGCCAATTAAAAAATTGCATAGACATTTTGACATCTAAAATAAAATAGCATCACTAGTCCTATGAATTGCATTTCAAAATTCTAATAAATTATATGACAACCCAATAGCAAATATCATATAAAGGTTAAAGCTTCTAGGTGAACACCTTGGTCTCTCTTTGTTTGCAACCATGAGGTCATGGTGCCACAATCAGATTATTTAAAAAAAAGATGTATATTGCAATGAATATATGATCACTATTTCTTGATGCATTACATTTTTAATAGTTTGTAGATCTCTATGGGTGGGTATTTTTGAACTTCAAGGAATGATGCTAGTAAAAAAGAAAACTTGAAGTTGACAATATTGTGTATTTATCATAAAAGCATAGCCTGTGTTGTACTTAAATTTAAAATTATTTCACATGCATTTGTAAAGTTATTTATGGTCGCATATCTAGACATGGAAAAATAGAATGTGCAAGAAACCCCTAAGGCTTTATAGCCTCTTGTTGTTTAATTAGAAATGCATGCTATTTCATGAGACATGAGGGAGGACTTGTGTGTGTGTGTGTGTGTGTGAGATATAGATATATATATATATATATATATATATATATGCACGTATGAATGGATTAATGCTTACTCTTGAGAGGACAATTGAGATATATATTTTTTTTCATTCATTTATCTTTGAATTACAGGCTTCAAAATTTTTATCTAAGTGGTTGGCATACCAATCCATTAAAATAGGAAGAAATCCCCACTGAAATAAGAAGAAATCTCTCAAAAAGGCATTCCTGTAAACTAGGAAACTAATTAGTAATTGCAGAATCATTCACCGACTGATTTCATTTATTTAGAAAACAGAAAAATAAAAAATAAATTGGCCTAAATAAAGAATAAAATAATCTTTCCTAAATCGACTCACAATAGTCGGTTACATTTACACTCCCTCTTAAGTTGGGTTGTGTATATTATATAATCCCGCTTGGAACTGAATTTTTCAAAGCTTGTCCTTGGAAGAGCTTTCGTAAGGATGTCTGCAATCTGTAACTTTGCAAGAATATAGCTCAATTGAGCTATTTCATTGTTAACCTTCTTCGAGATGAAATGCCTGTCGATTTCCACATGATTTGTCCTGTCATGATGGACTAGGTTCTTGGATATACTGATAGCAGCCTGACTATCGCTGAACATCCTTATAGTCTTCACGATAGTAACTCCTAGTTCACTTAGCAACCTTTGAAGCCATATTCCCTCACAAATTCCAAGAGCAACAACACGATATTCTGACTCAGCGCTGCTCCTGGATACTACAGCTTGCTTCTTACTCCATGTCACTAAATTTCCAAATACATATGAACAGTAACCAGTTATGGATTTTCTTTTGGTTAATTCTCCAGCCTAGCTAGCATCGGTGTAAATTTCTACATCTTGATTGTCACTCTTTGTGAAGAGCAACCCATGCCTAGGTGTCATTTTTAAGTACCTTAAAATTCTGTTCATAGCTTCTAAATGGTCTTCATTTGGATTATTCATATGCTGGCTCACCACACATTGAAAATGCGATGTCTAGTCTAGTATGCAAGAGATAAATTAACTTTCCCATCAACCTTTGATATCTTTCTTTATCCATAGGAGCACTCTTTTCCTTTATTTTTGTCTTTCTATTTGGGTCCATTGGTGCGTCACCGATTTTATTTAGGAGGTCTAATATGTACTTTCTTTGTGAAATAAAAATTTCTTTCTTTGACCGAGCAACCTCCATTCCTAAAATGTACCTGAGGGCACCAAGCTCTTTGATTTCAAACTTGGTGGCGAGTAATTTCTTCAATTTGGCAACTTCTTCCTCATCATCCTCTGTCAGAATTATATCATCCACATATACAATCAAAATAGCAAATTTCTCTTGGATGAAAATTTCACAAACATGTGATCAGCCTGACATTGAGTATATCCGTGAGTAACTATTGTTTTGGCAAACTTGTCAAACCATGCTTGGGGTGATTATTTCAAACCATATAAGGCCTTTTTGAGTTTACATACCATTCGACATTAGAGCAATTTTCAAGACTTGGAGGAACTTCCATATACACTTCTTCTTTAAGGTCTCCATTCAAAAATGCATTTTTAACATCAAGTTGGTATAGGGGCCAATCTTGATTCACTGTAAGAGAGAGTAGAACACAGACTATATTAAGCTTTGCAACCGAAGCAAAGGTTTTCTGATAATCAATTCTGTACAACTGAGTGAAGCTTTTTGCAACAAGCCTAACTTTAAATCTTTCGATGCTTCCATCTACCTTGTATTTAATCATGAATATCCACTTGCACTCTACTGGCTTCTTTCCATAAGGAAGTTTTGTTAAAACCCATGTTTTATTGCTTTCTAGAGCTCGGATCTCCTCTTTGATGCCTGCCTCCATTCTGGAACTTTTAGTGCTTCCTGAACCGAGTTAGGAATCTGAACACTATCAAGAGTGGACACAAAAGCTTTATACGGGGGCAACAATTTTTCATATGCAACATAGTTTTCAATGGGGTATTTCGTGCATGCTTGAACACCTTTTCTCAATCAATAGGCAAGTCAGAATCATCAATAATTGGATTGGATAACTCATGAGTGACTGAATCCATACCAATGTGAACTTCTGAGAGAAGAGGAACCAGTTCAAGTTCTTGACTTTACCCGATCTGTGTAGCATTCTTTACACCCTTTGTGGTTGTCCTCCTAGTATAGACACGTAGTTCCTGATTGTTTGTGCCAAGTTGTTGAGGAGTGGACTCGGATAAATCTGTTTGATGAGTTTGAGGAAGTGGTTCTGACTGTTTTTAAGGAAGTGGTTCTGACTGTCTAGTGAGAAGTTTGGGTTGACCATCAGGTTGGTTTGACTCGGGTAGGGATGACAATTATGGTTGTGATGGAAGTGAGGGCACGAAAACTGATTGAGAATCTTGAAGAATGTCCCAAAACTAATATTCTCTTGAGTTCTCCCCTTGAATTTCAGGTTTGGAAAAGTCAGATTGATGTTAAAAAATGTGACATCCATGGATATGTATACTTTCCTAGTGATAGGTGAGTAGCATTTGTACCTTTTCTAATTGGACGAGTATCCCAAGAAGATGCATTTGAATGATTTTGGGTCAAGTTTTGTTCAATTTTGCTGGTGTATATGAACAAATGCAGAGCAACCAAAGACTTTTAGAGGAAGATCGGAAAAGAATGACCTGATATGTGGGAATGCTTCCATGAGAACATGCAGGGGTCTCTGAAATTTAAGAATCCGACTAGGCATTCTATTTATGAGATAGGTTGCTGTAAATATGGCTTCCCCCAGAAGTGTTTTGGAATATAATTGATAAACATGAGTGATCTTGCTACTTCCAGTAGATGCCTATTTTTTCTCTCTGCTACCCTATTTTGTTGTGGGGTATCAACACATGAACTTGTATGTATAATTCCCTGTTCTTTGAGTTAAGGGCCGAGAATGGAATTGAAATATTTTCTGGCATTATCAGTTTTAAGAACCTAAATTTTGCTTTTGAACTAGGTATTGATCATGGAATGAAAGGATTTGAAGATATTCCCGGTTTTAAATTTTTCTTTCATAAGAAATGTCCAGGTTGTTCGAGTATGATCATCTATGAAAGTCACAAACCAGTGAGTTTCTGTGAGGTTTTTGACCCATGAGGATCCCCATATATCATTGTGAATCATTAAAAATGGGTATGAGGGTTTATATTGGACACTAGGGTACACATGCCGAGTATGTTTAGCAAGTTGACAGATTTCACAATGGAAAGAATTGGAACTTTTATTGATGAATAGTTGTGGAAACAACTTCTTAAGGTACACAATTTGGATGGCCAAGACGAAAATGCTATAACATAACTTGATTTTCAATTGAAATAGATATTGAATTAAAAACAGACTGAAAAACACAACATATGAGTGAAACTTGTCTATGTCGTAGAGTACTTCCTTTGAGAAGATAGAGTCCGCCACATAGTTTAGCTTTGCCAATCACCTTCCCCGAATCCACTGCCTGAAATTCACACAAGTTTGGAGAGAATTTAGTTATGTAATTCAAATCATGAGTAAGTTTACTAATAGAGAGTAGATTGCAATCTAATTTGGGAACATAAAGGATAGAAGTGAGAGTAAGATCCTTCGTTAATTCAATCGATCCGCTTCCTGCCATATTTAAGTGTGATCCATCAGCTATTCGCATGGTAGAGGGACTTGTGCATGGTATATAACACTGCAAAATGCTCATATATTTTGTCATGTGGTCTGATGCTCCAGAGTCAACCATCCATGACTTTGGTTTTCTGATTTGAGCAGTAAAGATAGAAGAGAATGTACCTTGATACGCTACCATACTAGTAGGTTGATTTGTGGTGGTCGAAGTAGTTTGAGAAGGAATGGCGATATGACTGAATATCTTTTGCAGTGCCTTAAGCTGCTCCTTGGTAAAGGGACTAGTCTTGGAGTGTGAATAATGTCTGGTACAGCAGCATTATTTGCACGTCCCTCTCGATCATTACGTGCTCTATTCGGCTTCCAATCAAAATGTTTACCGTGAATCTTTCGGCATGTTTCCTTAGTGTGACTAGGTTTCTTGCAATGTTCACACCAAGGTCTTCCGCTTTCTTGAAATCCTGGTTTGATTGTGAAGAGTTGTGCGTGAAGAGAGCAGATCCTTTCGTGGTCGAACTCATGCTTGAGTCGCCTATCATCATTACTTTCCTTTGGCTCTCCTCTCTTCTAACTGCCGAGAAGGCTTCTCTTATGGTAGGTAGTGGCTTTATTCCCATAATTCTTCCCTTTACTTCGTCGAGTTATTTGTTTAACCCGACTAGAAACTTGAATGTTCTCTTTTGCTCAACAATCTTCTTGTACAAACCAGAATCTTCAGAACATTTTCAAGAATAAACTTCAAGCATGTCAAGATGCTGCCAGTAGCGTATCAGAGTATTGAAGTATTGAGTGACACTCAAATCACCTTGACGAAGATCATGAAGTTTAGTCTTTATCTCAAATAATTCTGATGTATTCTCTGAGTTTGAATACATTTCTTGGGCTGCCTTTCAGATCTCTTGAGCCGTCTTATACAGCAAGAAATTTTCTTCAATTTTCGTAGTCATGGAATTTATTAACCACGGCATTACCATATGATTTTCTGTCTTCCAGATTCGGTGTTGAGGATCTATTTTTTCTAGGATGGAAACTTCGCCGATGAGATATTCATCTTTCCTCTTGCCACAGATGTACATGAGGACGGACTGTGACCATTGAAGATAATTGACCTGTGAGTTTATGATTTGTGATGAGGAGGGCTGAATTCTCTTCAGTGTTTACTGAAGGAATCGGCTTAGATTTTGAACTGACTTCTGATGTAGAAGAGGATTGAGTATTCATGCCATGCTTGGTCATGATGACTGAGGGTGAGAAGAACGGCATAGAGAAGATGAAATCAAAAAAAATTCTTGCGTGGGAATTAGGGTTCAAAAGGTGGCTCTGATACCTTATGAGTTTTTGGAGAGATGAAATCTGATAATGTTTTCATTCCTCTATCTTTGAATTACATGCTCCAAAATTTTTATATAAGTGGTTGGCATACTAATCCACTTAAATAGGAAAAAATCCCCACTGAAATAGGAAGAAATCCCTCAAAAAGGCATTCCTCTAAACTAGGAAACTAATTATTAATTACAGAATCATTCACCAACTGATTCCATTTATTTAGGAAACAGAAAAATAGAAAATAAATTTGGCCTAAATAAAGAATAAAACAAACTTTCCTAAACCGGTTCACAATAGTCGGTTACATTCTACAATAAGGCATATAAATTATCCTTGTTTAAGGAAGAGTTGAATTTTTCACAAGAGATCCTGTGAAGAGTGCTTTTTCTCTTTAGTAAAAACATGGGGAAAATGTTTTTGTAAATCTTCCTTGGCTTTGGCAGTGCGCAGGGCTATCAATCCTTTTTCAGTGTGGTGAAAAAACAAATGTAGTTCCCCTCCTTTATGATCTACACCATTCTAAAACATGGGTAGATTCAATCCAGCATGTTTCGATGATTAGATCATTGTATATCATAGTGTAATGCTATTAAAATTGTTCATTTTGACACATATTTGATGATTAGTTTAGAGCAAGGTTCACCATCTTTAGTACTAGACCCTATACCAATACCATATTAGTGCAGCATTGGTACACTTGATTTGTGGATTGCTTCAGCATATTGAGACTTAGCATGCACGTGCACCTGCACCAATTTTTGGTTCAATAATGGCATGGGGTGGTATGCACCGTTACGGAGTACCATGAATTAGAGTCTATCAAAACGTTTGAATTTTGGTTTTTTGACATTTTTTTGTATTGTATATCCTGTATGACAGTTTGAATTAGGTTTCATAATACTAGTTTCAGTACCTATACTATTGCCATCTTGGTATAGTGTTGGTATAGGTCGGTCTGTGATACTGATACACCCCTTGTACCATACGGTTCACTATCCATACTATATGGTATGTCTGGCATGGGGTGGTACAGTCCGATATAGTGAACCATGGTTGGATCTTGAATTTGAATGACATGTTATTGATTGATTTTAAATGAAAGAGGACCATCTCAGCTATCCCCCAAAGATTATATGAGCATTTTGTAAGCTTTTTCAGTGGAAGTATATCTCACCATAAAATGTATTTTGTATTAGGTGTCACATATTTTGTTTAAATTGAATATTTTTGGTTTTTTCAGAGGGTATTATAGCTGGAGGTACTGCTGGTGTTGTTGTCGAAACAGTTTTATATCCAATTGATACAATAAAGACTCGGCTTCAGGTAGGTTAACCATCCAGAAAGCATTTGTTATTATTGCCTTTATTTTTACTATCTGATCACTGTTCTTAGCCTGCCTGCAGAAATGTTATGGCTCTTAATGGTTTTAGACATGATATTGCAATGTGTAACGTCTGGTAGAATCCATGAATGTCAGTAGAGATTTCTGTTGCTAGAGGTAAATGTCTTGTTAGATTGCATACTGCATTTATATACATTAACACTCCATGTGCCAAATTATGCTGCTGGCAGATTACCAAGCATATCTGTAAGATATCTGGTAAACATTTAAGTGGATTTCTCGAGCTTACACTTTATGGCAGTGGCCATTCAATTATTCTATTTTTCTTGAACAGATTTCTATAAATGGAAAGGTAGGTCATAGATGCTGCTGTTCCATTGTTTCAGACAAACAGTTCCATCTGGAAGTACAGAATTCTGGACAAAACCACATACATTTCATCTAGAAGGATAACATATGGTTGAAACAAGAAGTGGTTTTAACACATGCTAATATCTGTTTTGGCACCGTGCTTTTCTTTAAATCCTTAAAAACTGAATTGGTTTTTTTCAAAGTATTCATCTGGTTGAAAAATTAAACTATGGTTTCTTCAAGAGTGCTACAATTCCTGTTAATATCAAATATTATCCAAGCCTCTTTTGGGAGTAGGGGTAAGCAATGGGTTAGAGCAACTCAAGAATTGATACCGATATGATTTGATAGGATTGCATCAGTCCTAGGTCCAAAACCCTAGAACCAACTCCCTTCGGGTTGGATCTCGATTCTAAAGGTTGTTTTCTCTGTTCTAACCTAAGAACCGACCATCCTCTTATTTTTTAAGAAAAAATTTTAAAAAATGAAAGTGCTCTCAAGGATTGAATTTGAGACATTACATACATCCTCATGAGGGCTGGGTTTGAGTCCAAGGGTTGAGATTAAATCAAGTCACGGGTGTACACGGGCTTGGGGATTAGTTTAATCTCATTGGTTAGTCCATGGGAGTTTTTGTTGAGTCTGGGCCTGGCCCACTTCGTGGATGTATTTAAACCCTAGTCTCTAGGGTTTGGATGGAATAGAGAACAGATTCTTTTCTCCCAAAAATTCCCTTCTCTCATCATAGGGCGGCAGCCCTTTCTTTCTCCTCCCCATCTTCCTCCTTTTTCAAGGGATCAACAAATCCCATTATAATCATAAACCCTAACAAGTGGTATTGGTTCAAGGAGTAATCTGGAGGCCTTCAAGGAGTTGAAATAATTTCAACAAAATCTCGTCAAGGTACTTCTCTATTTTATAAATTTATTTTTGTGCTATTTTTGGAATTGGCCATGGGGAGTAGCATAAAAATAGAGGTTGAGAAGTTTGATGGGAAGGGAAGTTTCTCCATGTGGAAAGTCCGGGTAGAGGACCTCCTTGTGCAGCAGGGTTTAGATTTGGCTTTGGAGGAAAGGCCAGATGGGATGACAGACAAGCAGTGGATTTTATTGGAGAAGAAGACATGTTCAATGATCAGGGGCTGTCTGGCGGATTCAGTCCTCTATCAGTGCTGGAGGAGAAGACCCCGAAGGGACTCTGGACGAAGTTGCACACCCTCTATATGGGGAAGAATATGTGCAACAAGTTGATGTTGAAGAAGCGCCTCTACAGCCTTCGGATGTCAGAAGGTGGAGATGTGCTGGGTCACATCCAAATATTCGACCAGATGAGCAATGAACTTCTGAATGTCGGGGTCAAGATGGAGGAAGAAGATAAAGCACTTCTGCTTTTATGTTCAATGCCCACGTCTTATGACTCATTGGTCACAACACTGCTCTATGGGAAGGAGACATTAATTTATGAAGATATTGTCTCGGTGCTTCGGACGAATGAGCAGAGGGAGAAGATGACCAAGGAAGCTGTTCCCCAGGAGGGTCTATCAGTTGGGGAAAGGACAGGCAGAGGTAGGGGCAGGGACAGAAGTAAGTCTGGAGGACGATCAAAGTCCAGGAAAGGCAAGAGAGAGCTGAAGTGCTATAAGTGTGGAGAGGTAGGACATTTTAAGAAGAATTGTCCTAAGTGGAAAAATCAGAAGGGAGAAAAAGGAGGATCTGAGTCTGTGAGTACAGTTGCAGATCAGGAGGTGGAGGATGATCTCTTGGTTGTATCAGATGATCACAGGCACAGCACAGAGATGTGGACCTTGGATTCAGCCTGTTCTCATCATTACACTCCCAACCGGTCGTGGTTCAGTACTTACATTGAGGAGGGGAATGTGACTCTTGGAGATAATCACCCTTGCAAGGTGGCAGGTATTGGCACAGTGAGGGTGAGGATGTTTGATGGTATGTGCGCACTCTTACCAGTGTGAAGCATGTCCCAGAACTCAAGAAGAATCTGGTATCACTGGGGTACTTGGAGCGGACTGGATACAGCTTCAGCAGTCGTGCCAGGAGTGGAGTTCTGAACATCTCCAATGGAGCCATGGTGGTGATGAGAGGGAGGAGGCTGGAAAATAATCTATACAAGATGGAGGGCTCTGTGATGACTGTAAAATCTGAGGTGGCAGCTGTGGAGCAAGATCCCCAGGATGTGTACAGGATGTGGCATTACCGCCTGGGCCACATGGGAGACAAGGGGATGAAAGAACTGAGCAAGAGAGGTCTGCTTCCAGACTTGAGTAGCGGAGATATGGAGATCTGTGAGCCTTGTCAGGGAAAGCAGAGGAGAGTACATTCTCAGTCAGCACAGCTAGGAGTGCTGAACCCCTGGAGTTAGTACACACAGATGTCTGGGGACCAGCCCCAGTTACTGCAAGGAATGGGGCCAGATACTTTATGACCCTGATAGATGATTTCTCAAGGAAGCTGTGGATCTACTTTATGAAGGAGAAATCAGAGGTCTTCACCAAGTTCAAAATCTGGAAGGCTGAGGTGGAGAAGGAGCAGGGTAAAAGTGTGAAGTGTCTGAGGTCTGATAATGGCGGGGAATACACCAGCAGGGAGTTCCAGATTTTTTGTGAGGAGTGGGGCATCAGAAGGCACTTCTCGGTGATGGGAACTCCTCAACAGAATGGGGTGGCTGAGAGGATGAACAGAACACTATTGGAAAAGGCAAGATGCTTAAGGCTGCAGGCAGGGCTTCCAAAGATGTTCTGGGTTGACGCAGTAGATGCAGCTAGCTACTTGGTCAATCGGTCACCGCACACCAGGTTAGATGGAGACATTCCAGAGGAGATATGGTCTGGAAGGAAGACAAGCCTAAACCATCTAAGGGTGTTAGGATGCACAGCATATGTGCATGTTGGAGCTGGGGAGCGGAGTAAGTTGGATGCCAGGTCTAAGAAGATGGTGTTCCTAGGCTACCCGCGAGGAGTCAAGGGGTATCGGCTATGGGACCCCTTGGAGAAGAAGGTTGTCATCAGCAGAGATGTAACCTTTGATGAGAGCTCAATCCTCCAGAACAGAAGTGGCATGGATGCACAGCAGGTACTACAGGAGGTAGAACACGGTAACACTAGTCAGACAACCTCCTATACAGTTGTGCCATTTGCTAGTGGACCAGGAGGATTTGAGATTCAGGTGGAGAGGACTGACAGAGGGGGTAGAAGCCAGGGAGTTCAGCAGGATGCATGGACAGGGGACTGATACTGGGATCGCACAGCAAAGGCCCAGGAGGAACGTGCGACCACCAGTTCGATACGGCTTTGAGGATTCGTTGTCATATGCCCTGGTGACAGCGAATGGAGACCCTTTCACCTATGAGGAGGCTATGGAAAGTCAGGATAGAGATAGGTGGATCCATGCTATGGCAGAGGAAATGCAGTCTCTTCACAGAAATAATACGTGGCAGGTGGTCCAGCTGCCACAAGGAAAGAAACCCATTGGTTGTAAATGGGTTTATCAGCGCAAGGAAGGAGCTTCAGAACAAGAGGGTATCAGGTATAAGGCAAGACTAGTGGCTACTCTCAGAAAGAAGGCATCGATTATGGTGAGATATTTTCTCCAGTTGTCAGGCACACTTCCATCAGACTATTATTGAGTATTGTAGCAGCTCAGGACTTGGAGCTGGAGCAGATGGATGTGAAGACAGCATTCCTCCATGGTCATTTGGAGGAGAGCATCTACATGGAGCAGCCACCAGGGTTTAGAGAACCAAGATCAGATGGGAAAGTCTGTTTGCTGAAGAAATCTCTGTATGGGCTGAAGCAGTCGCCGAGGCAGTGGTACAAGAGATTTGACACTTATGTTAGGAGCATTGGACTTTCCAGGTGTGAGTATGATTCTTGTGTGTATGTTAAATCTCTGGATGATGGGTCTAGGATGTACTTACTCTTGTATGTAGATGACATGCTGATAGCATGCAAGAGTAAGAAGGCTGTACAGGAACTGAAGATAGCTTTATCTCGGGAGTTTGAGATGAAGAATCTGGGGCCAGCCAGGAAGATCCTAGGGATGGAAATCATCAGAGATAGATCTGTGCTGCATCTGAGTCAGGGTGGCTACATTAAAAGGATTCTGGAGCGATATGGGATGAAGGATGCCAAACCGTACCTTTGTTTTTCCTTATCGAAGACCATGTCACCACAGACTGAGGTGGAGGCTCAGGAGATGGAGAAGGTACCATATGCTTCTGGTGTTGGGAGCCTTATGTATGCCATGGTATGTTGTAGGCCAGACATAGCCCATGCAGTGAGCCAGGTGAGCAGGTTCATGGCGCAGCCTGGTAGGGAGCACTGGCGAGCACTGAAGGGAATCTTCAGGTACTTGGTAGGTACAGTTGGGGTTGGTATTTGCTATGGACAGCAAGAAGATGCTGAGAGATCCAACTTATCCAAGGAGGCTCGTGGGCAGTTATATGGGTATGTGGATGCAGACTTTGGTGGAGATGTGGACACTAGGAGATCCACAACAGGCTTTGTGTTCAGCCTGTTTGGTGGTCCAGTATCGTGGAGATCATGTCTGCAGCCCATCACAGCCTTATCTACCACGGAGGCAGAATACATAGGTATCACAGAGGCAGCAAAGGAAGCTCTTTGGCTGAAGGGCTTGATGCTGGAGATGGGACTTGATCAGAAGGTTGTCCAGGTGCATAGTGACAGCCAGAGTGCTCTGATGCTTGCGCAGAATGCAGTCTATCATGCCAGGACGAAGCACATTGACCTCAGATACCACAGGATCAGAGAGCTGGTGGAAGATGGTGAGGTGGAGCTGGTGAAGGTATACACCAAAGAAAATCCAGCAGATGCACTGACTAAGGTTCTTCCACGGGACAGTTTTCAAAAGTGTATTTCGTTGTTAAAGCTGATGGACACAGTGGACGTGCTGAGGCCTTGAAAGCACCAAGGTGGAGATTGTTGGGCCTGGTGTGGTGCTATCAAGGCCCAGGTGGGCTAACTTGTATTGGGCTGGGTTTGAGTCCAAGGGTTGAGATTAAATCAAGTCACGGGTGTACACGGGCTTGGGGATTAGTTTAATCTCATTGACCATGGGAGTTTTTTGAGTCTGGCCTGGCCCACTTCGTGGATGTATTTAAACTAGTCTCTAGGGTTTCAGATTCTCTTGAATCTTTTGCCTACACAGTTATTTTAGTTCAAGTTAAGTGTTATATTGGTTATTGGTCAACAAATACACAACTAGTTTTAACCATTAGATATTAGATATGTGTAAAAAAAAATCGATTTTACCTTGTAATTGATTTGAGATTGAATAGATTTGATTGGGCTGGTTCTAGATCGGTTCTAGGATAGGGTCAGTTTGGTTCTAGGTCCAAACTTCTAGAACTGATCCTAATTGGGTCAGTTCTAGGTTCTGGCCTGCAAATCTGCAATTGCTCATCCTATAATTGGACAAACCAGATGTATTACTTGGTGGATTTATTTTCAAACATTTCCTTACATGCTGTGCTGGATTTACTTAGAATTTGCTGTATACAAGTGTTAGCTCATTATCTCCTGATACTAGTCATGTTCACGATGCAAGATAAAAATAATTTCTCATGCATATGCAGCTGACACATCAACCACCACTGCCATGTCCACTAGCAAACCTTTTGCATGCTTTTGTCTTTTTACCACAATAGCTATCTGCTTACAATTTGAGATCCTCACCTAGAAAATGTGACAGAAGCATCAGTGGCAGCAAATGATCCTTAAATCTTTTAAACCATTACTTGTTCATTTCTATTAATCTATCTTGTGCTCTGCTTCACTTGTGCTTTTTTTCATATTATCGTGCTTGTTTTTCATATTACGTAACTCCATGCCTGTGCCTGTAATTAGCTTGCCTTAAGGTTTTATTTAATTTTGTTTTTTTTTTCACGTCAAGTCTGGGCTTTTATGGTTGTTCCAATTAAGGTGACGTTTTGTTGAAATAAGATGTAATATCCTTTTAAGTCTCTCTCTCTCTCAGGCTGCTCATGGTGGAAGCAAAATTAATTGGAAAGGCTTATATTCTGGATTGGCTGGCAATCTTTGTTACCGTGAGTACCTTAAGCACAAGTTACAGGTTTCTATTGCTAAGCTGGGAATCATAGATTTACTTCTTCATGAATTTATCTAGACTAGAGGTGTTACAATTCTGTTGGACCTTTTTTCTGGCAGCTTATTTCTTTCTTGAACTTTTGCCTACACAGTTATTTTAGTTCAAGTACCAGTTTCCCTATTTGTTGTGTTGCTTGCTACTTACTCCTCACTTGTTGCATATTTATGAAATATTTGCAGTTATCTTGCTTATATAATGACCTTGTCATTGCTTATTCAGTAGAAAGTACAACCATCATATCAAAAGTATTGTTCTTGGATAATATTGAAGAAAACGTAGTTTGTGTGGCTTCTCCTTAGTCTTTTCTGGTTAAGTTCTTTCAATTTTTGCTGCCCACATTATAGCTTCATTTGCTGTTATTTTTATTGACAGCTAAGAGAATTTTTTCTTATGCTCAGCCATGGCTCTATTCATATTCTATCATTGCTTTGAAACTCTGGAGTTTGCAAATTAACATTCCTTTTTATCGAACAGAGCATCTGCTGTATTTGTGGGTATTTATGAACCTGCCAAACGAAAATTACTGGAGATTTTTCCTGAAAATCTTAGTGCTTTTGCTCATCTGGTAAGTGTACTCTAATTTCATTTATTTCATGTTTTTTTTTCCCATGTAAATTTTCTAGTAGTTTTTTTCCAGAATTATTCTGTTATGTACCTGGTAGAAGGTAACTTGCATTTTTACAGTGTTTTCTCATTTATTAGTTATTGCTAGCCATGCGCAAGGCCATAAATTCTTGCTCCAACAGTATGAATAGTATTTGGTGTTCTTACGGCACGGCACATTTTTCTTGTTAGGTAGAATTAGTGTGTAAATTTAAACTGTAAAAGGGAAAGCAATATGCGCATTAATCTCTATTTGCTCCAAAATAATTAAATGTTTTCAGCGATATGCAAGGCCAGTGTCTGTGCACAACCTCATTATTCAGAACATCGTAATAGTTTGGATGTGTTGGTCATGGCTGAGCGGCCAACTATTGGTGCTTGGTGTTTGTGTAATGGCTATTTTAATGCATTGTTTAGCCTAGAAAATATAGTTTTACCTCATTTAATTGAAAAAAGTGTTTTGTATATTGATAAATTTAAGTTCTATCTAGCATTACATTTGTTTGTGATGACAATAGAACGGGTTGGAAATGTTAATGACTTGACATTCAATTCAATATTTTTTGTAGCTTTAATGTTTCAAATAGTAGGATAAGGGGAGGGAGGCGATCCCTATTGTTTATCTTATACCCATTAGTAAAGTTTTAAATCCTGTGAAATAGGATTATCTTAATTTTTTAATGAGACAGAATGTGCCAACATCCTAGCTCGTTTCAACATTTTGGGTAGGGGATGTCTCAAGATGTGAATTGGGACGCTCTGCTGATGTTGGTCTCGTTCCAATGCTTGGGATGGCAATATCTCCCAACATCTTGCGAGGTGTCCTGTCGATATTTGAAACCGTGCTTGTGAGAAACTAGGATTTGGGATGGGGATGGGAGTCCAAAACCATTGCATGTTTGGTGCCCCACTTATCCTATGGTATTCTTGCCTGTGATGGGGGCTAGACCATGCAATCTGCTTCATCATCTTGTAGGTGTAGTGGTTGGATCTTTTGAGTTATGAGCACATCCATATAGAGCTCTTGATGTCCCAATATTTTTAAATATTGTGGGACAACTTTAGTCTCCTAATGGCTGGGCAAAACCTCATGTGGGGTTGGTTTTTTAAATTTTAAAAAGTAAAAAGGACTAGGTCCCAAAATTGTGTCTCGCTAACTTTTTTGAGGCATCAAGGGCTTTGTTGCCCATCATTACCATCTCTACTACAGCCAAGAATAGAGGGAAAGAAAGAGGAAGAGAGGAAGAAAGAGGGAAAGGGAGAGAAGAGAAGCAGAGTTGTATGTTCTAGGATTTTGATGATCATTGTGAATTGCTCTATTACCAAGAAGCTCTTAGTCAAGGTGATCTTTTTTTTTTCCCCCTCTTTTTGTTGTAGAGTGAGGAATAAAAGTTCCAAGATTGTAATTTTTATTATTTTTAAATTATATTGAATTTCTACAAGATTATCATGTTTCCAGGATAAATGAATTATTAAAAAGTATAGAAAAAAATTTCTGAAAGAAAAAGTGTCACATGTTCGATTATTATTAAAAACATGCTGCTTAATTTTTGTAGTAATGAATAAATTGTGGATGTGTTTTGTAACACCTAAACCTACACCTAAAATTGAAATTTTGGATAAACTATCCTAACTAAGATGTTAGCATTCAAGTTGGGAAAAACATGTGAAGTATTCATGTGGGTATCTATAGAAAACCTAATGCAAATTTATTTTTTTAATTTTTATGATTTTTAATTTAAATTTCAAATAAAAATTATTTGAATGTTATAAAATATTTAAATTTAAAAAATTGGAACAAGTGTAGACAACTTAAAGCTATTTTTATGTACTTATCAATAAAGGTGAAAAGATAATAGATGCAAGCATGTAGCTTCTGATCTTGGAGTACACTAAAAACCTTAGAATAGACTAAATAAGGCCAAATTATCCTAAATATATTTCTTTTGATGTCCAAATGCATTTAAAAAAACTAAAAAATAAATTTTTTAAGATATGTATATTTTTTAAATAAAAAGGGTATCTAAAGAAACTACCATGACACTTGATTAGGATGACCACTGGTGTTAGGCTGGGCCCATTCAGTGAGGAAACAGGACACCTCCATCAGAGAGGATTTGAACTTTGTGCAGCTTATTACACCTACTCAACTTGATTTTATGCATTCTTATCTGCATTGGATAATGTTAATGCTTCAAGAATGAACAGCACCACTCACATTATGAGCAGTAATGTTTAGCATAGACATTGGGGATTCTGGGATACAAACTGCCTAGACTACCATGACAACTGTGTAAGAAAACATGACAAAAAGTCCAGCCCTTGGTGTAGGCCCATTACAACCATAAACACCCCATCTTCACCATTCATTCTTGTTTCTTATCCCTAGGACTGTACTATGTTCTTGCGACAACCCATTCTTGTGTCCAACACAAAACCTTCCTAGTTATTATTTCTGAACCTTCACTACTTGCATTCCCCAAGTTGATCAAAAGTTCCAAGCATTTTACAGACTGGTTACTTCTGTGAAGTTGCGAGTTTTTGCACAACTAATGGTCCTGGTAATTTCCTTACTCTGGAATAAAACTCCATAGATATCATATTCATTTATCATTATCTTTATTTAATCACTGTCTATTAGAATTTTATAGTTGTCTGTTTGTCAACTCTCCATAATTGCCTCATATTTGTGCATGACGTTCTAGTCTTGTTTTCTAGGCAGAAGGATGCTTGAGCAACTGATTGGCATTCTCTACATTTTAAGAATCTTAATTGCATAAGTCCATTGAAACACAATCTGTTCTCCAAAGATCTCGCTGGCTTACTTGCATTTATATGGTCCTAACGCCCTTACAGATCTATTTGGATGGTGCTGTTCATGCAATCCTCATATATTGGTTCTTCTAAACCAATTTCTCTGGCATTGTCCTTATTTTAAATTCTATGGAGGCCAGGTCTGTGCTGGCCTGGCATTGGCACAGTATATGCCATGCTTTGTACAGTGCCCAGCATGCTGTAGCGTTCATGGGCATGTACTGGCAAATATGCACAGGTACACAGCCATACTACACGCTGATGAGTTATCAGCATGCAACATTGCTGGAATGTGATGACTGGAAGGAGTGACACCATCATCCTTGTTTGAGATGTCATTCATTATCTTATGTATCAACTATTTTAACTAAATGTGCGCATATCTGCACCTAGATAACATGCATATGCATGTGCTCACTTGAGTGCATCTCCACCTTGATTTCTTTTGAGTTAATGTAAACTGGGTGATACATGCATTGGGATGGCACTAGGACATTTGTTTGACAATTTTTCAGCTATTTCTTCGTTGGCCCCTTTACTATTGTTATTGCTGCATTTTTTTTTGATGGCCTCCTTTATTTTCATTTTCACACCATTCTCTTTCTTACTTGTAGATTTATTTTATCTTGATCATTCATAAATTGTATCACCTTTTTCTGATTGGGGATGTTATCTTGATATAATATGATGATTACTGCAATGGTGATTGATCAGCTATGTTTTGTACGCATAATCAAGACTGGATCTTTCATTCCAAGAATAAGCACTATCTTTTATTGTGAAAGTTTTGATGTCTACAGGAATACTTGGTCTACTTTAGTTAATGTGATACTGCAGACTTCTAGAGACCTCCAAATTTTCTTCCATCTCTGAGCAAGATGGTAATTTAGTATAGATGTCCTTATAGTTGTTTAGCACTGTTGAATTTAGAAATTGAATTCTGATCCATTTATAATATATAATCTGTTATATGTATAGTGCATATTAAATATTAAGTGCAACTCTGTTAATATTTAAATATTGTAAAGTAGCTTATAGTGCTGAGTGGTTGTTCAAAGCTCGGTAGTGCTCAGAAAAAGTTCGGCTGGCAGGTGTTTTTACCATGAATAGATATAGATGACATTGGTATTTGAGACTTAGTTAACTGGCATTAAGATGTCAATGGAATTATGTTACTTCGACGTTTGCTTAGTTTTGCTGAGATGAAAAAATTTACTCAGACTGCAGGTGCCATTGGAGGAGTAGCTGCTTCACTTATTCGTGTTCCAACAGAGGTAAGTGCCTATATTTTTGTAGAACATTTGAGATTTCAGTTTTGGGCAATACTGAAACAATATATAAATAAATTAAGTGTAACAGAAATGTGCATGTTAAGAAGGATATAATTAGAAATAAACATATAAGAGAAATGATAGGAGTAACCTCAATTAAAGATAAAATGAAAGAAAATCGATTACGGTGGTTTGAATATATACAACGAAGACCTTTAGATGCTTTAGTTAGAAAGAGTGATCTTTTAATAATCATGGTAAGGATAGAGGTAGAGGTAGACCTAAACTAACATGAACAGAAATAATAAAAAAAGATATAACTATTTGTAATTTGAATGTCGACTTAGTCCTAAATAGAGCAGAGTGGAGGAAGCAGATTCATATAGCCGACCCCATTTAGTTGGGAAAAGGCTTTGATGAGTTGAGTTGAGTATATGAGATTTCTCTTAGTTCATTCTGGTTGTTGCCATGTTTCAGGTGGTCAAACAAAGGATGCAGACAGGACAATTTGCCTCTGCACCTAATGCTGTTCGCCTTATCATTGCGAAAGAAGGTTTTAGAGGTCTTTATGCTGTATGTACTGTTCAGCCTTTCGTAAAATTGACAGTGTCCTTGTGCTTTATTTTAATGGACTTTGACATCTTATCTTGTTGCTGATTTCATGTCATTATAGATAGCTGACAACTATAACAGCTTTGGAGGCCATGTGATACTGATTTATGTATCTGATGTTTGACATTGTTCCTTCTTGTGTCTGTAGGGATATAGTTCCTTTCTGTTGCGAGATCTACCATTTGATGCCATGCAATTCTGTATATATGAGCAGCTTCGAATTGGATATAAGATTGCGGTATGCTTCATGCTGACTGATATTTTTAGATGACAAGCTCCATATGGTATCATTTGATGGAGATGATTTACTCACCGCCTTAAGATATCTATGTAATAAAGCTACTTCTTATATGGCACATAAAGAGAATGCATGCCATTCATACATTTATATTGAGTTGACCCTAGTCAATTATTTATTCCTGTGTTCTTAAAATCCTTGACACAAACTAGATTTGAAATCATCTAATTTCCGGCTAACATCATCCTTAAATGGTTAAAGGGTGCTTATGAAGTAAATGGTTGGCTTTGCACACCACCTGTCCAATGTGGAAATAGTACTCCCTTTTTTATCGGGTGTGAACAAGATTTGAAGATTTGAATCTCAGTGAAGGCTGAGCTACTTGAAAAAACATGTTTCAACAATTTCTTAAGTCCCAAGTTTGTCTTTCATTGCTTGATGTGATGTCAAAATATTTAGGGAGGTTAAATGGGCATAGAGGGAGAATTATGGTTCTGGTGGAAGTGTGTGAAGTGATTGTTTCTCTTCCCATGAGATATTTGGGAATTCTGCTCAAGTTTTCTTCTTAAGGGATTTGTTGGCAAAAAAATTATAGTTGTGACAAATTTTCCTCTTATAAGGTGGTCTACCTTGCAAGCTTTTCCTCAAGTTGTCAGTGTTATTGTGAGAGCATAAGGTGCAAAGGCTTACATCTCCTAAGTTTCATATGAAAATTAAGTAACAGTGTCATAAATAATCATTCAACTGCTTGATCCAATCTTCCTACATTAATTATCATGCTGATGAAAAACTAAAGGCAATTCCAGATCAGACTATTATGAACTTTTGAAGTTCAACTAGCAAAGTAAGACTGATTGCTTGTTTTCTTTATGGAATAGGTGCATAAGTGTAAAATAAATAGTCTTAGGCGAATTTGTTCTTTAGGATCGTGTGATGATCTTTTACATTTGATTTTTTTGGAGCTTTACCATTTGTCCAATCTGCAATCAAGGATAGGTATCTTGGGGTTTAAAGGTGTGTGTGCATGATTTGACACGAGTTTTCACATGAGAAATGGTTCTCGTTGAGATTGAAATGTGCAAATCTGTGGTTAATACATGGGATTTCCTCTTACATGAGCCAATAAAGTATCTCACCTTTCATCCCTATTCCAAAAAAAAAAAA
>UESW01003902.1:1092964-1127775 GCA_900491605.1 Calamus simplicifolius | reverse complement strand
TGGCGCAATCCTAACCGCCGCTCGCGGAGGAGCCTTAGCCCCAAAGGCTGAGATGACCCTGTCGCATTAATTAGGGCATCATTGCGCGAGCTGTCTAGGCCAAGACGTCCCATCCGTGATGCGCCATTCGAACTTGTACTCCCTACGCCCGAACCTACGCTTCGGACTAGGGAGTGGAGGGCATGTGTTGAGGGGTAAAATCGCCATTGCGTTAATATCCGTGCAAGGCGGTTAAGGCTAACCTCCTCCCTTCGATTCCTTCGGCTTTCATAGCTCGACCCCCTCCGGGCTTCCGTGGCTCGGCCTCCTCCGGGCTTCCGTAGCTCGGCCCCCCTCCGGGCTTCCGTAGCTCGGCCTCCGGGCTTCCGTAGCTCGGCCCCCTCCGGGCTTCCGTAGCTCGGCCCCCTCCGGGCTTCCGTAGCTCGGCCTCCTCCGGGCTTCCGTAGCTCGGCCCCCTCCGGGCTTCCGTAGCTCGGCTCCTTCGAGCGATCCACGACCTAACATCTACCTCCACGGAACCTGACGCGGGAGAGCCCGAACCTACTTGAACGGCATCCTAGACAAGGAATCATATCGGAACATGGCCTAAAGCCTATCGTAACCGTCCCAGGCCTACTCAACCCGATCTTGAGACACCAAGGAGCTCTTCCAGCCGTCGATACCAAAACAAACAAGGTACGGACCCTAACGGCCCCACAACGGCCTGATTCTGTCCGTCTCCGTATCATAACAACCTCCGGACCTTCCAGAAGGCGCTCACGATCCAGGTGGTAGTCTATAAATTCATAATCGTAGATTTCCTCAGGTACGCAACTGTACACACACTTGCGCGCTTACACCCCCACTCTCACACTCCTGCTCTCGCCGGTAGCTCGTCGGGGCTCCTACCCTTTGGAGCCTCCGATTGGCTACGCCCGGAGAGGTCTCTCGGAGAGATCCACCTCCTCACTGTCTGGTTGATCATCGGTTTCTTCTCCACTGACTTGAGCATCGGAGGGTCTTCCGCGGAGGACCACCCCCCAGCATCCCTTCGCGTGTGGGCTTCTTTTGCAGGTCCGCCCCCCTCCTCCTGGAGATCGACCGCGCCCAAGTCGGAGGATGGATTTCAGCGGCAACAAATACAATATACATCATGTAAATAAATGGTATGGCATATATAGAAAAAATATATAAATTAAAAATTATACTAAAAATAATTAGTTGTAATTAAAATATATTTTAAATCAAATAAGATGAAAATAATTAAATAATTTTAGATTAATATTTTGTTATTGTTGCTTGTATAGATTTTTGCGAAGAGTGTGAAACCCTTAAAGATTGTGCGAAGATCTACATACAAAGGGTTAGAGATCCTTAAAATAAGAGAACCCAACTCTATGGCCACGAGAGATCCGTGGCACCCCCTTGGCGGCTAACTACTACTTTCGGTGCTTGAGAGGCGACCCTTCCGATATTAATATGAGAAAAAGATATCTTTAAAAATAATTAAAAGGAAAGCTTCTTGGAGCATTTACGTTTATAGGAAGGAACAAATCATTATTGATTCATCACTTCAAGGGCATGTGCAAGATGGGTGCATGCATGGAAGACTTTATTAATAAGTATTCCTTAACCAGCAAAAAAAAAAAAAATTTATGAAGGTTAAGAGGCATTTAATAAAACAAGAAGGGAAGAAATGAACTTTAAAAGGAAGGTCACTACGCTCTTATATATGTTGAATGCGAACATCTATATAAAAAATATAGCTTTTTTGCATATTTATATATTATTATATATATATATATTAATATATACCATAAATTAATACAGTAATCCTAATCCAAACCGGAGACAGAGAGACGGCTATCCCTCGTTGGCGGAGGGATAAATATAATAAAAGCGCGTGGGCAACCCTCTTACAAAAAAGGGAAAACCCAAGTGGGCGTTTGCCTAGTAAAATCTTTAACGTTTCTTAGTAATTTTAATCATAATATTGCATTGCTGTATTTAGTCCAACATATTCGGTAATGTTGCGAACAATGTTGATGAAGGTCTAAAATTACTTTGGCAATCTGCTGCATTGCTTTGCTGGCAGAGAATGTTAGTAGAGATCTAAGATTAGTTTGGCAACAAATCAACGTAAAATATGGCAATTTGATTCCCTCCAAGGGTTTAGGCAATCGGGATGTCATTATTATTATTTTCGATATTGTCCTCTCAAACATAACATGCTTCAAGCTGGACAAGCTTGCAGGCCCATCACAAGTCGCCCCACCTGGTTTGGCGCTCTTAAGTCCTTAATTTATTTAACAAACAAACCTGACCTAAGAGGCTCAATGTAACGCACGCGTGGGCATCCCTCTTATAAAAAAAAGGAAAACGAAAAACGCGAACCCGGAAACGAAGGAATCGGCCGCCCCTTCTAATATATTCGGCGTTGCTATAAAAAAAAGGAAAAACGCCAACGCCGAAACGAAGGAATCGGCGTCCCCCTTCTTTAAACTATAATAGAGACTACAGCTCAGTTTATAAGCCAATTGAAGAGACTAATCCAGTGCCAACCGGAGACGGAGAGACAATTCGGATAGCAGCCCTCGTTGGCGGACACACCGCGTTGCCTTCCCCTCCCTTGCAAAACAAATCCAAACCCCTCTCGCCTTGGCGCTTCATCTCCTCGGCGAACTGTGCGATCGGTCTTCACACCGTACGCCTTCGCTTGATCTCCTCGGCAACCACGCGGAGACCAAGCCTGTGCCCTCTGCGACCACGACCACATGGAGCCTTCGCCTAAGCCTGTGATCGATCGGTCCTCACAGCGGAGACCAAGCCTGTGCCCTCTGCGACCACGACCACGTGGAGCCTTCGCCTAAGCCTGTGATCGATCGGTCCTCACACCTACGGTATTTCTCCGCTTCGCTGTTTCTGTAATTTTTTTTTTTGAATCAATCCGTTCTTCTTTAAGTAGTTTGTTTTAAGCTTAAATGAATAATGTATCTAGACTTATAAAAACTAGCACTGCAATACATTTTTGTTGAGGAGATGATTTAATGTATACAAAAGAAATATAATGCCATTTAACTTGAGATCCCTGAATCAAAAAGTGTCTCATATTTACTAATTTCAATATTCACGTCGCTCATGAGCCTTTAATATTTTGTTTGTATGCGTTGAAACTGAAATAGAAGAATGGTTACAGTGAACGAAGAATATATATTGAATTATGAGTCTTTGAATCCATGGATTCTAACATCCCCTGCTAATTCGATGGTCAATCTTGAAGACTTGGTTGACGGAACCTCTAATAATGATCGGTAATTTTAGGATTGTTTCACATGCATACTTTTTTATTTTTTGATTGTCTTATAAAAATTTCATTCCTTTCTAGTTATCTCATTCAATAAAACCTTCTTCTTAGGTTTAAAGAGCATAAAAATACTAAAAATATAATATATTTTTTTGATTGTCTTGCTATATCATCAATTTTAATTAAAATTTTGTAATTTTTTCGTTTGTTAGTTAATTGACCTTTTTCTAAAGGAGTTTTTGTTGCAAATTTGTTTTTCTTAAGAAATGCATATATTTTAGTTTTACGGTTGAATCTGTTATTAGTTATTTCTTTTTCTCTTCAATTTAATTCATTGCTTCTTTAGCTTTAGCTATGAGAGATATTCAATCTTTTTTCAAAATCTTTATTAAAATCTTTATTTAATATTTTCATCTTTCTTAGATTACTTCTTGTGTCTGCTTCCACCATTGCTGCAATGGAAGCAATGGAATGCAAATCAAACTGCCTGCTAGGAGAAGAACAGTGGCAGTTGAAGAGAAGAAATCAAGGCTTTATGTGCTTACTGAAGGAGGAGTTAATGAGGATAGATGATTGTTAATATGATTGATCTAATGGGAAGGATCTAAGCCAGCGAAAAGCAAAGTGGCAAACTGTTCTTAGCATTCTAACCAAAATTGTCTGCTTCTAGCAGCTCTTTTATGGCTGGGGCAGACATTTTGGAGATTGGCTGGTAGGATTGGAGACAATACTAACTCACCATTTCTTGCTTTGGATTATGAGGGTCAGCATTCTGAAATTGATGCATCTTTAAAGAAAATAGCTAACATGTTGCAAGTTCAGATAGAAGCCGTAGATCGAAAAGTTGGAAATGAGCTTGGGATCATGGCAAGGGAACTTAGAAAGCAAATTGAAGAGAAAGTAGCAATGTTGGAGAAGGAGTTGAAGAAGTTGGAAGTTAAGACTGATGGATCCCAACTTATAAAGCAAATTGAAGAGAAAGTAGCAATGTTGGAGAAGGAGTTGAAGAAGTTGGAAGTTGAGACTGATGGATCCCAAGCAAGGGAACTTAAAAGCAAATTGAAGAGAAAGTAGCAATATTGGAAAAGGAGTTGAAAAAGTTGAAAGTTAAGACTGATGGATCCCAAGTAAGGGAACTTAGAAAGAAAATTGAAGAGAAAGTAGCAATGTTGGAAAGGAGTTGAAGAAGTTGGAAGTTAAGACTGATGGTTTAGAGAAGTCTTTGACTGAATTCAAGGACATGGGTCTGCTTTCAAAGGAAGAATTTGAAATATTTCGGGATGAGCTTGCTAGAAAACTAGATGATAGTGATACTGATGTTCATTTGGATCAAATTATGTCTTTTGCTAGGGATCTTGTTAAGAAAGAGATTGAAAGGCATGCAGCCGATGGACTTGGAAGGGTTGATTATGCTTTAGCTTCTGGTGGGGCCAGGGTGGTCAGTCATTCAAAGCCTCATGGTTTTCAGGAAGTGAACAGTTGGCTTCGTCCTTTTATAATTGGAAATGGAGTTCACCCTAGTGCTCACAAAATGCTGGAGCCAAGTTATGGGGAGCCTGGCCAATGTTTTGCCTTGCAAGGAAGTAGTGGGTTTGTTGAGATTAGGCTCAGAACAGGGATTATACCTGAGGCTGTCACATTGGAGCATGTATCTAAGGTAAGTTTTTGCTTCAATTGTTCTTTTCATTTTTCCTTTATAGCTATATTTTGAGGCATTTGGAACTTAGCGCTTGTTTCTTTTAACTTTTCTTTCCTATTAATTCATATAATGCCTAATTACCGCTGATGCCTCTTTTTATGTGGTATTGCGCAGAGCGTGGCTTATGATAGGAGCAGTGCCCCCAAGGATTGTCGAGTCTCTGCTTGGTTTGAATCAGATGATGATGATGACCCATCCAGCCAAGCCAAGGTGTACCGCTTGAGTGAGTTCTCTTATGACCTAGAGAAGAGCAATGTGCAGACCTTCAACGTTGAGACAGCTCATGAGTTGGGTGTGGTGGTCAACAAGTGCGACTAGACTTCACCTCCAACCATGGGAGTTCAGATCATACGTGCATCTATCGCTTTAGGGTGCACGGCTATGAGCCAAGCTCCCTGGTAGCTATATCTTCTAATCTAATGGCTTTATAGGGAGCTGCAGTGCTCGTTGTGCACTGAACCACCCATGCATCCTCAATTCCTGGTTGCATTTTTGCACAAGTAGTCTCCTCCTGCTGCTGCTTTCGTCAATGGGGGGGACTGTAGATACTTTCAATTATTTTTGTTGGGTTCTCCTATCTTTTTTCTTTTCCTGTTAGCGTGAAAGTTAAGGTATTGAATGGTAACTCTTTTATGTGAAGACTTTCAAGTAACTCTTATATATATATATATTAAAATCAGCTTTGGCCTCATTTGTAACTTTTATTCTGAGATTTTTCTCATAATGTGCTTCCACAATAGATATCGTGTTGTCCTCAGTATAAAGAATGGTGCTTACGTACATGTGCATGTACGTATATACATACAGTGACCTCACGTGCATGTATCCATAAACATTTCTACCGACTTGTAGGACGGAGTCCATATTGTTTCTCTTATCGTCAGGTCAAGATCTGACTGAAAACATAAGCAGCTCCACAAAATAGTCGCAGTATTGGAGAGAGATGATCAAAACTATTGAACGGATTCCTTATGCTAATTATGCATGTTAAATGATAAGGCCGAGCTCGACTGATCCTTCATCGGGGGAATAGACATGCTTTCTCTATGAATGAATGCATCGTTGATTGATATCTGTCAGTGCAGGTGGCTTGCAGAGATTTTCCCCACTCACGGCATTTGTGTTCTGAATATCTCTTTAGCAAGACACCTCATGAAAGTTGCTGCCTCAAGGTACCACCTCTCTTTGACACACACACACACACGCATACACACACACACCTCTGAATCCCTTCTGAAATATAAGTTTGGTGTCGAGGTGTGAGGTATTAACTATTTTAGGCATTGTTTGTTTTCCTCATATTCAAAGAACTAGTTTTTAATTTAAGATATTTACTAAAAAAATCCAATTCCTTGCATTAGATTTATTAAGTAGGATGTAATAGAAGGCAAGAGCAGAATTCATTTACTTCAGAAATAATGTTTGTAATGTGGACTTTGTATCTCAAACTTTTATTGTGTTTCTGCTGGGAAAAATGGTTCCCCACAAGTATAGATCAATGACTTTCTACAAGTTTGCCTTGAAACAAGTAGTCAAAGGAACTTTGATTACCCAAGCAAACACTAAATAACCAAATGTTTTTCCAAACAAATTTGAAGACAACATATCTCACAACTTCCAAGCATAATTAAAGGGATGGAAGCAATACTTTCAATACCAAGATCCCCAAAAATTAGTAACCTGTGAGTGGTGGCGGGAAGGTACCACTACCATCCCTCTCTGTTTCAGGGATCCTTGACGTTTTGGTGTGTCTTGGGGTCCATGTACTTTATTAAAGGTTATTGATGTCCCTAGCTGCTTGTCTCAATGGTTGAGATGACAACAACTAATTCTCTTTTGGCAGATTGCACAGTTTTTGAATACCTTAACGAGTCTAAGGCGGCTCAAAGAAATGATTTTGCATGCTATTCCCTTTAGCAACAAATAAAAAAACTGGTTCTCACACTCAAAATTTCATGACTCATCAGACAGCCATTTTTATTGTCTAAGTGATCTTCAATAGAGATGGAAAGTCATGTTCCCACTTCTACTGGCAGAATCTTCACTGGTAGGAAAGAAGATCTGCCAAAGTATTTTTGCTGTTGCAGCATCACTTTAAAATTCAAAGGGCAAATGTTACCAACTCATTTCATTTAACCCTAGTGTCTCACAAGTTTCACCTGGTTGTCAAATAGGACTGAATGAAATTGCCAAATTGAACTTAAAAAGATTGGTACCATCAAAAGAATCATGGAAAATACTTGATTACAATTCTATTTTCAGTAGATTAAATATTCAAATACAGGATCACATGAAAGTCGATGCTGTTCTATGTTTCAAGGGTTGAATAAAAACATGTCAAATGAAAATGCAGATTGGGCTCTTTAGCCTGATCATGAACCTTTTCTTACAAATCATGAGCTTTTTTGATAAACTCTTGTAAAGCATACTGAAATCATAGATTCATACTTGGTATGAAAGGAGAATTCTAAACTTGAGACTGCTTCTGTGATAAATACATCGGCAGTTCTATTATTTTAAAGCGAAACAGTTCTATTACATGAAAAAAAAGGGACAGACTGGAGATGGACTAATTTATTAATTTTGTGCAAAATATTACAAAATGTTTTCAAAAATAAAAAAATGCCTTTTTTGGACTCAAGTCCAGCATATGTTTCAGATTTCTTCCACATGCTTGGGAATGAGAGAGGAGACAGGAAGGAGTGGCAAAGAGGATATAGGAGGCCACTAATGTTGCATCATAGTTTTGGGAGCATCATTAATTAGGACATCTTTAATGGAGTTTTCGATGGATTTTTGTACCTCTCAATTCTTTTAAATGCATGATTGGTGGCCTCTCTGATTCGCTTATTCGTCTCACTTTATTAGCTTTTTCTAAAAATGAATGCAGCTGATTTGAAATCAGCTTATTCAGATGCAAAGAAAATTACATGGATTGATCAGAAAGCTACCAGTCTTGCAACCTAAGAGATTTTTGGCATATAGCAAAATTCATTTAAGGTGATTTCTGGATACTGAAAATCTTGAAATTGCAAGACTGGCTTCTTCCTGTGTCCTGTATGCTTTTCTCTTGTCCCACCTTCACTCATAAGCCTTTTCAAAATAATGTGGTCACAGTGATACAGTAGCTAGACATCTGTGCAGCTAGGGGTGCAAACAGAGCTGAGTTGTAATGCGCTCTCTATATGATTGGGGTAGTCCAGCTCGAGCTGATCTACATAACAGTTATTCAAGTTTGGCTTGTTTATTTATTGATTGACCTTGTATAAGATTGTCATTTGGCTGAGCCCAAACTTCCATTTATTTTTGCATGATGTTTGTGCTTGGATTTTGTTCCCCCTTCCTATCTCCCTCACTGAACAAGCTCTGTTGAGCCCAAACTTGTTTCTTTTGCAGTACCTACAGCTTGCCTTCCCCCCACGCTTCCCTATCATTTTGCACAGGTAACAGGCAGACTGAATACATCATAACTGCTTATCTAATTCAGCTAAGACTTAATCCAAAAATTAAAAAAAAAAAAAACGAAAAGAAAAGAAAAACTTTCATTCGGTATTAGCATCCAACACATAGCCCATAGTTTAAAACATTAAGAGCGTGCTTTGTACCAATCCACCAGAAAATTAACTAGCTGTGGTGTTCCTTGAAAACTCCAGTTTACAAGTCACACGCCTTTCAACTGTTTTTGTTCTTAATAAGGACAGGAATTGAACCCAGGTCTCCTGTATCAACACAAGAGGCTTTACCAACAAATCCACTTTCTACTTTCAGGATCCAAGCTAGTCTTTTACCATGTGGTTTTCTTCTTTTTTCCAAACTAGGATGTTTGAAGACTTCCTTTTTGGCTGCTTGTAACGCAGTTTTTTTGCAAATTGGTGCAGTGTTATTGCTATGTATGCGATGAAGCTGCTCCATGTAAGTGCTGGAAGGGACCAAAAGGACATTGCCATGCATCTGATCAAGATGAGTCATGGAAGACAATGAGGAAATTTCGTAGAATAACTCGAAGCCACAAGGTCAAAACTCATTTCTAGTTTCCCAGTTTGATCAAATCCATCTCAAGTTGCAGCAGGGGAGAAAGGGGGATTTTTTTTTTTTTTTTGATTAATTTGCCATGCTTTTGGCTTCGTTTTTGCTGGATCTTTTGTAGAGTGATTATGGCTGGCGTGGCCTGGTTTCACGGTTACACTGGAGGTAGAAAACCCCCAACTGGTGAGAGGATATGGCACAAGATGTTGCAGGTTTAGAGAAGAATACCTGGACCTTGAAGAAAACCCCCCCTAGAAAGACACTTACTGGTAGCTGGGAAAATACTTTGCACACCGGCCCCGGTGCAGCAACGCTGACGTGGGCTGCACCGCGTCTTCCTATTGGTCCACGTGGATCCGACATGGATGACCTGACAGGCGGTATGGCTGGGCTTTGATGTAACGTTCTGAACGTGACGGAAATTTAATGCTGTTCGTTTTTTTTTAAAATTTTTGTGCAGACGAAAATGCCCTTTCGCTCCTTCATGGCGCCATTTTACGTTTTATGTCATCTGTGCAAGAAGAACTCTGTTTCTTCCAGCTTAGAGGCTGAAAATACTTCAGCTACTGGACTGGAAAACCTTGATACTGGAGTCTGTGTAAAAAAACTTTGTACACCGGATATGTCAGCCGCAGCAAGTAAGAACTCTTTCTTCTCACTTCTTTATTACATCAACACTTTTTTTCTTACAGACTTGGCCGAATTCAGAGAGAGAAGCGAACGTCGATGTGAGGTTGGCAGGGAAAAACTCATTGGATAAACTTTTATATTTGAAGACTCCAGTAGACTCCTGTCGATCGGACTTTCAGACGAGAGCGTAGGTTCGTGCTCAACTGGATTTCATCTCTGCAAGTTCTAACGAGACGACACTCGTGCTTTAAAGATCCTGAACAAATTCGGACGAAAGGTCGCCCGAGAGAGAACAGATTAAAGAGTGCAGTCGAGAAGAAGGCAAAAAGATCAAGGAAAAATCAGGCCAAGAAAAAAGCTGCTTCAAGTAGCAGGCAGACTTGTTTGCAGTCTATTAATACTGAAGAGGACCTGGAGATAAATGTTCCACCGTCAGAAACTTTAATGGATGAATTTGATGCTTATGTATTGAGTCAACTTACACAAGATCATATATAAAACACGAGTGTCGTAACTTTTGAATTATGGTTGCTTGGTCGTAAATGAAATGCTCGCGAACGACTCCGAGGAAATTAGCGCGACGACACCCTTGCTCATGGCAAACGACACCCTAGTCTTGCTCGGCGACACCCGAATGACGGAAACATACGAGACATCCCAGTTCTGGCAAACGACACCCAAGCCTTGCGCGGCGACACCCGAAGGACGGAAACATACGAGACATCCTAGTTCTAGCAAACGACACCCAAGCCTTGCGCGGCGACACCCGAAGGACGGAAACATACGAGACATCCTAGTTCTGGCAAACGACACCCAAGCCTTGCGCGGCGACACCCTAATGACGGAAACATACGAGACATCCTAGTTCTGGCAAACGACATCCAAGCCTTGCGCGGCGAAACCCGAATGACGGAAACATAAGAGACATCCCAAAGCTTGCGAAACGACTCCGAAGAAATTAGCGCGACGACACCCTAGCTCATGGAAAACGACACCCTAGTCTTGCGACGGCGACACCCGAAAAACGGAAACATACGAGGGTGCTCGCGAACGACTCCGAAAAAATTAGCGCGACGACACCCTAGCTCATGGAAAACGACACCCTAGTCTTGCGCGGCGACACCCGAAAGACGGAAACATACGAGACATCCCAGTTCTCGCGAACGACTCCGAAGAAATTACGCGACGACACCCTAGCTCATGGCAAACGACACCCTAGTCTTGCGCGGCGACACCCGAAAGACGAAAACATACGAGACATCCCAGTTCTCGTGAACGACTCCGAAGCAATTAGCGCGACGACACCCTAGCTCATGGAAAACGACACCCTAGTCTATCACGGCGACATCGGAAATACGGAAACATACGATGGTGCTCGCGAACGACTCCGAAGAAATTACGCGACGACACCCTAGTTCATGGCAAATGACACCCTAGTCTTGCGAGGCGACACCCGAAAGACGGAAACATACAAGACATCCCAGTTCTCGCGAACGACTCCGAAGAAATTAGCGCGACGACACCCTAGCTCATGGAAAACGACACCCTAGTCTTTCACGGCGACACCCGAAATACGGAAACATACGAGGGTGCTCGCGAACGACTCCGAAGAAATTAGCGCGACGACACCCTAGCTCATGGCAAACGACACCCTAGTCTTGCGCGGCGACACCCGAAAGACGGAAACATACGAGACATCCCAGTTCTCGTGAACGACTCCGAAGAAATTAGCGCGACGACACCCTAGCTCATGGAAAATGACACCCTAGTCTTGCGCGGCGACACCCGAAAGACGAAAACATTCGACACATTCCAGGACGCGCGACCCGACAATTTAAGAGCGACGACACCCCAGCTCATGGCAAACGACACCCTAGTTCTTGTCAAACACACCCTAGTTCTTGTCAAACTACACCAAAATGCGGAAACATACGAAGGCAAACATATGAATACAACGAGGACACTCCTGCTCGCAATGATAAAATTTTTAACATTTGCATTAAATATTAATCAGTGTTAATATGAATAAATTACATACAATTTTCATTCAAAGACGAATACTTTTTATACAAAAATTAAGAACATGTTTCGACAATGTCGCTAATCTTTTTGTTCAGGCCCTCTCTCAATATCGTTGCAGCTAAGTGTCGCCGGTAATCTCTGACTTCCTCATCCATGAAATCCAGCTTCATATTAGGATTGTCTCGTCGAGCAAGACATTCCATGTATCTCAGACAGTACAGGCCGCAATCCAGCGATCCGCTCGGTTGGCTTGGGCAATCCGAAATATCTTCCATCGGCCACTCCATCACTTCCTTCTTATCGCAGTAGATATGGAATATGTGGCCTAGAATTGTATGCCATTTCCTTGCATTGGCCTTGTACTTCGGGTTGCGTTTCATTGAATTCAGGTGCATGAACACCTTCCTTTCCATGTCGACAGCAACCAAATGCCAGTGCGAGTTATCAGAGTTTACAATGGTGAAAAGAAATCGGAACTGGGCCTTATCTTCGTCCGATACATTATCAAATATCGCAGCCCCAGATGATCCAGCAAGTTCATGAGCAGGTGATGAGGAAGTCAGACATAGAGCAGGTACGAAAACTGATGCAATTATGCACTTATGATATCGGTCAGGATGCTCTGCCCAGTTTCGCATCAGAAACTCCTGCCCGCAATCGATTATCTGCCAATAAAAAGTAAAACGATTAATATAATTCTAAAATCAACAACTTGAACATGTTCCTTGATATACTTACATCATCTATTATCATCTCGTTGTTAATGAGATCCTGAAGATTTTTTCTGCTTGCAACTCCATTAAACATATTTGTGTAGACGATCTCGTCGGGTTGTTGTCGCTCGCTCAAAAAATTTTGAATAATTATTTGGTCATCTTCGACCGTTGTGTTGGGCTTTGACATGCCCACTGTCTTCATCGACTTTTTAGGTCGGGTTGTCTCATAACATTCGCCGACAGCCGTGGAAGCCTTACGCTTCCTCGGATGTTTTTTAATCCTCCTAACAAGCGACGGCACTCCAATTATTTCTAAGTCCATATTGTCATCCTTTGGCGCAGGGGTGCCAAGTTTATTATCGGATATGGACTCTTCTTTATTTTCATTCCCCTGCTCTGTTTTATCAGCCAATGAATCCCCCTTCAATATGTTCTCCTCTGATTTTGCATTCCCTGTCTCAATTGGAAACTCGGATGAATGGTCCTCCTCCATCTTCTTCTCCTCAATATTTACGTTATCAGGCTCGCGGAGGACCAACTCCAAGGAATGCACCTTCTCTGTTTTCTCGTCCCCCTTGTCCTCCTCGGTTATTGCATAACTTTCCTTTCTGACAAGTGAATTGAGGAGGCTCTCAGCAATGGACAGCTGTGCCTGACATCTTCGAGTTGATCCTTAACACACTGCAATTCATTCCTCAACTCGGCGCATCCTGCGTAGCTATCCATTGGTTGAGGGGCGCAGGTATCTGTTTGTTGAGGGGGGGACGGTTTTAACTGCTGAGGGAGAAGCCATCGCTCTTCTGGCAATGGTTCAATAGCTCCCTCCATCTGCAACACAAGATGATAACAAATTAATATTAACTGAACATATTGACGCATTAAGTTAAAAAATGGTCACAGCAATGGAGCAATGGAGTAGATTACCAAGTCCTGAGGCTGCAAGTCGGCAACCCGAACCGATTGGTTCTTCATTTGGTGGTCATACCACTTCAACAGCCGGGGCCGTTTATCAGGGTATGCTGGCTCTCGCATTGATGTATGCTCGAGGAACCACGCCTGAACATTATATTTTTTTGGATATTAAATAAAGTAATATTACGAAAAAATTTTGTCTCAACACTAATAATTTATCTCAATAATCCTTACCACCAGTGCTGCCGAGCATCCGAACAAGGTAGGCTGCCTCCTAATCTTTTTTGCATTCTTTGAGTGCACCGGCTCCTCGGAACACAAGCAAGCAGCTATTTCTGGGAGAGCCAGAACAATCAATTCCTTCAGTGCCGAAGCCCAGTCGATGCTACTCAGTTGACTTAAGTCATCCAAGTGCTGGATGAGATACCGTGGACATCTCTGATTAGACTTTGGAGCCAAAAACATGGCCAACATGTATGCGATCCAAAGTCGGACGGTGTCCTCGACATCCTCCTGTACTTTAGATGGTCGGAGTTGAAATATCAACTTCTCCAAACCTGATTGGCGAAGATCTAAACCCTGGCCAAACCGTCTGAACAACCTTCCATTGAACATTTGGCTGGACGTGTCGATCTTCTTCCCATGACCTGGAAGACCCAAAATGAGTGCGACTTCTTCGGCACTGAATATAACTGGCTTTCCGCAAAACATGAACTCATCGCCACCATTGTGCATCTTATGATGTCTGCTAGCAGTTGCCCGTCGACTGTGAACGTCTGCATGTCGACGAAGGCACCAAATGGGGTCCTTCGAATCAGTCTTGTATGGCATCTAGAGAACCCCATCCTCCAAACCTTCTGAACGTATACTGCCAGCCTGCAGCTATTCTTAAACAGCTGGGAAGCCTTCACTGGGGGGACTGGAACAATTTTATTGTCAACGAAAATAGGGGGTAAGACAGAAGACATACATGTCATTAAATTTTAAGATAGAATATCGTAATATTTATATAGTGATAAACATACCTGAAGGAGCCGCATCCTCAGTCGAACGAAGAACCAGGTCCTTGCATTGTTCCACCATTTTCTCTATCTGCTTCTTCTTTGTTCGCGGTCTTCATGCACAAACGAAAGCGCTCATCTCCATGAATGAAGAATTCGGAAGAATGAACTATGGAACAAGTTTAGGAGGGAAAAAGAGACCAGTGGCTTCTCGAGCAAGAGAAGAAGGATGGCTTCTTGAGCAAAAGGATGGCTTCTCGAGCAACAGATGATTGAGGGGTTTTTCTAGGGTTTATGCCGACCTAAGAGAAATATGAAAGGACACCCGGATCGCCACGATCACATCAATGAGACCCGCGAACCCATAGGAACCGCCCACGTTTACAAAGTTTTCTCGGAAATATGCCATGGCTCAGTTACTAGGGTGTCGTCGAATGAGTACAACGCTGACGTCAAATTCCCGCCTTGTTCAAGCATGGGTGTCGTCTCGTTAGAGCTAGGGTGTCGTGAGATCTCAACTGGGGTGTCGCGAATGATTTTCTACCGAATTCAATTAGGGTGTCGCCGGGTTCTCTCTATGTGGACATTCATAAGACGGGTGTCGTCGCCCTAGAGCTAGGGTATCGTGGGATTTCAACTGGGGTGTCGCGAATGATTTTCTGCCAAATTCGAACTAGGGTGTCGCTGGGATTATCTCCGTGGTCTCTTTAAAGCACGGGTGTTGTCTCGTTAGAGCTAGGGTGTCGTGAGATCTCAACTGGGGTGTCACGAATAATTTTCTGCCGAATTCAATTGGGGTGTCACCGGGTTCTCTCTATGTGGACATTCATAAGATGGGTGTCGTCGCCCTAGAGCTAGGGTGTCGTGAGATCTCAACTGGGTGTCGCGAATAATTTTCTGCCGAATTCAATTGGGGTGTCGCCGGGTTCTCTCTATGTGGACATTCATAAGACGGGTGTCATCGCCCTAGAGCTAGGGTGTCGTGAGATCTCAACTGGGGTGTCGCGAATAATTTTCTGCCGAATTCTATTGGGGTGTCGCTGGGTTCTCTCTATGTGGACATTCATAAGATGGGTGTCGTCGCCCTAGAGCTAGGGTATCGTGGGATTTCAACTGGGGTGTCACGAATGATTTTCTGCCGAATTCAAACTAGGGTGTCGCTGGGATTATCTCCGTGGTCTCTTTAAAGCACGGGTGCATTCGGGTGTCACCGCGCAAGGCTTGGGTGTCATTTGCCAGAACTAGGATGTCTCGTATGTTTCCGTCCTTCGGGTGTCGCCGCGCAAGGCTTGGGTGTCGTTTGCCAGAACTAAGATGTCTCGTATGTTTCCGTCCTTCGGGTGTCGCCGCGCAAGGCTTGGGTGTCGTTTGCCAGAACTAGGATGTCTCGTATGTTTCCGTCATTCGGGTGTCGCCGCGCAAGGCTTGGGTGTCGTTTGCCAGAACTAGGATGTCTCGTATGTTTCCGTCATTCGGGTGTCGCCACGCAAGGCTTGGGTGTCGTTTGCCAGAACTAGGATGTCTCGTATGTTTCCGTCATTCGGGTGTCGCCGCGCAAGGCTTGGGTGTCGTTTGCCAGAACTAGGATGTCTCGTATGTTTCCGTCCTTCGGGTGTCGCCGCGCAAGGCTTGGGTGTCGTTTGCCAGAACTAGGATGTCTCGTATGTTTCCATCCTTCGGGTGTCGCCGCGCAAGGCTTGGGTGTCGTTTGCCAGAACTAGGATGTCTCGTATGTTTCTGTCATTCGGGTGTCGCCGCGCAAGGCTTGGGTGTCGTTTGCCAGAACTAGGATGTCTCGTATGTTTCCGTCCTTCGGGTGTCGCCGTGCAAGGCTTGGGTGTCGTTTGGCAGAACTAAGATGTCTCGTATGTTTCCGTCCTTCGGGTGTCGCCGCGCAAGGCTTGGGTGTCGTTTGCCAGAACTAGGATGTCTCATATGTTTCCGTCATTCGGGTGTCGCCGCGCAAGGCTTGGGTGTCATTTGCCAGAACTAGGATGTCTCGTATGTTTCCGTCCTTCGGGTGTCGCCGCGCAAGGCTTGGGTGTCGTTTGCTAGAACTAGGATGTCTCATTCGCGAGCATTTCATTTACGACCAAGCAACCATAATTCAAAAGTTACGACACTCGTGTTTTATATATGATCTTGTGTAAGTTGACTCAATACATAAGCATCAAATTCATCCATTAAAGTTTCTGACGGCGGAACAATTATCTCCAGGTCCTCTTCAGTATTAATAGACTGCAAACAAGTCTGCCTACTACTTGAAGCAGCTTTTTCCTTGGCCTGATTTTTCCTTGATCTTTTTGCCTTCTTCTCGACTGCACTCTTTAATCTGTTCTCTCTTGGGCGACCTTTCGTCCTAATTTGTTCAGGATCTTGAATTACCAGCTCTGAACGTGGTTTAGCTGCGCAGTTGGCATCCACGGCAGTTTTGAATAGAGGCGGTAGACCATCCATCACTACATTAAATGCATCTTCAGACATGGAGGCTATCTCTGCGAGCTTCGTCATCCGATGAGACAGCAAACTATATCTACAATCATAAACAGAATATTAACGATAACAAATATTAAGACATTTCAATTAAAAAATTATCACTGCCTACCGTGAGTTTCGTGTGCTTTTATCATAACCCTCAGTATTGCAGTCGAATTCGTCGAATTGGTATTTCATGTCCTTGCACCATCTCTTCAAGAAGTATTTATCTGGTAAACGAAATACGTCATTTTGATGAAGAACCAACAGGGCATGCCTACACTGGTACCCCTTGAACTGAAAGGATCGGCACTGGCATTGGACATCCTCAATATTTCTATCGTATGACACGATATAATCTTTGATCATCTCCTTGCCAATTCCATCGACTTCAATCCTTTCATACGACTTGACGGAATATATACACGTGTTGCCAGCTTCGTTGATCAATTTTGTATTTGATGCAGCCATTTCAAGGATCTCATTCTGGAATTTTTTGAAAATGCTCCGTGTATACCTTCCTGCAGCTTGTCTCTCAAAAGGTAATGATGTCTTTAGGAAAGCTATCGTTTGCAAAGTCCTATTATCTTCCTCATTTTGGCCTTGTATCGTTTTTCCAAGGCATCTTCGTACTTACTTATAAATTCCGTTAGTGTTGTCTTCGAATTTATAAACCATCGAAGAAGTGATTAATGCCCTCGCTCCTTTGTGAAGATGACATCCCTGTTAAACATTTTGTCAACCAAAAATAAAAAAAAAAAGCGTTTAAATGAATCATGAACCAAAGCCACCATTGACATACAAACCTGCGAAGAATGTATCCTTCATGTAAACTGGGACCCATTTTTCCCGACATTCGTAGAGGACATTAAACCAATCTATAGACTTGCATTCTTTATATTTCTCCATAACATGTGCCCACCTTTCCTCGAATGTATTTATGGTCAATGAATCATATATTGCCTCATCGAAATCAACCATAAACTTGGGATTTGCCGTGCAAATGTGGCCAATCTTTTCGGTATCTTCTTCAATATATGCCAAAGACAAAATCGATGTCGGGTATTAGGAAAAACTTCTTTGACAGCAGCCTCGATTGCCTTATCTTGATCAGTAATCATGGCAATAGGTGCTTGACCACCATTTGCATCCAGCCAAGTCTTAAAAACCCATTTATATGTCTCAGTACTCTCATCAGACAACAATGCGCATCCAAGCAAGGTTGACTGTCCATGATGGTTCACCCCAACAAATGGACAAAAAGGCATTTGATATCTGTTTGTCAAGTAAGTTGAGTCAAAGCTTAGAACATCACCGAAGTATGTGCATGCCAATCTTGACCTTGGATGAATCCAGAAGACAGACCTCAGATGACCATTATCATTGAGGTCTAAGGAGTAGAAGAAATTGGGATTTTTGAGTTGCATTTCGGCAAAATGAATTACCATCGACTGAGCATCTCCTTCTTTCAGCTTAGACTGACGTTCGCGACTAATGAAGTTACGAGCATCCTTCTCGTGAAATCCAATTGTCCTCTGCCCCCTTTTCTCCTTGCTATGGCAGAGTATATCTGAGTCGTCGGAACATTCACGGCATGTAAATTGCTGATCTCTGCCTTCTCTGGTGTGCTGATCCTCCTATGCGACCGTAGATAACCAGCTGATGTTATGGATAGCCCATGGTTATGTTCTAGAGAAACCTCATCCAAAATCCACTTACCACTTGTAGCATTCAGTCTTGCTTTTATGGATGCCATACAACCAACTTTCCCAGTATCCCTATGATTCATACTCTTCTCTGATTTTCTGGATTTTCCTTGCCTCCAACACGCCAGGTGCTTGAAGCAAAGTTGTTTTTTGTTGTTGGCCCTGCTACACACTGTTGTGATTCCAAAGCCAACTCGTTTCACGTATCCATTGTAGAACGTATATACATCATCGGCTGAATTGAATTCCATCCCAGTTTGAGGAACTACAATATCATCCGCTGCATTTGGAACGACGGGTGAAGCTGCACGGCCGGGAGTGTTATCTTCTTCTTTCCGATCTACATTTTAGCATCAACTGTGAAAATATAGGCACGCATTCATGAACAGCTACTCCTACGCGACACCCCAGTTGAAATCTACTGACACCCTAGCTCCAATGCTACGACACCCGTGGCTTAGAACTGACCGCGCGGAGAATCCCTCCGACAGCACAGTAGAAATGGATTTCGGCCGAAACTCCTTCGAGACACCCACGTTGAAAGCTCACGACACCCTAGCTTTAAGGCGACGACACCCATGCTTAGAACTGATCGCACGGACAATCCCCATGACACCCTAGGAGAATTGGTTTTCGGCCGAAAGTCATTAGAGATACCACTGTTGAAAGCTCACGACACCCCTAGCTTAATGCGATGACACCCGTGCTTAGAACTGACCACGGCGAGAAAGCCCGCGACAACCAAGTTACTAAAATTTATTTTTATTTATAAAAAAAAAAATTACATTAGCCCTCACTGGGGCTTGTCTCCTTCGGTTGCTGCGTCATCGATCTGGCGATGGAGGGACGCTACTTTCCCCTCCAGGTGGCTATTGGCCCGACGCAGGACCTCTATCTCTTTTGTTGAAACATCCTGGTATTCCTCGAGCGCCAGCCTGAGTCGCTCGCTGATTGCGTGCGACTCAGCATAAACCACCGCGTCGATGGTGACGGTTGAGCGTCGGCTGCCATGGCTGCCAGTAGATCTCACCTTGCCTCTGGAAGCCATCTTGTGGTCAGTTCAAGCTGGAAAGGTGAGTAACGATGGCATTCCCCCATCCTTATTTAAGGTTCCCCTGGCGGGTGTTTCGATGGCCATGCGCCACCATCTCAGTGGTTGTTCACAGGAATCGAATTGGTGCGCCACCACGCCCCCCCTCCACGTTGAGTTTCGAGGGATGGGGAACACAGTTTCGGGAAGCAAACAGTCATAAGTTTAACGTCGTCCCAAGAGAAAATTCACGACACCCAAGGATGATTTGGATTTCGCCGAAACTCCTTCGCGACACCCCACTTGAAAGTTCACGACACCCTCGGATCAATGCTTCGACACCCGTGCTGAGAACTGAACACGGAGAGAATCCCCGAGACATCCCAGGGATGAGTTGGATTTCGGCCGAAACTCCTTCGCGACACCCATGTTGAAAGCTCACGACACCCTAGCTTTAAGGCGACGACACCCGTGCGTCGAACTGATCACAGAGAGAACCCCCGCGACACCCCTTCGAATTCGGCCGAAACTCCCTCGTGACACCACAGTTGTAAACTCACGACACCCTAGCTTTATGGCGACGACACCCGTGGGTTCACTGTTAATACATGGGTGTCGTCCCCTTAAAGCTAGGGTGTCGTGAGTTTACAACTGGGGTGTCACGAGGGAGTTTTGGCCGAATTCGAGAAGGGGTGTCGCGGGGTTCTCTCTGTGATCAGTTCGACGCACGGGTGTCGTCGCCTTAAAGCTAGGGTGTCGTGAGCTTTCAACATGGGTGTCGCGAAGGAGTTTTGGCCGAAATCCAAATTATCCTTGGGTGTCGTGAATTTTCTCTTGGGACGACGTTAAACTTCCGACGGTTTGCTTCCCGAACCTTTGTTCTGTTCCCCATCCCTCGAAACTCAACGTTGAGGGGGGGCGTGGTGGCGCACCAATTCGATTCCTGTGAACAACCTCTGAGATGGTGGCGCATGGCAATCGAAACACCCGCCAGGGGAACCTTAAATAAGGATGGGGGAATGCCATCGTTACTCACCTTTCCAGCTTGAACTGACCACAAGATGGCTTCCAGAGGCGAGGTGAGATCTACTGGCAGCCATGGCAGGCGACCCCCAACCGTCACCATCGACGCGGTGGTTTATGCTGAGTCGCTCGCAAGCAGCGAGCGACTCATCAAGGCGGCCAAGAAATACCTGGCCGTTACAACAAAAGAGACAGAGGTCCTGCGTCGGGCCAATAGCCACCTGGAGGGGAAAGTAGCGTCCCTCAGCATCACATCGCCGACGCAGCGACTGAAGGAGATAAGCCCCAGTAAGGGCTAATGTTTTTTTTTTTTTTTGATAAATAAAATTAAATTTTAGTAACTTGGTTGTCGCGGGCCTACTCACCGCCGTGATCAGTTGGGTGTCGTCAATTTTCAACTGGGGTCGTCGTCCTAAAGCTAGGGTGTCGTGGGATTTCATCTGGGGTGTCGCGAAGGATTTATGGCCGACTTTGAACTAGGTTGCGGGGATTATCTCCGTGGTCTCTTGTTCAATCACGGGTGTCGTCTCGTTAGAGCTAGGGTGTCGCGAGATTTCAACAGGGGTGTCGCGATTGATTTTCTGCCGAATTCAATTAGGGTGTCGCCGGGTTATCTCTATGTGCACATTTATGAGACGGGTGTCATCGCCCTAAAGCTAGGGTGTCGTGGGATTTCATCTGGGGTGTCGCGAAGGACTTACGGCCGACTTCGAACTAGGGTGTCGCGGGGATTATCTCCGTGGTCTCTTGTTCAATCACGGGTGTCGTCTCGTTAGAGCTAGGGTGTCGCAAGATTTCAACAGGGGTGTCGCGATTGATTTTCTACCGAATTCAATTAGGGTGTCGCCGGGTTCTCTCTATGTGCACATTTATGAGACGGGTGTCGTCGCCCTAAAGCTAGGGTGTCGTGGGATTTTGTCTGGGGTGTCGCGAAGGACTTACGGCCGACTTCGAACTAGGGTGTCACGGGGATTATCTCCGTGGTCTCTTGTTCAATCACGGGTGTCGTCTCGTTAGAGCTAGGGTGTCGTGAGATTTCAACTGGGGTGTCGCGATTGATTTTCTGCCGAATTCAATTAGGGTAGCGCCGGGTTCTCTCTATGTGCACATTTATGAGACGGGTGTCGTCGCCCTAAAGCTAGGGTGTCGTGGGATTTCGTCTGGGGTGTCGCGAAGGACTTACGGCCGACTTCGAACTAGGGTGTCGCGGGGATTATCTCCGTGGTCTCTTGTTCAATCACGGGTGTCGTCTCGTTAGAGCTAGGGTGTCGTGAGATTTCAACAGGGGTGTCGTGATTGATTTTCTGCCGAATTCAATTAGGGTGTCACCGGGTTCTCTCTATGTGCACATTTATAAGACGGGTGTCGTCGCCCTAAAGCTAGGGTGTCATGGGATTTTGTCTGGGGTGTCGCGAAGGACTTACGGCCGACTTCGAACTAGGGTGTCGCGGGGATTCCTTACCATCCGGACTCTCAGAGCGAGGGGGGGGGCGAAAGAAAGAGAGTTATTCTAGCACAGATGAAATTCAGTTGAGCACGAACATACGCCCTCGACGTTCGCTTCTCTCTCTGAATTCGGCCAGGTCTGGCATTCCCAAGCAGATAGAGGAAAAAAGGAGCTTTTTAAAGCAATGACGAGAGATAACGAAGCTTTTACAGACCTGGCCAAATTCAGAGAGAGAAGCGAACGTCTACGTGAGGTTTTGGCAAGGAAAATCTCATTGGATAAAGCGAGGGCGTAGGTTCGTGCTCAACTGATTCCTTAGCATCCGGACTCTCAGAGCGAGGGAGGGGAAGAAAGAGTTCATCTTGCAGAGATGAAATCCAACATAAATTGGCGCTAGGATGGAGGGAAAGGGCCGCATTAAAAGAGTTACTTACAAAACAGTTATGACTCTCAGAGTGTCATAACTATTTCGTTCTAAGGTAGTTACCCGCGCATTAAACGCATTAACTAACTCTAACCAGAAAAAAACTGTTGATATAATAAAGAAGTGGGAAGAAAGAGTTTTTACTTTGTGCTGCGGCTGACATTTCCTCCAGAAGTTTTTTTACACAGACTCCTGACTCCAGTATCAAGGTTTTCCAGTCCAGTAGCTGAAGTATTTTCAGCCTCTAAGCTGGAAGAAACAGAGTTCTTCTTGCACAGATGACATAAAACGTAAAATGGAGCGAAAGGGCATTTTCGTCCGCACAAAAATTTTAAAAAAAAAGCGAACAGCATTAAATGTCCGTTACGTTCAGAACGTTACGTCAAAGCCCAGCCATACCGCCTGTCAGGTCATCCACGTCGGATCCACGTGGACCAATAGGAAGACACGGTGCAGCCCACGTCAGCGTTGCTGCACCGGGGCCGGTGTACAAAGTGTTTTCCCTGGTAGCTGATGGCTCAGTTGAGTGCTACAAAGCCCACTAGTTTTAAATCATGGTAGGCGTGATATGCCAAGTTGGTGTGGCAGGTAAATTTCATGGACCATTATGTGATTAGACTTGAGCATGGTTCCATGAGGATCCGATGAAATGCAACTCTTGAAGAGTAGATAATTCTTGGGTTTGAGTGGTGTAGCTTTAAAACTAGAATGGAAATGCATGGTCCACTCAAGAGCGTAATTGGACAGAGAACTTATTGAGAAGTAGTGGATTATACTAGGGAATTGAAATTGGCTAGGAAGAGATTGTTAAGGATCATGGGTAAGGATTAGCCCCATATAAAGTAATTCATAGGAGGTAGATGATTTGATATAAATGATTAGGCCCAAAACTGATCAGATGGTTTAAGTTTCTAAGTTATACCATATCAAGACCATCTCTTAGATAAACTAGATCGAGTTCCTTGCGTCTCTCCACAACTAGTATGAAAGCCAGCACCTGCATAAATGAAATTCGTTACTGTTTGAACAATGCATTAATCCCCTATATATATATATATATATATATATATATATATATATATATATATATATATATATATATATATTGACATCTCATCTTTAATTAATTTGTACATACAATTTCAAAATTTCAAATAATTATTTACTCTCTTTAATTTATATCTATCAGTACTGCTAGGATGAATGTGTATGTGTTGTACTTCTTGTTGTTGTTGTCATCCATCACTCCTCTTTCCACGACGATGCTTCTTTTGGCAAGTAATTAGGACTTGTTCCACCTTTCGGCGGCGGGGTGAATCAAGTCTTGAAGGGCAGACTCCTCCATGAGACAAGTTCATTTGCTCCAAAGCACGGAACTGGAGCTCCAAGGGATTGCAATTTCTTAAAATATAAAAAAATTTTTTCAAAAAAAACAAGTTTTAATATTGCGATCCATATATTACGTCGCAATATTTTTTAAAAAAATAAATGTAATAAAAAAATTTAAAAAAACATTACGACGCAATATATGCGTCGCAATTATTTTCAGAAAATATAATTTCTATCAAATATAATTATCAGATAAAAATATTGCGATGCATTAGCGACGTATTTTTTCAGAAAATAAAAATAATTTTTTCACCGAACATCGACGCCAAATTAGCGACTCATTAGCGACACAATTAGTTATGTCGCTAAGTTTTGCATAAAATAATAAAAAAGCTAAATTAACGCGTCGCTAATCCATAATAAATTAAAAAAAATAGCGAGTGATTAGCGACGCAAATTTGCGTTGCTAGTCACTACTATATAAGCTGGGTCGGGCCGGCCCCCCCGCTTCTCTTCTTCTTCCTCTTCTTACCCTAACCGCCATCGTCCCCTCCTTCGGCTCCCCCCGCCCTCTCCCTCAGCGCTACGAACCACCGGCGGCAGTTCCCCCCACTCCGGCGGCGTCCCCTCTCTACTGAGGTAAGCCCCCCCCCTCCCCCTCATTTTTTTTAAAAAAAAACAATCGTTGCCGGCCATGGCCGCTGCTGTGGCCGTCCGCTGCCGTGGCCTGGCCACGGTAGCTAGGCCAACAAAAAAAAAATTTAACAGAGGGGGGGGTTTCCCCACCCCCCCTTCTTTGCCAGCCATGGCCACGGCCGTGGCCTTCTTCTTCGGGCACGGCCTCAGCCGTGGCCGTCTTCTCCGGCCACGGCCGCTGTCGTGGCCGGCCGTGGCCTGGCCATGGTGGCCAGGCCAACAAAAAAAATTAACAGGGGGGTTTTCTCCACCCCCCCTTCTTCTCCGAGCACGGCCACGGCCGTGGCCTTCTTCTCCGGGCACGGCCTCGGTCGTGGCCATCTTCTCTGGCCACGGCCGCTGCCGTGGCCTGGCCACGGTGGTTAGGCCAACAAAAAAAAATTAACAGGGGGGTTTTCCCTACCCCCCTTCGTTGCCGGCCACGGCCACGGCCGTGGCCTTCTTCTCCGGGCACGGCCTCGGTTGTGGCCGTCTTCTCTGGCCACGGCCTGGCCACGGTGGCCAGGCCAACAAAAAAAATTTTAACAGGGGGGTTTTCCCCACCCCCTCTTCGTTGCCGGCCACGGCCGTGGCCTTCTTCCCGGGCATGGCCTCGGTTGTGGCCGTCTTCTCCGGCCACGCCCGCGGCCATGGATGGCTGTGGCCTGGCCACGGTGGCCAGGCCACCAAAAAAAATCACAGCACTATAACCTTTAGACCCGTTTGAGAATTTGTAAGACTTAGTCTTGCAAATTCTCAAATTGTCCTGGTGGACAGTTTGAGAATATTTTTGTGATATGTTAGTCTGCTATTAATCATCGTTGGTTGAGATTGCGGTTTGTATTTGCTCATGCGTTCTCCTAGTGTGGCATATATGCCACACATTTAGGAGAACATATGGGAAAATGCTGCTGAAATTTCAACGTAAACCATCGATGATAATTAATAGCAGAATAACATATCACAAAAAATATTCTTGAATGGGATAGGGCCTCACCTTTTAGACATGGAGTGAAGGTGGAATTAATTTAGGACACTTGATTGCTTGTGAAGTCCGATGATTGAACGAACCGCATTGCGGCCTGGCCCGAACCCAATCCCTAGCATTAGTTAAGTAAAGAAATAATTTAGTTATATATGTACTAATGCTAATATAGTTTTATATTGTGGTTTCCTTTAATGGTTTACCAGAAATTGTATAATCGGTCAAAAATGAGCGGGGCTCGCTCGTGGATGTATGCAAGGATAAAAGATGGCTTGCTTAATCCAGATTTTCTGAATGGATTGGAAGAATTTATCGCATTTGCATGTAGCCAACCTGAATGGATGGATGGGCCTAGGATTAGGTGCCCATGCAACTTCCACAGGTGTCAGAATAAAGCCTACAGAGATGTTGAAACTGTTAAGGTGCATTTGTGTAAAAAGGGGTTTGTTCCTGATTACGATGTTTGGTACTGTCATGGTGAACCGAAGGAAATTCTGGTAGCTGTTACAAGCCAACAAGTGTCAATTCCCGAAGATGAACCATTTGTGAATTTAAACACATATGAAGAAATGGTGATGAATGCATCGGGTAATGAATTCAATCAGAATGCATTTATGGAAGAACCAAATCCAGATGCACAGCAATTTTATGATATGTTGCGTGCTGCAAATCAAGAATTGTATCCTGGTTGTGAGGGTCATTCCCAGTTGTCTACGGCTGCTCGGTTGTTGAATATTAAAGCAGAACATCGATTATCAGAAAAGGCGTTCAATTCTGTAGCTGGGTTAATCAAAGAAATTTTGCCAAATGATAATGTTGCAGCAGACAGTTTTTACTCAACGAAGAAGTTGTTGCGTGGGCTTGGGCTCCAGTTAATAAGATCGATTGTTGCTTGAACAATTGTATGATATATTGGGGTGAAGACTCAGAGCTGAGATGGTGTAAGATTTGTGGGCAATCGAGGTACAAAAATAGCGAAGGGGAGCCAGTACAAGTAGGAGGAAAAGTGTGCCTTACAAGAGGATGCATTACTTTTCTCTTACCCCACGCCTGCAGAGATTATACAGATCTGAGGCTACAGCTGCTGATATGAGATGGCATGCCGAACATGAATCTAAAGAGGATGAAATGCGGCATCCATCAGATTCAAAGGCTTGGAAGCATTTCAATGAAAATCATCCTGATTTCGCTGAAGATATAAGGAATGTGAGATTAGGTCTTTGTACCGATGGCTTCCAACCATTTGGTCAAGCGGGGCAACAGTATTCATGTTGGCCTGTGATACTGACTGTATATAACCTTCCTCCATGGAAGTGCATGAAAGATACTGCAATGTTTTTAACAGTTTTGGTTCCAGGACCATCAAATCCAAAGGAAAAGATTGATGTCTTCCTGCAACCGTTGGTGGCCGAATTGAAAATGTTGTGGGAAACAGGAGTCGTAGCCTACGACATTTCTATGAAACAGAATTTCATCATGAGAGCTGCTTTGATGTGGACAATAAGTGACTTCCCGGCATATGCAATGTTGTCTGGTTGGAGCACTGCTGGACGTCTGGCATGCCCTCATTGCATGTATGATTCGGATGCATTTACATTGCAGAAGAGTGGTAAGCAGTCATGGTTTGATAATCATAGGAAGTTCTTGCCCCCAAATCATCCTTACAGGCGTAACTTGATCGCCTTTCCGGAAGAACAAAGCAGTCACAAAATTCGCCGAACTGGTTAGGTCCGGCACGGATATATTTGATATTATAGAGCATTTGGGGTTGAGGTATGCTTGGGAACCAGATGCAGATAGAATAAATGGCCGTATATGTAAAGAACATAACTGGAAGAAGCGGAGTATATTTTGGGATTTGCCTTATTGGAGCACAAATCTCATCCGGCACAACTTGGATGTTATGCATATCGAGAAAATTTCTTCGATAACATATTTAACACGGTGCTAAACATCCCGGGAAAAACCAAAGATACTGCAAAGTCAAGAGAAGAACTTAATCAGTATTGCAGAAGAGGTGATTTGAGGAGGAGTGCCGACGGGACCTATCCTAAAGCCTGTTACACTCTTGACAGAAATTCACGAGAAGTTTTATGTAACTGGCTTAGAGGGTTAAAATTTCCAGATGGTTATGCCTCAAATATCGGTAGGTGTGTGGACATGCATAAGCTCAAGTTGTTCGGCATGAAGAGTCACGACTGCCATATTTCATGCAACGGTTATTGCCTATAGCTTTTCGTGAGTTGCTTCCGCAACATGTCTGGAAGGCATTGACAGAGCTCAGCTTGTTCTTCAAGGAGTTGTCTGCCACAGTCATTACTTCTGCATCCATGGCAAGGCTTGAGGAGGAAATTCAATTATTTTATGCAAGCTGGAGCGAATATTTCCTCCCAGTTTTTTTGACTCAATGGAGCATTTATCGGTTCACTTGCCATACGAAGCGAGCATAGCTGGTCCCGTGCAGTATCGCTGGATGTATCCTTTCGAGAGGTAAATATGTACATCATTAAGACATGTTGACATTTCAAATATTATTTCATTGCGAGAAAATTGGTTAATTTTTTGTCTCAACTTTACATATAGGTACCTTAAGAAGTTAAAAAATAATGTGCGTAATAAGGCAAGGGTTGAAGGTTCTATATGCAATGCACACTTGGTCGAAGAAGTTTCAGCTTTTGCCTCGCATTACTTTGAGGGTCACGTCCACACGAGGAGCCTGAAATCTTGGTCGTAACGATGACGTATGTGTGGACGAAGGAGAACCTAATGATGGTAGAATATCAATTTTTAAAGGTATCGGCCGTTCATTTGGGGGGCAGAAGTCAAGAAATCTTAGCGATATGGAGTATAATGCAGCACATTATTACATCCTAATGAACTGTAGAGAAGTCGATCCATATATTGAGTAAGTGTATACTTCAATGCTTAATTGGAACTTCTAATTTAAATTACAATATACCATAATATTTAATTGCTAACATAAGTTTTAATCATTATCATCCCATAAGGATGTATTGTGATAGACAACGACAGATGAATCCCGACATCAGTCAAGTTGCAATTCAGCAGAAGTTAGAAACGGAGTTCGCTTACTGGTTTTATGAATTTGTGAGTAGTATCACTCAATCAATTTCAATCATGGCTTTTATTTTTTGAATTGGTTGTGAATAGCTTATTAATTTATAGGTAAACGGTCCATGGTCCACAACCGACAATATTTTCATTAAATGTCTATCGCAATGGCCATTGAAGACCGTAACAACCTCTACTGGCTATTTTGTTAATGGGTACAAATTTCATATTGAACGATTAGCAGCTTCAAGAGGCACGCAGAATTGGGGCATGTGTGTTAAAGGAGAAAGTGTTGGAGCAAATATGCAGGATTATTACGGAAAGTTAGTAGAGGTGGTTGAAGTTGAATATCCGGTTGGCCTATGAAACGAACCGTATTGTTTCGTTGTGATTGGTTCGATCCGACAGTTCCTGTGGGCAAAAGGGTTCATAACGACTACAATTTAGTTGAAGTGAACCATCGACAAGATTGCAAAATTATGAACCATTCATCCTTGCATCCCAAGCTCAGCAAGTGTTTTACTGCGGATATCCAAGTTTGCGCAACGACAAGCGAGATTGGTGGGCTGTTTCTAAAATCATCCCACGTTCAACAATCGTATTAGACGAGAGTTCATCAAGTCAATCAGCCGAGTGCCCTGCATTTCAAGAGGATGAGATGGAAATGCATGCAATTGAGGACGACACAAGGGCTCCTAAAACATCACTTAGAGATCCAAATGGTGATGTCCAAGAAATAGCGGATGCAAATGTTCGGTTTCCTTCCGATGATAATGAAACTGAATCGCAGTCCGATACGGCATCGGATGTTGAACCAAGATTTCACGAAACAAATGAAACCGACTAAACATAGAGGTTTTTTTAAATTCAATTTATTTTTATATGTTATATTTTTACATATTCAATCATTAATCGTAATTACATTCATGAATCTTTAGTATTTTCAGTATGATGGGCCGAGGTAGATCTACCGACGACGGACGGAGTGAGCAGGGACGTAGCCCTACCGCATCAGATCACACGAGCTTTGGAGATGGAGAGTTTCGATCTCCACACATCGCACAGCCTCCGATCTCTCCAGCAGTCGGCGGTGATCCTGCATTGGTATTATCATCAGCCGATCGGCACAGACCTCCGAGAGTTCTTCCACCGTCGGCTGCACCGTACTTCGACTGGATGCTCATGGGCTATAAGTATATACTAATTAAAAATATATGTTTATATTTTTAAGTCAATTACTTATAAACATAATTTTTTTAATAGATTTATTGAGCAGCATCATGTATCGAGCCACATCAGCTCCATATTTCAGAGGCGTGCGGATCCCAGTGGCTACGATTGGCGCCATGTATCTGCAGCCACAAGGGAGTTTTATTTTTCAGAGTTTAGGTAAACTTATTAAATACAATTTATCACTGATATAAAATTTCTTAATCTTAATAAATTCTGAAACTAACTGTTTATTTTAATGCAGAAAAAGTTTACGTGGGACCCTGCCAGCCATGATGCCATTAGGGCAGCATGGGAAGCTCTTACGGGACGCCGATACTCCGACATGCTTCATCGTTGGAGGTCATCGGGTCACCATCCTGCGCATGTGCCAGAGGGTATTTGGCACGAGTGGCAGCAGGTCTGGCAGTCCGATGGCTGGCGCAGGAGGTCCGCATCAACCAGCACGAACCGCCGATCCGAGAGGGGCGGTCCTGGCACGGGTCTCTCCCGCCACACTTCGGGCTCCATTTCGATTCAGGAGCACAGACACCGTATGGTAAGAAAACATAAATAATTTAATTACTAATTTAGTTATTTACAAATACTTACTTTAATATCAATTTTTTTGTTGTTATAGTCTGAGCAGGAGGGCAGAGATCCTGGTGAGTTTCGTCTATTCAGGGCGACACACACCAGGAGGGACGGTTCCTGGGTCGATACACGATCATGGGAGGTTGCGGTAAGAAATTAGCTTTATGTTGTATCTGTTTAATTTCTAAAATTTTATTTAGAGAAATTTATTGATTCATTTATTGTTGATTTTATAATTCAAAGACACGAGTCGAGGAGCTTCACTCCCAGGCATCGCAGGTCGACTCTACTGATGGGGGGACGCCCGTCGAACTCTCAGCAGAGGAGAGTCGACGTTTATTTTTGGAGGCTGTTGGTGCCCAGCCGCGAGACCGCAGGGTCTATGGTCTGGGCACTAGAGCTTCTGCATATTTTTCCATCAGGCCTCCAGCTCGATATTCTGGTGATATTCCTGCCGAGCGTTTAGATGACATTCGGAGATCTATCACGGAGGAGGTTCGTCAGGATGTTCGACAGGACGTTTGGCAGGAGGTTCGACAGGAGTTTGAGCACGAGTTCGAGTAGCGTACGGAAGGCCTTCAGCAGGAGCTTGCAGACGTGCGAGAGCAGATGCGTCAGTTGCAGGATATGGTTAGCCGCATGTCGCAGGGTTTCCAGCCTCCACGTGATCGTGCCGATTCTTGATGTATTTTTTTCTTTACTTTTTATATTTTGTACATGAAAACTTCAAAATTTTAATATATTAATTATTTTTGGAAATTGAATGATGAATGTTTGGATCAATATGAGTTATGAATGTTTCGATCAATATTTAAATGCAATGAAATTGTATTAACCGTTTTAATTTTTAATATTTTTATTTTTTAAAAAAATTAATTAGCGACGCATTAGCGATTGAAATTGCATCGCTAATATTTTCAAAATATTATTATTAAATATTGTGACGCAATGACCTGGCGTCGCAATATTTAAAAAAAAATTTAATTAGCAACGCATTAGCGACTCAAATTGCATCGCTAATATATCTAAAATATATTATTAAATATTGTGATGCAATGACCTAGCGTCGCAATATTTTAAAAAAAATTTAATTAGCGACGCATTAGCGACTCAAATTGCATCACTAATATATCTAAAATATTATTATTAAATATTGCGATGCAACTAAATGCGTCGCAATATTGCAACGCAATTGAATGCATCGCAATATTTAATAATAATATAAAATATTAAAAATTAGTTTTAAAATTAGCGATGCATTTAGGATGCATCGTAATATTGCGACGCATTTAGTTGTGTCGCAATATATTGCGACGCATTTGTGCATAGCAGAGAGTCGCTGTTAAGCGACGCAATTGCGACAAATTGAGATTGCGACGATGATCTCAGTGACCCCATCATTGCATCGCTAATGCATCGCAATAGCATGTTTAACGATGCATTAGCAACGCATTTGGGCGTCGCTATTTTTTTCTCTTATAGTGTTATAGAGGATTTAGAAGACACTGATCATCTCAACTGATCTACCTGAGTGCTCACGTAAGTGCAAGTTGTTGGGCCTGGTGTGGTGCTATCAAGGCCCAGGTGGGCTAACTTGTATTGGGCTGGGTTTGAGTCCAAGGGTTGAGATTAAATCAAGTCACGGGTGTACACGGGCTTGGGGATTAGTTTAATCTCATTGGGTTAGTCCATGGGAGTTTTTGTTGAGTCTGGGTCTGGGCCCACTTCGTTGATGTATTTAAACTCTAGTCTCTAGGGTTTGGATGGAATAGAGAACAGATTCTTTTCTCCCAAAAAATTCCTTCTCTCATCATAGGGCGGCAGCCCTTTCTTTCTCCTCCCCATCTTCCTCCTTTTTCAAGAAGTAAACCTAACAGGATTAGAAATCCTTAGTTCTAGTTCTTGTTGAACGGGGAATCCCATTGCTATTCATCAAGGTCTAAACCTAACAGGATTGGGAATCCTTAGTTCTAGTTCTTGTTGAACGGGAATCCCATTGCTATTCATCAAGGTCTAAACCTAACAGGATTAGGAATCCTTAGTTCTAGTTCTTGTTCAACAGGGAATCCCATTGCTATTAATCACAGGTCTAACCCTAACAAGTGGTATCAGAGCCTGGTTCAAGGAGTAATCTGGAGGCCTTCAAGGAGTTGAAATAATTTCAACAGAATCTCGTCAAGGTACTTCTCTATTTTATAAAATTTATTTTTGTGCTATTTTTTGGAATTGGCCATGGGAGTAGCATAAAAATAGAGGTTGAGAAGTTTGATGGGAAGGGAAGTTTCTCCATGTGGAAAGTCCGGGTAGAGGACCTCCTTGTGCAGCAGGGTTTAGATTTGGCTTTGGAGGAAAGGCTAGATGGGATGACAGAAAAGCAGTGGATTTTATTGGAGAAGAAGACATGTTCAATGATCAGGGGCTGTCTGGCGGATTCAGTCCTCTATTCAGTGCTGGAGGAGAAGACCCCGAAGGGACTCTGGACGAAGTTGCACACCCTCTATATGGGGAAGAATATGTGCAACAAGTTGATGTTGAAGAAGCGCCTCTACAGCCTTCGGATGTCAGAAGGTGAAGATGTGCTGGGTCACATCCAAATATTCGACCAGATGAGCAATGAACTTCTGAATGTCGGGGTCAAGATGGAGGAAGAAGATAAAGCACTTCTGCTTTTATGTTCAATGCCCACGTCTTATGACTCATTGGTCACAACACTGCTCTATGGGAAGGAGACATTAATTTATGAAGATATTGTCTCGGTGCTTCGACGAATGAGCAGAGGGAGAAGATGACCAAGGAAGCTGTTCCCCAGGAGGGTCTATCAGTTGGGGAAAGGACAGCAGAGGTAGGGGCAGGGACAGAAGTAAGTCTGGAGGACGATCAAAGTCCAGGAAAGGCAAGAGAGCTGAAGTGCTATAAGTGTGGAGAGGTAGGACATTTTAAGAAGAATTGTCCTAAGTGGAAAAATCAGAATGGAGAAAAAGGAGGATCTGAGTCAGTGAGTATAGTTGCAGATCAGGAGGTGGAGGATGATCTCTTGGTTGTATCAGATGATCACAGGCACAGCACAGAGATGTGGACCTTGGATTCAGCCTGTTCTCATCATTACACTCCCAACCGGTCGTGGTTCAGTACTTATACAGAGGTTGAGGAGGGGAATGTGACTCTTGGAGATAATCATCCTTGCAAGGTGGCAGGTATTGGCACAGTGAGGGTGAGGATGTTTGATGGTATGGTGCGCACTCTTACCAGTGTGAAGCATGTTCCAGAACTCAAGAAGAATCTGGTATCACTGGGGTACTTGGAGCGGACTGGATACAGCTTCAGCAGTCGTGCCAGGAGTGGAGTTCTGAACATCTCCAATGGAGCCATGGTGGTGATGAGAGGGAGAGGCTGGAAAATAATCTATACAAGATGGAGGGCTCTGTGATGACTGTGAAATCTGAGGTGGCAGCTGTGGAGCAAGATCCCCGGGATGTGTACATGATGTGGCATTACCGCCTGGGCCACATGGGAGACAAGGGGATGAAAGAACTGAGCAAGAGAGGTCTGCTTCCAGACTTGAGTAGCAGAGATATGGAGATCTGTGAGCCTTGTCAGATGGGAAAGCAGAGAGAGTACAGTTCTCAGTCAGCACAGCTAGGAGTGCTGAACCCCTGGAGTTAGTACACACAGATGTCTGGGACCAGCCCCAGTTTCTGCAAGGAATGGGGCCAGATACTTTATGACCTGATAGATGATTTCTCAGGAAGCTGTGGATCTACTTATGAAGGAGAAATCAGAGGTCTTCACCAAGTTCAAAATCTGGAAGGCTGAGGTGGAGAAGGAGCAGGTAAAGTGTGAAGTGTCTGAGGTCTGATAATGGCGGGGAATACACCAGCAGGGAGTTCCAAATTTTTGTGAGGAGTGGGGCATCAGAAGGCACTTCTCGGTGATGGGAACTCCTCAACAGAATGGGGTGGCTGAGAGGATGAACAGAACACTATTGAAAAGGCAAGATGCTTAAGGCTGCAGGCAGGGCTTCCAAAGATGTTCTGGGTTGACGCAGTAGATGCAGCTAGCTACTTGGTCAATCGGTCACCGCACACCAGGTTAGATGGAGACATTCCAGAGGATATGGTCTGGAAGGAAGACGCCTAAACCATCTAAGGGTGTTTGGATGCACAGCATAGTGCATGTTGGAGCTGGGGAGCGGAGTAAGTTGGATGCCAGGTCTAAGAAGATGGTGTTCCTAGGCTACCCGCGAGGAGTCAAGGGGTATCGGCTATGGGACCCCTTGGAGAAGAAGGTTGTCATCAGCAGAGATGTAACCTTTGATGAGAGCTCAATCCTCCAGAACAGAAGTGGCATGGATGCACAGCAGGTACTACAGGAGGTAGAACACGGTAACACTAGTCAGACAACCTCCTATACAGTTGTGCCATTTGCTATGGACCAGGAGGATTGAGATTCTGGAGAGGACTGCAGAGGGGGTAGAAGCCAGGGAGTTCAGCAGGATGCAGCTGGACAGGGGACTGATACTGGATCGCACAGCAAAGGCCCAGGAGGAACGTGGC
>UESW01003902.1:965948-1092058 GCA_900491605.1 Calamus simplicifolius | reverse complement strand
GATTAGAAATCCTTAATTCTAGTTCTTGTTGAACGGGGAATCCCATTGCTATTCATCAAGGTCTAAACCTAACAGGATTAGAAATCCTTAGTTCTAGTTCTTGTTGAACGGGGAATCCCATTGCTATTCATCAAGGTCTAAACCTAACAGGATTAGAAATCCTTAGTTCTAGTTCTTGTTCAACGGGGAATCCCATTGCTATTCATCAAGGTCTAAACCCTAACAGTTTATGCTGGCCAAGAAATAGCTTATGAAAATCCCCTCAGAATAGTTATTTTGGAATAACTAAGTTTAACTGGCACAACTATTCTCTGCTTTTGCCTATTTCTAAAGGATGTTTAGCAGGCATAAGGCCTTTTCCAAGCCTTATGCGCACTTTATCCCTGAACCAAATGTTGGCTTAAAGAAAAAAAAAGGCAATCAATTGCCTTGTTTAGTCTATTTTGAGTATCACTCCACCTCTTTAGCGTTTCATGGACATAGAGATAAGAATTGGATGCTGATATATGTCCAAAAATCTGGTTAGGCAAGAGGAAAAAAAAGGAGATAAGTATATAGGTACAAGAATAATTTTCAGTACAATTTATATAATTAAATATTATTCACAAGGACACATTAGGAGTTGTTATTTGTTAGGATCTTCCTATATGTATGTTTGTCATCCAAAATTTTCAATTCGCTTAAAAATTTTAGTAAAATGATATGTTTGCATAGTTATTTAAATATCTGACCAATGTCTAAAAAGAACAAAAGCTAACTTTTGATAATATTTTAATGGATCAAACTCATTGTTGGAATAGTCTAGATTTATACCAATTTCCAAAGTTTTTAAAAAATTGGCTGAGTATCCAAGTGTCTAACATGTAACAGCATCTAACATAGATCCTAGGAATAGGTCATGAGATTCTAGCTAACAAAATACTTCTTAGGTGTCCAAGAAATTTTCTTGGTCATGATAATGGTACCAGTCTTTGGGTGGACCTCTAAACTGGAATGAACTATAGAATAATGCAGATACATATGATTTATTGAATCTTGTCCAATTTCTCAATGCCTTAGATATGCTTTTGGAAAGGTGAAACATGTTTGAATAAAAATTATGTTCCCTTAGCAAACAAGGCATTAATATATGCATGCTGTTTCATCTAGCTTTGTGCGTTAGCTTGGTTGAACTGATTTCCTGCATTATCATATTTAAGCCTTTGGATTGGGCTAGTTGGCCTCATCTTGGTCTCAGGTGTTCCTGCTAATGCATCCATCATTTTGCTGTTGCTAATTCATGTGTCCTAATTCTATGCAAAAGTTTTGAAAATTGAAGGCCAGTCTCTTTCTAATTGTCAATCTGCTAAATTCTTTTATAAAATAAGAAATTTAGTTATTACCGGTAATATGTTAAATGAAGATAGGCAACTTTGAGAGAGACATTTGGTGAAAGGAGCTTGGCAAATATTTCGTTGCTTAGAATTATATGGAAGTGAGTGAACATAGAATGGTATTTGGCACTGGTAAGGAAGGAATTTTTGTATTGGTTTAGGTAGAGATTTTTTTTAAAAAATAAAAATAAAAATTTCTTTGTTGGGAATGAAATGGAAAAAGAAAGAAAAAGATGATTTAAAATCCTTCAACACTGAATGATTTGTGATCTTTTGCTTTGTTTGGAAGATGATCACCATGGATTTTATAGGACAGTGTGATTTTATCTGCACTATTTTCATACATGAAACCACTTTTATGAGAATATATTGCTTGTTGAAGTATTCATCTTGAAATCTTCCCTTTGTTGCTTTCTCTTATTTTTCTTGTTCATTGCTGAGACCATATCTGTTGCTTGATGAAGATGAATATGTCTGTTTCTTACCCAGATGTTTCAATTTTTGTTTTTTTGACATCTTCAACACTTGGAAATTTGGCCCTGATACTTTGAAACTTTCAAGTCTACTATCAAGCAGATATTCTAACAAACTATTCATTATATAAATACAATCCTTCATATTTGCAAACATGTCTGCCTTAAAAAGTGGAAGTATCCCAGTGCCCTTTTATTGAAGGCTTTTGTGTCCAACTATTCCGGGCACTTGATCACTGACACCCGTCATATATCTAGGTAAAATAGCTGCTAGTGCTAGCCCTTGGCTTTTGCATAATTGTAATAATACTATTGTAATTCTCCTGCTATATATCTTATTAGCATCCAGATTATGAAACATTAGCACAAAAGGAGAGCAGCTTGTGTTTACCTACTGTCTTTCGTCCTCTTTTACCAGAGGCTTCAGACATGCCTTTATTTTAGCAAGTGATGTTGCCCACTGGTCCAGTTCTTAACCTTTTTCGATCATTTAGCACTAATTTATTCTAATTGATATTTCATTTAAAGAATTAGAAAGGAGAATCTAAAAGTAGTTGGTTGCTTGTAATGACTTGGCAAACTTTAGAGCAAGCAACATAGTGAAGAGCAAGATTTTTTATGTGAGCATTGGCAGACTGAACTTAAAAAGGCATGTTATGCCAAACCAAACTGCATACCTAGCATGCTAATGCTGTAACAATGTGGTACTGGTAGGGTCGAACATCAAGATGACAAAACTTGACCTACAAGCTTCATGTGCATGATTTACTATGAAAATAATGTTTAGCAATGATATTATGAAAACAAAAAATGCTCTTTTGCTAGGTATGCTGGCTTGAATAATAAATTGCTAAGGCATATTGAATGTAGAGACATCTGAAGTATTCAACTAGTCCTTCAAGTTATTATAACATCAACCAACCTTGCATGAATATGTGATGCAACTAAACATCTTTAGAGTGTGACATGTGGAATTCAAATTCAAATGAAATGAATTGCTTGGACATCAAGTAGTGATGAGACCACTTTCATCCAAAAACCACATGAGTTAGCAGAATAGTCTTATGGCCAACCTAGTTTTAATTGTCAATTATGGATTACATTATAAAGATCATTCTAATTAGTGTCACAGCCCCAACATTATAGTTCCAACCTCAATGTAGAAGCTTGTTGCGCATCCATGTTCAAACCATGTAGCTAAAGTATAGTTTCAGCTGCAGCACGGTTCTAAGCTAGGCCCACCATATAAGAAAATTTTCATCTCCACCTAGTTATAAGTCTATGCTTTAGTTTTAATGAAACAAGGCTTTTCTAGACACATTTTTAGTGAAATTATGATCCCCAATTTTCAGTACCGTAAACATGCAATCCTCAGGCATATATTACTGTTCAGCATTTTCTAGAAAATAGAAAGCACTTTCTACAGGGCTAGAAATGGGCCTATGCTGGCTTCTGGTTGGGCTTTGGGCGTGACCTAGAAAAATTTGGGTCAGGCTTGGGCTTGAATATTGTCTGAATGAATTTCAGGCTAGCTTTGAGCCGGCCTCAAGTTCGGTTGGAAGCTTGAAGAGCCTGAGCCCAAAGCCTGAAGCTGATTCCAAATTCATTAAAAAATATATTAAATATTTATTTATTATATATTTATTAATTTTTAATTTATTTGATTCCGGTCCATCCATCAATTTTTCTGATAGATGGCTAACTCTATGTAAATAAACCTAAGAATAACCCAAAAGTTATCTTCATACCCTCTCAACTTTTCCGTGGTGTCAACTCCACTTGACCCTTATGACCTTCCCACCTGTTCCACCACTTGGCTCTTGTTACCTCTCCTCCCTCATGTTCCACCACTAGGCCCACCACCACCAGCTACTTTCTCAGGCCTTCTGATCTCTGCATGTACGCCACCTACCTCCTCAAATCTGGCCAGCTAGTGGCTCTCAGAACAAGACTGAACTTGGTGTTCTGAGGAAGAGCATTGCAGCTTAAGTGTCATGGGATGCAAATGACACCTCACATGTGAAGGCATTCATTTGTATATAGTTTTGCTGATGAAAAACATCAATATGAATTCCAAGTTGTTTTTTTTTTTAATTTTTTGGTACATATACAAATTGCACTTTGTATGTGCATCAAAACACAATAATCTTTGCAAAACCAGCATGATTATTGACATTGTATAGGGTGGTTTGAAAAGCAAATTTGGTGTTAAATCCAAGTGCAGAAGCTCATTATGGATGTTGGACAACAGTAAAGAAAATTTTTTAGTATTAACATTTAAGAAACTGAATATCAAAGATATATTTTAAAAAATATATTAAAAAAACATTTTCTGGGAAAACTGTGGTTGTCCAGATCAAATGGATGGATGGGACAGCTGGAATTTTGGGTTCAAGAGAGTGTTAAGGGACAAAAGATGGAAGATATTGATGATATTGCGGATTAAAGCAAAGGGCTGTAGCATGCCAATCTGGAATGTGAAGGCATTAAAATTAGTTGGGAGATGCTAGACCACCAATCTGATGGGTTTGATTGCAAAGCCTAAATATGCTTGATGGTGATCCCATTTGCCTTTTTAAATAATTTAATGGTGGCATAGATGGCAGGGAGGAGCAAGGCATTGTTGAGCAGTCCAAACCTCGTGTCCTCACATCCATAATTATGCACTTTAATATGTCAATAATTAGAATGTCTGGCAACTGTGCAGCCTTGGATCAAGTGAGTCAGTGAGTTTGATTTTCAGAACTTACTGTCAAAAGCTTTTGGACCAATGTGAACCTTTACTGAAATACCTCATTTCTGCTTTTAAGAAATTAAATTTAAACAATTGTGCTTTCCAAAATCATCTCTGTTCAGGTCCAACCAGTTTTAGGTATATCCGTGTGGGTGATATTATAGTGCTCATTCTATAATACCAGATACATGTCTCACTACAGCATTTTCAAGTTATATTTGCCTTTTGGAACTCTGGAAGATCTGAAATCTCGTTTGTGTTACATGAGTAATTCACTGGGACTTCTTAAACTGACATATGATCTTGGTTTCTTCTCCCTCTTTTAGTTCGCACGCATCTACTTCCAGTGCTATAAGCTCTCCAGGGTGGACTGTGAAGGTTCTGCAAAGAATGCAGGAGTTTCAGGAGTCTTTACACAAAGAAGAGCTGGTCCTTCCAGGCATTGATTAATAAAGGAAGCAGTCTGGCACTTGAAAATGTGAAAATCAGAAGAAATTCCAAAAAGAATTTAATTGAAGAGGTCTGCTATTTATTTGGAATAGAATCAGTTGTTTTCTTCTACATATCAAATGTTCAATAGTTAACGCAAACATATTAAACAATTGGTCATCTGCTTATCAAAATTCACATTTACATAAATAAGTGCCAATAATGAGCTGGATCTGGTTTCACAAGACCTTACCTAACCAATTGGGTTTTGTATTGATTCGTTCCCTAACTAGTATTTAGTGTAACTGGACCAGTAAAGTTCAAGGTCTCTTCTGACTGCCTATTCTTAACCTTTCATGTCAACCCTCAGGTCAGAGACAGTTGTGCTGGCCTGCACAAGAATTGATGGGTGTTTCTGCGCCGCTTTATAGTGATGCAAATTGGTTTGAGCCCCTCGTTCATTCATTATTGATGTAATCGTCGCTGCTGCGTTTTATGGTTGTCCTTCACTTTTATGAAATGGCTTCAATAGGGGAAGAGGTTAGCAATGTGTCCCCTCCAGCGAGGATGGGCTGCCAATCTTAGTTATTTGATTGAAGGATCATAATTATGCTACTCAGATCTGGAAATCTAAATGGGTAATAACAGCGTATCTTTATTTCAAAAACAAAGTTATCTTCAGTGAATCTGTCTCGAGGTCTTTGCATCACCCTGGCAACTTGGCTTTCAAAGTGAATGGAAATAATTAGAATAAGCTTAGTCAACTAAGTGCCTTGATCAGGCTCAAACCGATAAACTTTTACTCAGAACTGCCGAAGTGCCCCCATTATTTCTCCCTCTAGAATGTTGCTATTGGCCTCCAAGAGCGATTTTGCTAGAGGCGGTCAGAAAAAAATGCCGAGAATTTATAATATTTTGTGGAAAGAAAAAGACAGGAAGCAATAGCTTGAATGGTTAGGACAAGAAACAATAGCGAGAAACACTAGCACATATATTTTAGTTATATCTCCTTAATTTCATATTCTACTCATGAATTTGCATCTATTTGGTAGCAGTGCGAGTCTGATTTCTTTGGTGAAATGTTTGTTTTTAAAAAAAGCAAGTTCAATTGGTTCGGTGTCATTTAGGTGTAACCTGTGTTCTATATATCTAACTGTAGATATAATGCCTATGAGATGAAAAATTTATAAAATGATGGGCAATGTACAGAAGATGTCCAAATAAACTTGAGGAGCTCGTGTTTTTGATGATTAAGCTAATGGATTATCCCCGGACCTCAGCAAGTCCTTAGTGATTCATTATTAGGTTTCTTTGCTTGATAAAGAAGACGCCGAATAGAATAGCAACGCTTATATACTGGTGGAAAGCTAATAATATCCTTATTTTGTGGAGGGAGCATGAAAAGCATTGATTTTGATGGTCTTCACAGTGCTGGTCCACTGAAGCAGTCAACAAAATATCCTCGTATCAAAAAAATCGAGAGCCTATCTTTATGTTTGATGATGAAGATAAGATTAAGAACAGTTAATTAAACTTTTCAAGAAAATAATAAGACAAAATGTGTAGTTAATAGTCGCATATATTCAGCCATGTAATATTGAACCCGATGGTAGAATTCTGAAATCGGAATTCTGAAATCGGTGAAAAGATGAAGTATTAAAATTATGTCCAGGTTAATTAAATTTAGAATAGAAGATGAAATTGGGAATTAAAAAAGAAAAAAAAATTAAAGTACTTCTCGCCAAGAGGGCAACAACTATGGTGCCTGTTGGGAGAGGCTGCCTCGCCTCACCCGTTGTTAATCTCGGGGTGGTGATGGTTCAGAAGTCAGCCCAAGGCTGTGACTAGACAAGCTGATGACTGCTTAAATTTGTTAAATATGTTTCATCTCTTTATATTTTACCGAGGGGAATATAACATAGTTCCACAAATTTTTGTTGGAACGATTTCAGAGGGCTAAGTAGTTGTTTTCTTTCTTGTTTGTGAATCTGAAAGAGTTATTCTTTTCTCAAGTATGCGTGCGCATGGGACAAATCTTTATCGGGTTGGGGGGTTTCTACTTGAGCTTTCCCTTTATGCATTAGACTCTGATGCATAAAGCATGCATTGATCGTGTGCCCATTAGAGCGTGTATGCGAGCGCATGACTAATGATCATGCTCGATGCATGTTTTGTGCACCGAAATTCGATACACAAAGACTTTTCCTTTTAGAAGAAAGGTTCAGTTGAAGGTTGAGAAGTTAATGACACCAAGACCGCTAAACTTTCTACTAGACTAGAGGCTAGAAGGCTACGAAAGCATTTATATTTAGAGTATAAAAAAATAAATTTTTAATAGCACAAAACATACCTTCAGTTATGCTAATTAAACATCAAACTAGGGCCAAAAGCAAATCACAAGATATTAAGGCTAGCCTGATGAAAAATAGAATCTTTTTTAAAAGCTAAAATAGAGATTCATTTGTAATTTGAGTGTCGACTTTATCGTCAATGGAGTTGAGTTGAGTTGAGTTGTAGAACAGAGACCCATTTGTAACAAATTCTACCATTTCATCTCTTATTCTTATCACATGATGTAATAATATTATATATGGACCATTTAAGTCTCTATAAGAGGATATATTTAACAGACTTGACTGCTATTCTCTTGGCTTTTCAAAGAAAGAAACGCCCTGTTTTCTCTAATTTTTGAATGATATTGGCAGGGATTGGTATCACAAAGACATCCGCTATGTTGGGATTGCACTTAAGATTGAATTTATTAGAGCGAGTGGATATGCAATAAATAAGACTTGGTTTGTCTATTCAGGAAGTTTTTTCTTGATATTTTCTATAAAGAATATTCAATTAAATTGCTTAAGAATTACAAAGTATTTCAGTATACCAAAATACTGGATAGGCAATTTGGACGCAGAGCAGCCCATTGCTCATTGACAGCGGCTTCATCGTTGCCAGAGAAGAAGAGAGAGAGAGCAGAGAGAGAGGGCCCTCTCTAGCTCAGCCAGTAGGAGTCATTTTCTCCATTATGAACACATGGTCTAGCATAAATGTCAGGCTAGCAGTCAACACCTTGTCACGCTCCATACCCTATATTGGATTTAAGGGTGGCAACCCGCCACATGCCTCGCATGCAAGGCGTCACAAAATATAATTTAATACAAATTATAATCATAGGTTTTAGGCTACATGCCCATCATACATAATTCACTGGGGTTACAACGAAATGTTGGATCTTAGTTTCCTCTGAATGAAGCTCCAACTACCCCAGGTTCCATTCTTCAGTCCTGTGGCTCTGAAAAAATTGTAAGATTTATATGAGCTTACACTCAATAAGTAAGCCTATTATATAATCATTTCGTCAAATGTTATCAAACCACATTTTCATGTATAAAACTTTCAATTTCAAATATATTTATCATGTTATCAAAACATGTATCATCAGCTCAAATAATTTTGGAAGCTTAATTATACAATAAATGCTGAAATATGCAATGTAAACAAACCCACTGTATTCATATAATTATTATTTCCTTATGTGTCCACGGCCCTACAACACCCATCTGGTGTATCACTCTTTAATGTCCCCTAAGAGGAAGGGTCATGGTACCAGCGTTATGCCATATATCATAATCAATCACAACACATCCTCTAGATGTATGTGCATTATGCAATATATCAATCATATCACATCCTTTAGATGTGTGTCCTCCACATATCTCCCCCTGTGGAGATGGGTCCCATATCACTTGGCATTTCATATCGTTTCACATCATATGAGAACCGCGGTGACACATATCATCATCATATTTGCATGTAGCACATCATGCATCATCATGAGCATAAGCTCCTCATATCACATACAGTGGTTTGTACATTCATAGCATAAAATACATCAATAATACCAGTATATTTTGCAAAGCCAAAATAATCACATCATTCAATTTTTGCACATTTATCCATTACTTTGCAAATATTAGTAATCACATATAATTATAACAGATACCCAATTGTATAACAAAATTCATTTTGTCTTATTTTTCCAAATAATAATATCCATAATTTTATATTCTAATAAATTATAAAAATTATAATAAATGGCTTACTTACCTCAGTATGCTAATTCCAAACTGTAAATCAGCTATGTGGACTTCTGGTTACCTACAGCATTAATTTTCACATTAAATCTCAAAAATTGGAATAATGCAGCATCCCCTAAAGTCTACCCAGTCTAATCCTGGGCCCAACTTTGGACTCAAATATCTCTCAATATATAAGCCCGAATGGGGAAATAAAAATATCCTAAGAAACTAGAATCAACGCCAATCGGGCCATATTTTTATTTCTCCATTCCCGACCCATACGGGGCCCAAAATGTAGCCGCAAAATAGCTCGCGAGCCGGCCCAATAGGGCCCAAAGGGGACAGCCCGGCCCGCTGAGCCGTCTCCCTCCTCCCGCCTCCCCTGTTTCACCCAAAACAGGGGAGGCCGTGCCGGCGGCCAGGGCCGCCGTCGGCCAAATTTCAAGCGGCCCGGCCGTCGGCAACCGGGCCAGAGCTGGCCGCCACCGCGGCCGGCTCCCTCTCCCTCTCTTTCTCCCTCAATTTCTCTCTCTCTTTCGCACGATCCATGGCACGCGACTCATGCCAGTGGCACGGCCGGCCACCACGGCCGGTCGGATCCTCACTGGATGGTCACTCACGCCGATGAGGTCTCCTGGCCGACGCCCAGGCCCGGCGAGGCATCGGGCACTCCGTCGGGCCCGAACCAAGCCGTGAACCGGCTTGGTTCCTCCCTGTTCTCTCTCTAAATCTCTCTGTAATTCCCTCTCTCTCTCCCTTACCTGTGGCCGGCGCCGGGGGAGAGCTCGTGGAGAAGGAGGGGTGCTCCCCCCCTCCTTAAATAGTGGTGAGGGGAGGGTTATCCCTCCCCTGTACCCATGTGAAGGGGCGCGTCGGCGCCCCCTTCCTTGACTGGCTGCGGCGCCCCCTTGCCACAGCCGTCAACAATGGCGGAGGAAGGGGGCGGCGCCCCCTTCCTCCGTCAACAATGGCGGATCCTCACCATGTGAGGATCCATCGACGAACAGGGCTTACATTCTCCCTTCTTATAAAAATTTGGCCTCGAAATTGGTGTATCTCATATAACATTAGAATCCAAAGCTTTATCATATGATTAATCTTCTTTCCAATTACATATGTTATGTACAAACAATTGAGGATATTTCTCTTTAATTTCTGCCTCAAGCTCCCAAGTAGCTTCCCACTCAGAATGGTTACTCCACTGAACCTTGACATAAGGAATGCTACGCCGTCTTAAAACTTGATCCTTGCGGTCCACAATACGCACAGGATGCTCCTCATACGTTAGATCCTTCCTTAACTGCATGGGCTCAAACTGTATCACATGGCTGGGGTCAGGAATGTACTTTCTCAACATAGATACATAAATACATTGTGTACCTAGAGAGTACCGGAGGTAATGCCAGGCTATAAGCCACCTCCCCTACTTTGCTCAGAATCTCAAATGGCCCAATGTATCGTGGACTCAGTTTACTCTAATCCCAAATCTCATCACATTTTTGTTGGTGATATCTTCAAGAAGACATGATCTCCAATTTGAAATTCTAGCTCCCTTCTTCTCACATCAGCATAGCTCTTCTGTCGGCTCTGAGCTGTGCGGAGTCGTCCCTTGATCAGTTGCACCTTCTCTACTGTCTACCGAATCATCAGGGCCCAACAATTTTCTCTCCCCCACATCATCCCAACATAAGGGAGATCTGCATTTTCTACCATACAAGGCCTCAAATGGAGCCATCTGGATACTGGCCTGGTAGCTGTTATTGTAAGCAAATTCCACTAAAGATAAGTGGTTGTCCCAAGCACCACCCAAGTCCATCACACAGGCTCGCAACATGTCCTCCAGGGTTTGTATGGTTCTCTCAGACTGCCCATCTGTCTGGGGATGGAAGGCTATGCTGAAGTTCAATTTGGTCCCCAGAGCTCTATGAAGACTCTTCCAGAATTGGGACACAAACCTAGTATCCCTATCTGATACAATAGATACGGGAATACCATGAAGCTTCACAATTTGCTCAATATACATGTTGGCCAATCTCTCACTGGAGATCCCAACTCTGAATGGCAGGAAAATGGGCTGACTTCGTCAATCTGTCTACAATGACCCATACCGCATCATTGTTCCGAGGGGTCTTAGGCAGGCCAGTCACGAAGTCCATAGTGATCTTCTCCCATTTCCATTGTGGAATCATCAGAGATTGAAGGGGTCCCGCAGGCCTTTGATGCTCAGCCTTCACTTGCTGACATACCAAACATTTGGCTACATACTGAGCAATCTCGCTCTTCATTCCTTTCCACCAAAAGTTTTCTTTTAGGTCCTTGTACATCTTGGTACCTCCTGGGTGCACCGTGTAAGGAGAATAGTGGGCCTCCTTCAGAATCTCTGCTCTTAGTTCCACCACATTTGGCACACAGAGCCTACCATCAAATCTCAGGGATCCATCCTTCATTATAGTAAATTCATTCTGAACCCCTGACTTCACGGCTTCTTTAATCTTTTGCAGTCCAAGTCTTCTTTCTGGGAGGACTTGATCCTATCTAACAGAGTTGGTTGGAGTACAAGTGCTGCTACAAGCCCATCGGACCGTTGTACTCACAATCCAACCTCCAGCTTCTCAAGATCCCTCTGGATGTGAGGCTGAGAGGTGATCATAGAAGCTAACTCCGAGGAGGACTTCCTACTCAAGGCATCAGCTACCACATTGGCCTTCCCTGGATGATAGTGCAGGTTCAGGTCATAATCTTTTAGTAGCTCCATCCACCTCCTTTGCCTCAAGTTTAACTCCTTCTGAGTGAAGATGTACTTCAACTTTTGTGGTCTGTGTACACATCACATGCTTCTCCATATAGATAATGCCGCCAGATCTTTAAGGCAAAATTACAGCAGCCAACTCAGGTCATGAGTAGGATAATTTTGCTCGTATGACTTTAGCTGTCTGGAGGCATAAGCTATCACCTTCTCATTTTGCATCAGAACACATCCCAATCCCTTCCGAGAAGCATCCGTGTATAGAGTGAATCCTCCAGATCCTAATGGAAGGGTAAGGACGGGGCTGACACTAGGCGTTGTTTCAGCTCCTGGAAACTTCTCTCACACTCCTCAGTCCAATCAAACTTTGCTTGCTTTTGGGTCAAGCGAGTCAGGGGTAGAGCAATGCGAGAAAAGCCCTCCACGAATCTGCGATAATATCCAGCCAGCCCACGAAGCTTCTGACTTCAGATACATTGGAAGGTCGACTCCAATTTACAACTGCCTCAATCTTCTTTGGGTCCACAGTTATGCCATTTTTAGATATTACGTGACCCAAGAATGATACTTGGCTCAACCAGAAGTCACATTTCTGCAACTTGGCATAAAGCTTTTTCTCCCGAAGGGTTTGCAGAACAATCTTCAGGTGGTCCATATGATCCTCCTGGCTTTTAGAATACACCAGGATGTCATCAATGAACACCACCACAAACTGGTCTAAGTATGGCTTAAAGATTCTGTTCATCAAGTCCATGAATGCTGTCGGGGCATTAGTTAACCCGAACGACATCACCAAGAACTCGTAGTGGCCATACCTAGTCCTGAATGCTGTCTTAGGCACATCTCCAGCCTGGACCTTGAGTTGATGGTATCCTGACCGAAGATCAATATTCGAGAATACCGAGCTCCTTGGAGTTGATCAAACAGATCATCGATCCTTGGCAAGGGATACTTGTTCCGCACTGTTACCTTATTGATTTCTCGGTAATCAATGCAGAGCCAAAGACTCCATCCTTCTTTTTGACAAATAATACTGGAGCACCCCAAGGAGAGACACTCGGTCTGATAAATCCCCTGTCTAGGAGCTCCTGCAATTGGCTCTTCAACTCTTTTAGTTCAGCTGGGGCCATACGATAAGGGGCCTTGGATATAGGTCCAGTGTCAGGGACCAAATCAATGGTGAACTCCACTTCCCGGTCCGGAGGCAATTCGGTCAAATCATCCGGGAAGACGTCAGGAAACTCCATAGCCACTGGAATATCCTCCAACTTCACTTTCTGCTGAAGGTCCTTGACCACAGCAAGAAACCCTTGGCCACCTTTCTTCAAATATTTGGCAGCCTGCAGTGCTGATACAAACACTGAGGCTAAGCGTTCCTGTCTTCCAGTAAAACTGAATTCAGGCTGATTAGGGATTTTGAAGATCACCATTTTCCTGAAACAGTCTACTGAAGCATGATAGAAGGCCAACCAGTCCATCCCAAGAATAACATCAAAGGACTTTAGTGGAAGGACGATTAGATCAACCTCCGGCCTCTTGTCGCCCATGTTAATCTGGTAGGATCTGCATACAGACTCCACCCTCATAACATCTCCATTTGGGAATGCAATGAGCAACTCTTGTTCTAGGGGAACGGGTGTCAACGATGCATTATTGGCAAGATAAGCATCAGATATAAACGAATGCATGGCACCCGGATCTACTAAAGTCTGAGCATAAGTGTTGCCTACTTTAATTGTCCATGATCACAAAGTTTAGTTGTCTTAGATGTCATATAGCTGATCTTATTTATCCTTCTGATCAATGCATTATATCGCATACGAATGAAATAATCTTAAAGGAGTGCTTAAGTAACAGGTATATCTGCCACAACGGAGTTTGAAGCGGCAGCATCCTGTTGGGTGAGGGTGAAGACCCTTCTGGGTCCTCGGCTGCTGCGGCTGGTTCATCCCAAGATTTGGAGAAGACAGCTGATCCCTCCAAAGGGGACAAGTGGCCATATTGTGATCCACTTTCCCACATATGAAGCAGGCACCTCTCGGCCCACGGCACTGCCTGCCCGAGTGGAAGTTCCCGCAGTGAGGGCAACGGGTCTCTTACCCTTCGGTCCTGTAGGGGGCTGATATGTATCCTTCTTCTTAGCCTGCCCTGAAGACTGGCCCGAAGGAGACCCCTTCCTCTTCCTCTTTAGCTCCCACTCCTTCTGGTTTCTATTCATGTCTCTTTCGATCACCAGGGCTTTGCTCACTACAGCACAATATGTGGAGAGTTCAAATGCATTGACTGCTTGCCTCAGTTTGGGTCGCAGTCCTTCAGTGAACCTGGTGATCTTGGCTCTCTCAGTGGTCACTATTTTCGGAGCAAACTGGGCTAGCCTAGTGAACTCGGCTTCGTACTGGGCCACAGAGATATTCTTCTGTTCCAGCTCCAGAAACTCAAACTCCATCTGCCTTTGCACACTACTGGGAAAGTATTTGTTGAAAAAGGTCTCCTTGAACTCCCTCCAGGAAACAGCTTGTCCACCCAATCGCTGCTCCATATGCAACCACCAATCATATGCCTCCCCTTGAAGGAGGTAGGTGGAAAATCTAATTCGCTCCTCCTCCTGGATACCATGGGCCATGAAGGCCTTCTCCATCTCCCTCATCCATCCCTCAGCATCAGCGGGGTTGGTGGATCCAGAGAAGGGAGCAGGGGCTAAGCTCTTAAACTCAGCAAAGCTCCGACGCCCTCCTTGCCAGGGTTGCGGTGGAGCGGGCTGGACTGGTGGTTCAGGTTCGACTCATGACTTTTGCTGAGTAGGAGGGATGGGCTGAGCAGACACCACTTGTTGGATCTGCTGCTGCATAGCCAGCACCATTTCCACAAGGGCTTGAAGTATCTCAGTCTGGCGCTGTTGCTGGCCATTACCAGCCACATTGATGGAACCAGAACCTCCAGAAGTTTGCTAGCCTCCCTGCTGGCCTGAGTCACCAACCTGGGAACATCCAACTTGTCGCATACTTCTGTTGTGATGAGGCATGACTATTCCCTGCCAAGTTTGGTTCCAATCAATATCTTTACAACCCTTAAGTTTTCAAAACATATTTATTAGAAAAATTATATCTTCTTAGAGTTGTTACCCTCCCAGTGTCATCCTACTGTTTTGCCTAGTGTCATCTTATGTTTGCCCCTAAGGTCAAACCTAGCTCTGATACCACAGAAGCTGTCACGCCCCAGACCCTATATTGGATCTAGGGGTGGCAACCCGCCGCATGCCTGGTATGCAAGGCGTCCCAAAATATAACATTTAATACAAGAAGGGGTAATAACTATATATCGTCCAATTTAAATGGTTTTTAATACAAATCATAATCATAGGTTTTAGGCTACATGCCCATCATACATAAGTCACTGGGGTTACAACGAAATGTTGGATCTTAGTTTCCTTTGAATGAAGCTCCAACTACCCCAGGTCCCATTCTTCAGTCCTGTGGCTCTGAAAAACATTGTAAGATTTATATGAGCTTACACTCAATAAGTAAGCTACAACACCCATTCTTATAACCTTCGTGATCTTCGTTTGTTGCTTTCCGGGGTGTCGTAGTTTGTTCTCTGGGGTGTCTTGAATTGCTAAAGGGTGTGTCATGCTTATAACTGACGCTAGAGAGAAGGTCCGCGACACCCCAAGAGGAATTCGCCTAAAAATCTTTGCGACACCCAAGTTGAAACGTTACGACACCCTAGCGAGAACGCTACGACACCCGTGATTATAACCTTTGCGATCTTCGTTTGTTGCTTTCTGGGGTATCTTTAACTGCTAAAGGTGTCGTTATTTTTTATATGGGGTGTCGTAAGTTGTTTCATGGGGTATCATTAGTTCCTGCCTGAACATTTTTAGCTACGGTGTCGTAATATGTGAACCTTTGTGTCGTTAGGCCCTTCCTCAATGTGTTATGAATGGGTGTCATAATTTTACAGCTTCGGTGTCGTTTTTTGTAAACTGGGGTGTCACGACTTCTGAATTCGGCTATTGTAAGTTCATATCTTTAACTATTAATGGGTGTCATTGTTTTTAACCAGGAAGATGAACATAAGCCATTATTCAGATCATAGATGTCATGTATTCCTGGTATCTGAGGTTCAATCATAATCGTGTTGTTGTATTTCTTCAAGTGAGGTGTCGTATTTTTTTAACCTTGGTGTCCTAATGCTTTATCATGATATATTGACAACTAAATCTATGGATATCATTGTTTATGACTGTGTACCTATATTTCCACAGATGATGCTGAAATTATAGATCAGAAAGAAATCGAGCACACTCCCGGCCGTGCACCTTCACCCATCGCTCCAAAAGCAGTGGTTGATACTGTAGTTCCTCAAACTGGAATGGAATTCAATTCAGCAGTTGATGTATATACTTTCTACAATGGATACGCAAAAAGAGTTGGTTTTGGAATCACAATAGTGTGTAGCAGGGCCAACAACAATAAATAACTTTGCTTCAAGCACCTGGCATGTTGGAGGCAAGGAAAATATAAAAAATAGAGAAGAACATGAATCATAGGGATACTGGGAAAGTTGATTGCATAGCATCCATAAAAGCAAGACTGAATGCTACAAGTGGTAAGTGGATATTGGTTGAGGTTTCTCTAGAATATAACCATGGGATGTCCATAACATCAACTGGTTATCTACGGTTGCATAGGAGGATCAACACACCAGAGAAGGCAAAGATCAGCAATTTACAAGCCGTGAATGTTCCGACAACTCAGATATACTCTGCCATAGCAAGGAGAAAAGGGGGTAGAAGATAATTGGATTTCACCGAGAAGGATGCTCGTAATTTCATTTGTTGCGAACGTCAGTCTAAGCTGAAAGAAGGAGATGCTCAGTCGATGGTAATCCATTTCACCGAAATGCAACTCAGAAATCTCAATTTCTTCTATACCTTAGACCTCAATGATAATGGTCATCTCAGGTCTATCTTCTGGATTCATCCAAGGTCAAGATTAGCATGCACATACTTCGGTGATGTTCTAAGCTTTGACTCAACCTACTTGACAAATAGATATCAAATACCTTTTTATTCATTCGTCGGGGTCAACCATCATGAACAGTCCACCTTGCTTGGTTGCGCATTATTGTCTGATGAGAGTACTGAGACATATAAATGGGTTTTTTAGTCATGGCTGGATGCAAATGGTGGTCAAGCACCTATTGCCATAATAACTGACCAAGATAAGGCAATCGAGGCTGCTGTTAAAGAAGTTTTTCCTAACACATGACATCGATTTTATCTTTGGCATATATTGAAGAAGATACCTGAAAAGATTGGCCACATTTGCACAACAAATCCCAAATTTATGGTTGATTCGATGAGATGATATATGATTCATTGACCATACAGTCATTCGAGGAAAGGTGGGCACATGTTATAGAGAGATATAAAGAATGCAAGGCTATAGATTGGTTCAATGTCCTTTATGAATGTCGAGATAAATGGGTCCTAGTTTACCTAAAGGATACATTCTTCGTAGGTTTGTATGTCATTGTCTTTGGTTCATGTTCGTGTTCAATGCTTCTTTTTTAACAAAATTATGTACAGGGATGTCATCTTCACAAAGGAGCGAGGGCATAAATCACTTCTTCGATGAGTTTATAAATTCGAAGACTACACTAACGGAGTTCATAGGTAAGTACAAAGATGCCTTGGAGAAAAGGTACGAGGCCAAAAATGAGGAAGATAATAGGACATTGCAAACGATTATTTTCCTAAAGATATCATCACCTTTTGAGAGACAAGCTGTAGGAATGTATACAAGGCACATTTTCAAAAAAATTCAGAATAAGATCATTGAAATGGCTGCATTAAATACTAAATTGATCAAGGAAGCTGATAACTGTTGTGTATATTCTGTAAAGTCGTATGAAAGGATTGAAGTCGATGGAATCGGCAAGGAGATGATCAAAGATTATATTGTGTCATATGATAGAAATATTGAGGATGTCCAATGCCAGTGTCGATCCTTTCAGTTTAAGGGTTACCTGTGTAGGCATGCCTTGTTGGTTCTTCATCAAAGCAACGTATTTCGTTTACCAGATAAATACTTCTTGAAGAGATGGTGCAAGGACATGAAATACCAATTCGATGATTTCAACTGCAATACTGAAGGTTGTGATAAAAGCACACAAAATCACAGTATGTTGTGACAATTTTTTATTTGAAATGTCTTAATATATGTTTTCGATAACATTATGTTATTGATTGTAGATATAGTTTGCTGAGTCATTGGATGATGAAGCTTGCAGAGATAGCCTCCATGTCTAAAGATGCATTTAATTTAGTGATGAATGGTCTAACACCTATATTCAAAATTGCCGTGGATGCTAACTACGTAGCTAAGCCAAGTACAGAGCTTGTAATTCAAGATCCTCAGCAAATTAGGACGAAAGGTCGCCTAAGAGAGAACAGATTAAAGAGTGGAGTCGAGAAGAAGTCAAAAAGATCAAGGAAAAATCTAGTCAAGGCAACCATTGATGCTCCACTAATGCAAAATGAAATAAGAGCTGCTTCAAGCAACAGGCATACTTGTATGTAGTCAATTAACATCGAAGAGGACATGGAAAGAATTGTACCACCTTTCGAAACTTTGATGGACGAGTTTGATGCTTATGTATTGAGTCAACTAACACAGGAGCATATATAAAATACGGGTGCCGTAACTTTGTAACTTGGGTGTCTTAGTCGCAAATGAAGTGCTTTGTAACTAGGGTGTCTTTTTCAGCCAAATGAAGTGCTCATCTCGTCTGCCAAGAAGATTTGATATTTTACGAATACGCTTGCACTGTTACGACACCCCGGCTCTCGCCTAATGACACCATCGCTTTAAAGCGACGACACCCGTGCGGGGACTGTTAAGGTGGGGGGAGCGAGGACACCCCTGCTCTTGGCTAATAACATCCTAGATTTAGCTCGACGATACCCGAAAGGCCAAATCCAATGACATCTCATTTCTCATGAAAGAACACCAATGCTTTTAGCACGACGACCCCCCAACTCTGGGCTAACGATACCCTAGCTTTAGCTCGACGACACCTGAAAGGCAAAATCCTACGACATTCCATTTCTCACGAAAGGACATCAAAGCTTTTAGCATGACGACTCACCAGCTCTGGGCTAATGATACCCTAGCTTTAGCTCGACGACACCCGAAAGGCAAAATCCTACGACATCCCATTTCTTACGAAAGGATACCAAAGCTTTTAGCACGACGACCCTCCAGCTTTGGGCTAACGATACCCTAGGTTTAGCTTGATGACACCCGAAAGGAAAAATCCTACGACATCCCATTTCTCACGAAAGGACACCAATACTTTTAGCGCAGCCTTAGGCTAACGACACCCTAGCTTTAGCTCGACAACACCCGAAAGGCCAAATCCTACGACATCCCATTTCTCACGAAAGGACACCAAAGCTTTTAGCGCGACGACCCCCCAGCTCTGGGCTAACGACACCCTAACTTTAGCTCGACGACACCCGAAAGGAAAAATCCTACGATATCCCATTTCTCACGAAAGGACAACAAAGCTTTAAGCGTGACGATCTCCCAGCTCAGGGCTAACGACACCCTAGCTTTAGCTCGATGACATCCGAAAGGCAAAATCCTACGACATCCCATTTCTCACGAAAGGACACCAATGCTTTTAGTGCGACGACCCTCTAGCTCTGGGCTAACGACACTCGGAAGGCAAAATCCTACGATATCCCATTTCTCACGAAAGAACACCAAAGCTTTTAGCGCGACGACCCTTCAGTTCTAGGCTAACGACACCCTAGCTTTAGTTCGACGACACCCGAATAGAAAAATCCTACAACATCCCATTTCTCAATTTACAACATTCTAGTTTTTAATTTACGACATCATATATGAAAACTTAAGAAATTGTCAAGTAGAAAAGTCATAAATATGAATAAATCAAGGACACCTCTGTTCTTAATATAAAATTTTTGTATTTGCATTAAATCTGAAACAGTGTTAATATGAATAAATTACATTAAATTTTCAATCAAAGAAGAATGAAAAAATTAAGAACAGTTTGTGACAAGGTCGTTGATCTTTTGGTTCAGGCCTCTCTCAATATCGTCGCAGCTAATTATCGCCGGTATTCTCTTACTTCTCCTCCGTGAAATCCATCTTCATATCAGGATTGTCTATCGAGCAAGACATTCCATGTATCTCAGACAGTATAGGCCGCAATCCAGCGATCCGGCCGGTTGGCTTGGGCAATCCGAAATCTCTTCCATCGGCCAAGTCATCACCTCTTCCTTATCGCAGTAGATATGGAATATGTGGCCAAGAATTGTATGCCATTTCTTGCATTGGCCTTGTACCTAGCGTTGCGTTTTAATGAATTTAGGTGCATGAACACCTTTCTTTCCATGTCGACAGCAACCAAATGCCAGTGCGAGTTATCGAGTTTATTATGGTGAAAGAAACCGGAATTGGGCCTTATCTTCATCGGATACATTGTCAAATATCGAAGCCCCTGATGTTCCAGCAAGTTCATGAGCAGTTGATGAGAAGTCAGACACAGCGATACAAAAACTGATGCAAAGATGCACTTATGGTATCGGTCCAGGATGCTCTGTCCAGTTGCACATCAAAAACTCCTGGCCGGCATCAATTATCTGCCAATGGAATGTAAACCGATTAATATAATTCTAAAATCAACAACTAGAATAGGTTTCTTGAGATACTTACATCATCTATTATCATATCATTGTTAATGAGATCTTGAAGACTTTTCCTTGTTACAACGCCACCTAACATATTGGTGTAGACGATCTCGTCGGTTAGTCATTCGCTCAAAAATTTTTTTTATAATAATTTGGTCATCTTCGACCGTTGTGTTGGGCTTTGATGTGCCCACTGTCTTCGACGACTTTTTAGGACATGTTGTCTCATAACAATCTCCTCGACCTTGGATGCCTTACGCTTCCTCGCTCTTTTTTAACCCTCCTAACAAGCGAAGGCACTCCAATGATTTCTATGTCCATATCATCACCCTTTGGCACAGGGTGCCAAGTTTATTATCGATTTGGACTCCTCTTGGAGAATGCTCTTCCCCCTCTTCTCGTTCTCTTTATTTTCATTCCCATGCTCTGTTTTATCATCCAATGAATCCCCCTCCAATCTCTTCTCCTCTGTTTTTGCATCCCTGTCTCAGTTGGATACTCGGATGAATGGTCCTCCTCCATCTTCTCCTCCTCAGTATTTCCTTTCCCAGGCTCGAGAAGGACACTCCAGGGAATGCCCCTCCTCTGTTTTCCCGTCTCCCTTGTCCTCCTCATTTATTGCATTGCTTTCCTTTCTGAGCAGTGAACTGAGGAGGCTCTCAGCAATGGACAGCCTGTGCCTGACATCATCGAGTTGATCCTTAACGCAGGCCAATTCAATCCTCAACTCGGCACAGCTTGCGTAGTGCTCTGTTGGTTCAGGCGATGCTACTGTCTGTTGAGTGAGAAGCCAGCGCTCCTCTGACAGTGGTACAGTAGCTCCCTCCAACTACAAAGCAAGATGATAAACAAATTAATATTAAGTAAAAATATTAACACATTAAGTAAAAAAATATGGTCAGAGTAATAAAGTAATGTATTACCTTACCAAGTCGTGAGGCTGCATGTTGGCAACCCAACCGACTGGATCTTCATTTGGTTGTCATACCACTTCAACAGTCGAGGCAGTTTATCGGGATATGCTGGTGCTCGCATTGATGTATGCTCGAGGAACCACACCTGAACATGATAACTTTAGGATATAAAAAAATGTAATATTAACAAAGAAATTATACTAAGGATACTATTTCTGCATCTCAATAATCCTTACCACTAGCACTGCCGAGCATCCGAACATGGTAGGCTGCCTCCTAACCTTTTTTGCTCTCTTTGAATGGATCGGCTCCTCGGAATGCAAGCAAGCAGCTACTTCTGGAAGAGCCAGAACAATCAACTCCTTAAATGCCGAAGCCCAGTCGATCCTATCCAGTTGACTTAAGTTATCCAAGTGCTGGATGAGATACTGTGGACATCTCTGATTAGACTTTAGAGTGTTAAGGCGGGGACCGACGACATCCCCGAATTAGGCTATTACGACACCCCAGCACGAGTGTCGTAGCATTGGTGCTAGGGTGTCGTAAGGTTTAAACTGGGGTGTCATGAAGGATTTTTGGCCGAATTCCTCATGGAGTGTCGCGGGGCTTCTCTCCATGGCCAGTTATAAGCATGAGTGTCATAGAATTGGTGCTAGGGTGTCGTAAGGTTTAAACTGGGGTGTCGCAAAGGATTTTCGATAGAATTTCTCCTGGGGTGTCGTGGGGCTTCTCTCCATGGTCAGTTATAAGCACAGATGTCATAGCATTATCGCTAGGATGTCATAAGATTTCAACTAGGATGTCGCGAAGGATTTTCGGCCGAATTCCTCATGGGGTGTCGCGGGGCTTCTCTCCATGATCAGTTATAAGCACGGGTGTCGTAGCATTGTCGCTAGGATATCGTAAGGTTTCAACTGGGGTGTTGCGAAAGATTTTTGGCAGAATTCGGCCGAATTCTTCCTAGGGTGTCGCGAGGCTATACTCCAGTGTCCGTTATAAGGATGGGTGTCGTAGCGTTGTCGCTTGGGTATCTTAATGTTTCAACTGCGGCATCGTAGATATTTTTTTGGGTGAACATAACTTGGGTGTTGTAATACTTCCGACCTGTTTCCTCTTGGGACATCGTAAAGCTTATCTGTTCAGCATGCATTTAAACCACTGGCACCAAGTGGCTGATTGAATAATTGGAAAGTGCTCATTCCGTCATGCGAGGAGAGACACTCCGATTTATATAACGAAGATGCTAGCATGGCCAATATTTGTTCCGAATCGGGGATTGGAACACTGAGTTCGATGAGATTTGGTTTTCCGACACTCTCTTCAGTAATGGTTTCTATCCCCCATCCCCCAACTCGATGGCTATAAAAGGGGAAAGGATGAGTATTGCTTGCAACCACAGGAAGGGTAGACAACATCGGAGGTAGTTTAAGAAGGTTTAAGAAATCTTCGCCTATGATGACATCAGAGGTAGACGAGCTGGCTATCGCCTTTAGCATAAAACTTCGGCTCGATGGCTCCGACGAAGATGTGGAAAAGCAAACTGCCAAGGGAACATTGAAGATCGACTCTGGTGGATCTCCAAAATCCCTTTTTGAGCATACAAGTAAGAAGAAGAGAAAGGGAGGAGACCATAGACGTCCGTCTGGAAACACAAAAAAGTGTTTTCGTATGAAATTGTAACGAAATTTTGCAATGACTAATAATATTATAGATGAACTTGCGACTGCTTTGATGCTACTGTGTTTTAATAGTAAATCTGGGGTATCGTAGCTTTATTACTATTTTGATTGATTTTCTCCTGAGATATCGTAAAGCTTTTCACCTACGCATGAACGGATGTCTTAGGTTTATAACTAGGGTATCGTACTATTTCAGCTTGGATGTCGTCAATGGTTTTCGGTCGATTTCCTCCTGGGATGTCGTAAAGTTTTCTCCTAAGCGTGAACGGGTGTTTTAGGTTTGTAATTAGGGTATCGTACTATTTTAGCTTAGATGTTGTCAATGGTTTTCGGCTGATTTCCTCCTACGATGTCACGAGGCTATTCTTCAACGTCTGGTGTAAGGCCACAGGTGTCGTAAGTTTAAACCTACGGTGTCTTAACGGTAAAGCTGGGGTGTTCTGTGCAATTTCCTGAATGGGTGTCTTAGGTTTATAACTAGGGTGTCATACTATTTCAGCTGGAATATCATTACTAATTTTCGGTCGATTTCCTCCTGGGGTGTCGCGGGGCTTCTCTCCATGGTCAGTTATAAGCACGGGTGTTGTAGCATTGGTGCTAGGGTGTCATAAGGTTTCAACTGGGGTGTCGCGAAGGATTTTTGACCGAATTCCTCCTGGGTGTCGTGGGGCTTCTCTCCATGGTCAGTTATAAGCACGGGTGTCGTAGCATTGGTGCTAGGGTGTCGTAAAGTTTCAACTTGGGTGTCACGAAGGATTTTCGATAGAATTGCTCCTGAGGTCGTAGCATTGTCGCTAGGGTGTCATAAGGTTTCAACTGAGGTGTCGCGAAGGATTTTTGATCGAATTCCTCCTGGGGTGTTGCGGGGCTTCTCTCCATGGTCAGTTATAAGTACGGGTGTCGTAAAGTTTCAACTTGGGTGTCATGAAGGATTTTCGGCCGAATTGCTCCTGGGGTCGTAGCATTATCGCTAGGGTATTGTAAGGTTTCAACTGGGGTATCGCGAAAGATTTTCGGCCGAATTCCTCATGGGGTGTCGCGGGGCTTCTTTCCATGGCCAGTTATAAGCACGGGTGTCGTAGCATTGGTGCTAAGGTGTTGTAAGGTTTAAACTGGGGTGTCGCGAAGGATTTTCGGCAGAATTCCTCCTGGGGTATCGCGGGGCTTCTCTCCATGGTCAATTATAAGCACGGGTGTCGTAGCCTTGCCGCTAGGATGTCGTAAGGTTTAAACTGGGGTGTTGTGAAGGATTTTCGGCCGAATTCCTCATGGAGTATCGCTGGGCTTCTCTCCATGGCCAGTTATAAGCACGGTGTCATAGCATTGGTGCTAGGGTATCGTAATGTTTAAACTGGGGTGTCACGAAGGATTTTTGGCCGAATTCATCATGGGATGTCGCGGGGCTTCTCTCCATGGTCAGTTATAAGCATGGGTGTCGTAGCATTGTCGCTAGGGTGTCGTAAGGTTTCAATTGGGGTGTCGTGAAGGATTTTTGGCCGAATTCCTCATGTGGTGTCGCGGCCATTCTCTCCAAAGTTGTAAAGTGAGGACACTAGAGCTATATGGATAGGAAATAATGGGGAATATAGGCCGAGACACTCCGACGACACCCTAGTTCTAAGGAAGTTACCTGCGTTAAACGGTTTCCTAATGCATTAACTTCCTCTAACGACAAAAATAGTTGGTGTAATAAAGGAGCTTTACAAAGAAGTGGGAATAAGGACTTTTTACTTTCTACAAAGACTTCAGTAGCTATATATTCCAGCCTCGAAGCTGAAATATTTTCTTCCGACCGGACTCTTAGAGCGAGGGCTCAAGATCTTGCTCAAACCTTGGATTGATTCCTTGCATCCGAAAGCCAAAGCGAGGGGGAAAAAAGAGTTTTTCTTGCACAGATGTAATCCAAGAAAAAATGGCGATAGAAGTAGGCTGGAGGAAAAGAGCATTTTCATCTGCATAGTTATTTTAAAATAAAGGCGAAGCACTTTTAATGGCCATCACGACCAAAATGTAACATCGTAGCAGAGCCATACCGTTCCGCATCGTTGCCCATGTAGGATCCACGTGGACCAATCAGGAAAGGCGGTGCAGCCCACGTAGGACTTGCTGCACCGGGGGCAGTGTACAAGACTTTTTCTTAATTTTTTTCTCTTTTGATGGCACCATCTCTTATAATTTTTTTCTATTTCTTTCAATGCCTATCTTCTTCTCTTAATAGAGTTTTATGTTAATGAGAATAAGAGGTACAAATCTTTTTTTTTTATCTCTTAGTTTCTTTCTTTCATAAGACTTATTATACCATATTTCTTGTAATCTAGCAAAGTATACATGGATTTTTAAGATAATTTTTTTACTTTTATAATTGCTTAGGGTTATATGTGCAAAAGTTTAAGTATACCTAATTTCTTACAATCTAGAAAATTATACATGCTTTTATAATTTTTTTATTTTCTTAGAACTTTAAGTAAATTTTTTTAGGTACACATAAGTTTTATGTGCGGAAAAGAAATAATTTTTTAAAAGTTTTTTTGAATGATTTGCTTTATTGATCATATATTCATGAATTTCATTAGTTTTTTATTTTAAATATTATAATAGAAATGATGTTGAGATTGGAAATGATACGTATTTGGGTATAACTTTCTTGACGTTAGATTGAATCCTCTTATTCAACTCATATTGGTTGATAGCAGCCTAAGAGACTTGGGTTGGCTTGCCAGGGTACAAAGTTTATATTTGCAAGGTTATGTATCTATTATTTAAATATTAAATGCTTTTGAAATATGTGCATATATAATTATTAGTTTGTTTGTAGTTGACCAGTAGAAATTTTGAACACCATTTTTTAGATGAGCATCGAAACTATTTGATTGCTACTTTATTATGATGGATCAGTTGAACATGACCTACATGGGATACAATATTATCAACCTTGACGCAAAAGTTTTAGATTAAGTACTGGAACACGTTATGTTGAGTTGTTCAAGCGGGTATATAGTATCCTCAAAATTTAAGTGGAACGACATATTTTGAGATTGATATGAAGATCTCCAACATTGCATCAGAAATACATGCTTCATCTAATCAACAAGGACAATGATGTGGAGGAAATGTTGACATTTCCTTCTAAATTTCTAGATCATCGCTACGTTGAATTATATATTTTTAAGAAAGATGCTCCAGATCCATACAATGTTAGTCATATAGAGGATGTTTAGGATAGTTCTCCTATAGCCCAGTAGTAGGTCAGGACTCCAGTGTGTTTTTCGATGATTAAAGGAGTTATGCCAGTAGTGCAAAGTGATGATGTGGTAAACAATCAGTTTAATACTGATAGTTGGGGAATTGAGTTAGACGAGAGTACAAATGATGACTATTGGCCTGAACATGATGACTCTGATAAAGAGTCACATGGAGATGATATAGTTAATAAAACTAGTTGTAGTTTTATTCTTATATCTAGCCATCTCGAAACTATTCAAATTCAGATGCATGATCGTCAAGTCTTTGTACATAATCAAATACCAAAATTTTATCATGATTTGAATTTGCATGATGGCGGATGTGTTAGTACTCAGAATTATCTTTTAATTCTTAATTTTTGGATTTGTCAATAACTGAGTTTATTACAGGATTGTTGTTTACTAGTAAAGATGAATTGAAGAGAGCATATAAAATTTATCACATCAGGAAGCATCGCACATATAATGTAGTGGGAAGAAAGTATTTTGGTTTATTAAATGTGCCTCTTCAAGTAATGCCCAGGGTTGTCAATGGAGGTTGCAGGCCACAATATTGAAGAAGCATGATTTTTTGAGATCACAAGGTATGAAGGGCCGCACTCTTGTTTATTAAATAATGTAACTTGGGATCACAAACACATAAGTTCATGAGTTATTAGTCATGTTATTTGATATATTATGGAAAAAGATCCAAGTGTGAATAATGAAGCTATCATTGCAACTATGACAGAATAATTTTATTATATTGTGTCATACTCTAAAATACGGTGTGGAAAGCAGACGACATTGATTGATATATTTTGTGAATGGGAACCCTCATATACTAAGTTACCTAAATACATGCTTGCATTGCAGAATGCAAACCCTAGAACAATAGTCCGTTGGGATTTCTACAATGAAGCAACTTCTAGTGTACGTGTCCTGAATTATGTTTTCTGGGCATTTCAACCATCCGTTGAAGGGTTTTGGTATTGTTTCCCAATGATTTCTATTGATGGAATGCATCTTTATGGAAAGTACAAAGAGAAGATGCTCATTGCAATAAGCATTGATGCTGACAATAGATATTTTCATTAGTCTATGCAATTGTGGATGAAGAGTGCACTGCTAGCTAAAGATGGCTTTTATTGAGACTCAGGAGGCATGTTGTGAAAGACAGAAATGTCATTTGTATTATTTTCAATCGACATCCAGGTAAACTAAGTGCCATAGTAGATAACGATAATGGATGTATTCCACCAAGAGCAAATCATCGCTATTGTTTGAAACATGTATGCAGTAATTTCAACTCAAGATTCTCAAATGATCAATTAAAAAGAGCAGTATGAAAAATAAGAAGAGAACATCAGCTTTGGAAGGTTAATTTTTTCATGGAACAGATTAAGAGTGTGAATGTAGAAGCTTGGACTTGGCTATCGGAGTTGGAGCCAGAGAAGTGGACATTGGCACATGATGGAGCTTTTGCTACAACATTCTAATAACAAATCTCTCAAAGGTATTTAATAGTATACTGAGAGGAGCTAGATATGTGCCAATTACAATTTGCGTTCAAATGATATTTTATCATCTTGTTAAGTATTTCAATACGAGATACGCGGAAGCCATCAGATATGTGTAGAAGAATTGAAAAAACTTTTTTACTCCTCATATGACAATTAAGCTTGTTGAAGGTCAAGTCAAAGCTAACGAGCACAGAGTATTTAGATACAATATGCAGAAAGCCACTTATGAAGTCATGACAAAAAGGTCAAGTGAAGCTCTCAAGGGTGGAAGGAACATTTAGAATGTCACTCATTGATAGAAATTATTCATGTGAAAGTAGACAATTTATAAATATCCATGTTCACATGTTTTAGCAGTGTGCCAAGAAATTAGCATGGACACAACACCATTTATTGATGAAGTATATACTATTGGCTCCTATATAAATGCATGGGATGGGGACTTTAACCCATTACCTCATGAAGACTACTGGATCGACACATTCATGTGCATTCCTGATTAGGACTGTCTTAGGTTGAAGAAAAAAGAAAAGCCAAAGTCTACAAGCATTCATAATGAAATGGATGAGGTTCAGCCTGGAAATAGAAGTCGTTATAGTATTTGCAGGCAAATGGGTCATTCTTGAAGCCGTTGTCCTAATCTAAATGTTGGACATTTAGGATGCTAAATTCAAGTATTGCTGGCTTAATATATGTTTGCTAAATAAACTAATTTGTTTAAGTTTTGTGCTTTTTTTACCGTTTCACTATAAAAATTTGGATAACTTATGGTCCATGTTATGTGCGTGTTCTTCAGTTTGGTTATTTGAAATGTCAACTTTTCCTTTAAGTTTTAAATGTCGCTTTTCAAACACTAATCAACCACGAAACTATACTGAAATGCTTTTGATACATCTTTAAAACACTTCTAAAACTCTTTTGAAATACTTATGAAGGTCTTTGAGACTCTTATGAAACTCTTTAAAACACTTTGAAACACTTCAAAAAGTCTTCTAAAACTCTTTTGAAACTCTTTTGAAACAATTTGAAATACTTTTAAAACTCTTTTGAATCTCTTATGAAACTCTTCTGATACACTTCTGAAACATTTTGAAATTCTTTTCAAACGCTTTGATACATTTTGAAACTTTTCTAAAATTCTTTAGAAACTCTTCTGAAACACTTTGAAACACTTATGAAACTCCTTTGAAACTCTTTTGATATACTTCTGGAACTCCTTTGAAACTCTTTTGAAACGCTTTAATACACTTTTGAAACTTTTATAAAACTCTTCGGAAACTCATCTAAAACTCTTTTGATACACTTCTGAAACATTCTGGAACTATTCTGAACTCTTTTGAAACGCTTTTGATACACTTTTGAAACTCTTCTAAAAATCTTTTGAAAGTAACATCGGATATGTAGCTTCTAAAACACTGATCAACCATGTTTGAAACTCTTTTAGAATGCTTTGAAATACTTTTGAAACTCTTTTGAGACTCTTTTGAAACTCTTTTGATACACTTTTGAAATACTTCTAAAACTCTTTTGAAACACTTCTGAAACTCTGTTCAAACATTCTCGAAAGCAACATTAGATATATCATCAACAAATAGGAATAAAAAAATGACACCTCACAGGCCAACAATTCAAGGACCCCCTTGATCATTCAGAAACCATAACAACACGTTAAAAATGCAACAAACACCTAACAAATTGAAACATATCTGATATATTAAATAAAATAATGTTTACAGCAATTAATTTAAGTACAACAATCTAAGTACCATAACCCTGCCTAGGAATTCGTCGAACTTGTCCATTCATTGCGCATAAGTTGCGATAGTCGAGGGCCCTCATCAATCACTTAAAATACCACCTCCTGCATGGGGACATACTATGATGACTAATATCAGATATATCACCATCATCATGCAGGTGGGTGACATCCTACAAATTTTAGTGATATCTATTCAGCAATGTTAGCGATCAGAAATGCAGTATGATCTCGACTATCAGATGTACCCTTACTTGCATTCCTCATGTGTGAAAACTCGTGTACATATGGCGACTGCATGTACGGAAGTGATGGTGTATAATGAAATCCACTCATCACAGGATCCTCATCACTCGTGGCATCGTTGGATCCTCATAAGCTCATGCCGCTGCATGTGTACTCTGAACGTGCTGATGCCCAATTATAGCCATCGTACTATCAACCATCGCCTTCATGTCCTTTAAAATCTTTAGTTACTCAGTCTTCGATGTTGTAAATATAGCTTGATCTATATCTAAGGCCAATTGCTGAAACCTCTCATGCTGCATGAAAAATGATAATATAAAATTCAAAACAAAAGACATTCCTTCTTCAGCTACACGATTACTTCTCAGCCTCACATCCAAAGAGACCTTAAGAAGTTAGAGGTTGGATTGCAATACACCGGTCTGGTGGGCATATTGCAGCACTAGTACCCAGTCAACCTTGATTGATAGGTTCAAGTCCTCCCAAAAAGAAGACTTGGAGCTACAAAAGATTAAGAAGCTATACAGCTTGGAATTCAGAATGAGTTGAGCATAATGAAGAATGGATCCTTGAGGTTTGATGGCAAGCTCTGTGTTCCAAATATGGAGTTAAGAATAGAAATTGTGAGGGAGTCTCACTACTCTCTCTATATAGTGCACCCTAGAGGCACTAAGATGTACAGAGATCTAAGAGAATGCATTTGGTGAAGGGGAATAAGAGAGAGATTGCTCAGTATGTGTCAGCAAGTGAAGATCAAGCATCAAAGGTGTATGTGACCTTTTCAGTCTCTAGTGATTCCATAATGGAAATGGAAAAAGATCACCATGGATTTTGTGATAGGTTTACCCAAAACTCTCAAGAGCAATGATACAGTCTGGGTCATCGTAGATGGATTGACAAAGTTAGCCTATTTTTTCCTTTTAGAATTGGGGTCTTCAGTGAAAGATTGACTAACGTGTACATAGAGCAGAAAACATATTGTATCATATCGGGATACCGGGTTTGTATCCCAATTCTAAAAGAGTCTTCATAGAGCTCTAGGGATCAAACTGAACTTTAGCATAATCATTCACCTACAGATAGATGGGCAATCGAGAGGACCATATAGATCCTAGAGGACATATTGCGAGCATGTGTAATGAACTTAGGCGGTGCTTTGAACGACCAATTGCCCTTAGTAGAATTTGCTTACAACAACAATTACAAGCCAGTAACTAGATGGCTCCATTTGAGGCTCTATATGATAGAAAGTGCAGATTTCTCTTGTGTTGGGATGATGTGGAAGAGAAGAAATTATTGGGCCTGAGCTGATTCAGTGATGTAGAAAAGCCCTGAGCTGATTCAGTAGATAGTAAAAAAAGTATAGTTGATTAAAGAGCGAGTATGCACAGCTTAGAGCTGACAAAAGAGCTATGTTGATATTAGAAAGAGGGAGTTAAAATTTTAGGTTGAGGACCATGTCTTCTTAAAGGTATCACCAACCAAAGATGCGATGAGATTTAGGATTAGAGGTAAATTGAGTCCATGATACATTGGGCCCTTTGAGATTTTGAGTAGAGTAGGGGAGGTGGCTTATAGCTTGGCATTGCCTCTGGCACTCTCTAAGGTACACAATATATTCCATGTCTCTATGTTGAGAAAATATATTTCTGACCGCAGTCATATGATAGAAATTAATCCTATTTAGTTGAGAAAAGATCTAACTTATGAAGAGCATCTTATGCATATCATAAACCACAAAGATCAAGTCCTCAAAAAGGCATAGCATCGCCTATGTCAAGGTTCAGTAGAGTAGCCATTCTGAGTGAGAGGCTACTTAAAAACTTGAGGAAGAGATGAAACAGAAATAAACTCATTTATTTGTAACTTAATATGTGTAAGTGAAAGGGATTAATGAATATCTATATTTGAATAGTGATAGTTAATCTTAGGATCCACATTTTGGGCCCCAACATTTTTTATGATGTATAGTAATTTCAAGGCCAAAATTCTTATAAGAGGGGGGACGTAATCCCCAACCTTAAAAAAACCCATCCAAAAAAAATAATTGCGTGGCATGCATGCAAGCGCATGGCCGCGCGTGCACCTGCATGTGGCAGTTGCCACGCGCGTAGTGCACAGCAACATCTGCCTCGCACATCACGCATGGCAATGCCTGTCGTGAGAGCGCGATAGTTTGGCGCTTGCCGTGCATGGCACGCTTGCTACGCGCATGGATGCACGACAAAGCATGCCATGTGCTATACACAGACGCAAGAGAGAGCTGAGCCCTCTCCTCGCCGATGAAAGGGGGTCATGCTAGCCCCCTCTGCTCTTGCCTTCGGCACCATGCCCACCATCGGTAAGTCCCTCCATCGACGGGTAGAGAGATAGAGAGAGAGAAATAGAGGAGGGAGAAGATTAAGGGCCGACAAAGGCCCTATGGCATGGCGCAGTTGAGGGCATTGAAGGCTGGGCCCCCCTCCATCGAACTCGGGGGCATTTCGACGGAGGGAGGAGGCCGCTGCACTATCAAGAAGAGAGAGGGAGAGGACCGCTAGGTGGCCCTCCCCTGATGCGGGAGCCGAATAGGCTACTGTGCTTGTTTGGGTCCGGCGGTGAGCACATTGGTTCGTCGAGCCTAGGCCATGGGTGACAACCCCACCGGCATCGGAGTAGCATCAAGTGGGGTTAGGCCTACCGAAGGAGGGCCGACCATGCTGCCACCAAGGAGAGAAGGAGCTGGGTGAAGAAGAAGAAGAAGAAGAAGGAGAAGAAAAGAAAAGAGGAAAAAGAAAGGGAAAGGGGTAGCCGGTGGCGGCAATCGGCACTAGGCTGATCATCGGCGGCCAATCGGATGGCCCGGGGGAGGTCCGACAATGGCCCTTGGCCGCCAGCACTCCCCCTGGTTCGGGTGAACTAGGGCCGAGGCAGTGGCAGGCTGGTCTAGGCCTGGTTCAGCCGATGAGCCCAATTGGGCTCAATTTTCCCCATTTGGGCCGGGCCCAACAAGAGGAGATTGAGATTAGGATCAACTTTGATCCTAGTTTGTTGAAGAATTTTTATTTTTCCCATTTGGGCTGATAAATGTGGAGATATTCAACCCCCAAGTTGGATCCAAAAATAGATTGGGTAGAGTATAGGAGTCATTTTTGACATCCTGATTTTGAAATTAAAAATTTAAAAAATTATATTGTAGGTACTTAGAAGTTGCAATAGCTGAGTTGCACCTTTAAATTAGTGCTAGGAGGGAAGTGTTGACCCAATTATTGATTTTGATGATTAACAAAGACATGAGTATATTCATTATGTTTCTGACAGATTTAATAAGTATTTCAGGGATTAAAAATGTTTAATCAATCGAAAGGAATAAAGGAATAAGTTTTGAATCAAATTTTAAAGAAATTTTCAAAGTTCAGAACTTAGAGTCGACACCCAAATAGTCAGGAGCCAACCCCAAAGCGTATCAAAAGATTTCTGGATTTTTGGCACGGTCCGGAGTCGACACTCAGAGTTTCAGAGCTGACTCCAACCTGAGATACAGAGAAGTGTATTCTATTTCAGTTTTTGGAGCCGATACCTAGAATTCGGGAGCCGACACTTGAGAGTTCGGGAGCCGACACCTGAGTTTTTGGAGCCGACTCTAACCTGAGAACAGAGAACATGTTTTTATGGACATTTCTGGAGCCGACACTCTTGGATTTTGGAGCCGACTCCCGAAAGCGATGAGCCGACACTTAACTTTCTCGGAGCCGACTCCTCAACGAACTTTTGTTACTATTTTTGGACACCCCGACTTGGAGCTGACACCTGAAAAGTTGGAGCCGACTCCAACCTGTCAGGAACAGATTTTTTTCAGATGTCAGATCAGCTCCAACGGTAATATTTTTCTATCTAACTTCTAATGGCTATTCTTTTTGTCTGTAGAAACATCCAAGCATCTCATAACGACTATATTTTTCACCTAACCTTGGATTGAAGACTATAAAAAGGGGGATATTCGTCCGTTTGAAAATATAAGAAAATACAGAAATATAGAGCAAAAAAAAAAGAGAAATCAAAAAGAAAAACTCTAAGCTTAAGTCCATCAATCCCAGAGAGTTCAAAGAGAAATCCAAAAGCTTTTTAAGATCAAATCCAGGAGATTTCCAACGTTAGAAGAAAGAAAGCAAAAGCCCCAAATCCTCAACTTCTCAACTGCAACTTTTAGTGAAGAATCTGAGCTGAAGCCATGATTCAATCTTTCAAAGAAGAAGAGGAAAAGAAGAAAAGCTTGCTTTCAAAATGCTTCTATCATGCTTTCCTATCCTTGTTTATTTATTTGCATATTTGTTCATTTAAGGAGCTATTTTGTATTCTAAACTCTATTTTCAATTTGTGTTTGCTAATTCAATCAGGGGATTGAAATAGTGGAGGTAGTATATCTCGGGACAAGCTAAGGATAGCTTGTGGTTGGGTTTTGTGCTGGTAAGCCCGGTAAAACCAGTTGGGTTCGTTGTGATCCCGAGGAAAACAATAAGTTTTGAGTTGTGAGCTTGTAAAACAACTCGGCTGTAATCAAGTGGATTATAGTGTGGGCCCAAGTGCTACTTGGAAGTGGACGTAGGTGTTGGATACACCGAACCACTATAAAATCTTTGTGTTTGTCGTGCTTTGTCTCTCTCTCTTTCTATCTCATTATTTGTGCTTAGCATTTATCTTGCACTCAATCTCTTTTATTTAAAGCACATAGTTTTAAAGAGCTAATTTTTTAAGAACCCAATTTATCCTCCTCTTGGGTTGCCATCTGGGCCAACAGAAAGCAAGCCATTTACAATTATTTCCATAAATTATAATTATGATAATTTTGTATTTAAATGTCATATTGATTTATATATTGTATTATTTAGAAAAATTTAAAAAATAGATTTTTATTGTTCAATACTTGCAAATGATTATTTGATATTATTATTTTAAAATTATTAATTTTTACAAAATATTTTATACATCAAAATTATTATACAAGTGTACATGTGTATTTGATATGTTCAAACCATTGTAAATGTGAAAAGCATATTGATATATTTTTTAACAATAACTATTATGATGCAAATATGATATTAAAATGATGTTTTGTGATTATAAAATGTGTCACCATGGTTTACTATGATATGATTTGATATATTATAATATGCTACATGACTCTAGGAACCACCTTCACAGGGTTATATATAAGGGACACACCTAGAATGTGTTCTCTTTGATTCTGGGACCTACCTCCACAGAGGTCATATGTGAAGGACATACCCATGGATTATTCTGTGACATGACATGATATGTGATACGACATTGGTACGATGACCTTATTTTCATAGGGGATGTATAGGCTGGTTACACCCTTGGGGCATTCTGTTCTAACCCTAATTAGGATTCTCGTAGATATAGTGTGTGTCTATGGGGCATTTGTAATTAAATGAAACATACATGTTAAATTACATTGGATTTGATCTGAAACTGTATTTTTGAAATATCATAGCATCTACTTCCAAATTTTTTTAAGCATATAATGTTCATGCTTTGATAACATAATGACATATATTTGAATTATGAAAGCTTGACATGTATTTTGATATATAAAAATCTGATTTGATATAATCTTAAAATGACTATATTATGTTACACTAGGCTGAGTGTAAGCTCATTAAATCCTCAGAAATAATTGTTAGAGCCATGGAATTAAAGGGGAAAATATTGAAATAGTTTGAAGCTTCCATCAATATAGACAAATCACTTTATGTTACATATAACCCCAACTCTAACATTGATCTTATGATTTTGGCATGCTGCTCCCAAACTTTATATGACTTATATTAAGAATATTTTTGACCTTAAATAACATATAGTTTATTATCCTCTGTATTACTTATTCTGTATGCCTTGTATGCATGGCATGCGATAGGTTACCATCCTCTCGATTCACCACAAGGTCAGAGGCGTGAGAGAGAGAGAGAGAGAGAGAGAGAGAGAGAAAGAGTTGCTTCCATGATCGTTAAATGTGCGTGCACCCTAGGAAAGAGCTCAGGGTTTGGTAATCTAGGCGTCGGTATGACAGCAAGCGGCTTAGCCTTCTTCAGAACAATTCCAAACTTCTCCTCCATGTCCAGCTTCGTTCCCTCCGCCAGCTTCCACTCAAAAGAGTGCAACAGTGACGCCAGGGAGTATCCCATCATCCTCTCTGCCATCGCGATCCCAGCACAGATTCTCCTCCCTGACCCAAATGGGAAGTAATTGAAGTCATTCCCACTAAAATCCCACTTGCTGTCACTCTCCAAGAACCTCTCTGGCTTGAACTCCAGTGGATCTTCCCACAGTGAAGGGTCCCTCTGTATTGCCCACGCGTTCAGAAAGACCCGGCTGCCTTCTGGGATGGTGTAGCCACCAACAGGGCATGGAGAGCTTGGGCAGTGGGAACCAAGAGTGGAAGGGCTGGGTGCAATCTGAGAACCTCTTTGATCACAGCTCCAAGGTATGGCAGCTTAGAAATATGAGACTCTTCTACAATGCTGTCCATTCCCACAACTTGGTCGAGTTCCTCTTGGACTCTTCTCAGGGTTTCAGGTTTCTGCATCATTTCGGCCAAGGCCCACTCCATCGTGTTTGATGCGGTCTCTGTTCCCCCCACAACCATGTCCTGTCCATAAAGATTAATTATGGGACAATTTTGAGGATAGTTTTGCCGTGCAAGCTAATGTATATATAAGAAATGAGCTACAACAACATGGGGACTGACTGGCAGTGCTTCTGTTGACCCTCCTTCAAGAGTTCATCATAGAGGGCGTCTGATAAAAGTGGGATTAGTAGAGTGGCAGAGCAGTGACCAACCATTCCGCCTATTCTTATCCATGATTAATCTTCAAACTAATTTCATTTTAAAATTAAAGTATTGCTTTACTAATCTACTCATTTGCAATCCTATCCACAGCCATCCTATCCTATCCCAGTTGCTGGAAAGAAAAAGTGTTTAGCCACTGCACCGCCAATCATTTCAATGGATGAGTCAAGAAAAACAAAAACCAAAAAAAAAAAATAAAAAAACCGTTTAACGTTAAAAAAAGAAAGCCAAATTCTGTTTATTAAACATTATTTTCAATTATCATTATAATATTAATTTGAAAGAAAACCGTCACGGTGCGGCTCACGGCAGCTCCCGCCGGCCTATCTCGTTTGGAGACGCGGCGTTTTGGGTTCGTTGGCTTCCATATCATGGACGGTGATCACCTGGACGTGCCAACCTTAGACCATGGCTGTCAGATCCGGTACGGATATTGACCGGCCAAGGGCTTGAGTTATTGGTTTAATCGTTGAGGTTGAGTCATCGATTAATTATTTTAATATAAAATTATATTTAAATTAATAAAAATTAATATTTAATATAAAAATTAAGATTAATATGAAATAAAATTTATGTTTTCATTGGGTTCGGACTAGATTTATCGAAATGAACTGATCAAATTATTCTAAGTTATTTATCAATTCAATTTTATATTAAAATTGAATCGATTTGACCTTTGATTCGTTCAATAGGTTTGAGGTTTGATCTGACAATTATGCCAGACCGAACGGATATCGTTCATAATATATTAAATTATATATATATTATGGGATAAAATCATTATTACATAAATAATCATGCAAGGGGTTAGGATCAACCCTAACTCTCACGTGCTGAATAATATCTGCTAGAGACAAGTCAGCCTCAGTAAATCGGGACGCCTTAGCCCTTCACCAAGCCAAGAATTTCTAAGGCGCGTATCACATCTTTCGGCCTCAGCCGAGCTATATCATCTCTCGGCCTTAGGCGAGCTATATCGTCTCTTGGCCTCAGCCGAGCTATATCGTCTCTCTCGGCCTCAGACGAGCCATATCGTCTCTTGGCCTCAGCCAAGCTATATCGTCTTTCTCGCCCCAGTCAAGCTATCCGGCTGTGTCTCGTCAGCCGAGTCATTATTATGCCCCGGCTAGACCCGAGGACCCAAGAACCTCTATGGAATTCGGCGCGGGAGAGTTCAAATTCATAAGATTCCAAACAGAAATCATATTCAAGAGTGGCCTAGGACCCGCAAGAGTGGCCTAGAGCCCTGGAGCCTATATACCGCCAAATCTCGAGACGTCACCCAGCTCTCTCAGCCATCGATCCTCTAACCAACAAGATGCGAATCTTACTGACATCATAACAAACTGGATTCAAATCCTAACGACTTTCGGACCTACGACGCCCCCAGGGAATCAGTGATCCTCTATAAATAGAGTCGTCTGCCGACTCCTCAGGTATGCGCATTTGCTCACTGGCACACTCTTTTTCTGTCTTGACTTTCCCCATTTTCCGTCATTAACGCTCTGCTTAGAGCTCTCAAAGGCCACCCTTGGAGAGACTCTTCAGCGAGAGCCTTCTCCTTTTGTTGTTGGTTGCCGATCCCCACTGACTTGAGCATTGGAGGGTCTTCCGTGGAGGGCCTCCTCCAATGCCTCTCGCGTAAGGACTGTTTTGCAGGTCCGCCTAGGAGGGAGTCCGATTGCGCTCGAATCGGAGGATAGATTTCAGCAGCAATAATAATAATAATAATAATATATATATATATATATATATATATATATATATATATATATATACGGTAACGGGGGAGAGAGAGAAAAAGAGGAATGATAGATTAGTTTACCATGAGGAGGGCCTTGACATGACACATGGTGAAGGGTGTCTTGGCATCGCCGCCTTCCATCTCCAACCGGAGCATGTAGTCCAAGAAATCCTTCGCCCCTCCCTCTCCGGCCTTCCGCTTCCGGTCTATTATCGGCTCAAAGATCTGGTCGAACCGCTCAAGCAAAGCCCGCATCTGCCTCCCCATCCCCTGCAGATCGAACCGGGCCAGAACCGGGAAAAAATCCGACAAGTTCGGCCGGCCCAGCAGCTCCGTGATCTCCGCCACAAGCTCCCTGAACTCCTTCCCCACTGCACTCCTCTCCTCCCCCTCCATCGTGCCCCCCCACAGCATGCTGGTGACCACGTTCATCACCGTCAGAAACAACTGGGCCCCGACGTCCACCGGCGCGCCGGCGTGCGAGTACAGGTAGTGGACGGTCGACCGGACCTCTTGCCTCCGGAGGCCGTAGACGGCGTCGAGGCTGGCCGGGGCCAGCACCTCGCGGACGCACACGCGGCGGAGCATGCGCCAGGTGGGGCCGGTGGGGTTCCAGGCGATGTCGACGCCACCGTAGGTGATGACGCGGGCGACGGCGGGAACGTCGCGGTTGGCGAAGACGGCGTCCTGGTCCTTGAGGACCTCGCGGGCGAGAGCTGGGGAGGAGATGACGACGCCCAGCTTGGCGCCTAGCTTGATGCTGAAGATGGGGCCGTAGGTGGCAGCGAGACGGGCGAAGTAGGTGTGGAGATCCGGGTCAAGGAAGGGGAGGCTGCCGACGAGGGGTAGGCCGGCTGGACCTGGAAGGGTATTGGAGGCGGAGCGGCGCCACCATCGGCGGAGGGCGGCGTAGAGGAGTACCGCCAGGAGGGCGGCGGCCAGGGAAGTGGGGAACTCCATATCAATTTGGTGTGGGCTTCGGAGCAAAAGAAATCATGCTGTCGATCTTATTCTTTACAGGGGATTTAATAGGAGAGAACTAATAATATCTAGATGAGTCGCTCAAATGAAGCCAGCGCAAGATGCTAAGCTCATGAGTTTGCCGTGCAGAGGAAACTCTGCAGCATTGGATTGGCGAAGAAACGTGCCGTATTCTGTACCATAAAAAATAAAAAATATAAAAAAGAAACGTGCCGTATTGAAACGGGCCGTATTCTGTACCATAAAAAATAAAAAATATAAAAAAGAAACGTGCCGTATTTTATGATGGCCAGGGAAACGTGGGCTACAATAATTTTTTTTTTCTTTTTTCTTTTGAGCCACAGAGATACGAGATCCGACAATAGATAAGACTATGTTTTAACGTTTTTTCGTAAAGAAGATTCGGTTAGATTTTTTTTTATATATTTTATTTGATACATACGAATGATCACATCATTATAGGGTGAGATATATTAGAATATAAAATTTAAAAAAATAGGAGACGAGAATCTCCTGCAACCAGATCCAAAAGCCACTAGCAGCGATCCAATCAGCCACTGAGTTAGCTTCCCAATAGATGTACCGAATCTAAGCGGTATGAACTTCCTGGAGCATACAACGAATGTCATAAGGGGTTAGATGACAAACTATCAGCTGACTCCTGCCGAGCCCAACGGATAACAGTAAGAGAGTCACCTTCAATGACAAGACAACGGGCGTCCAAACTACGAATGTCATAGAAAATACCAGCCCACGCAACAATCAATTCAGCAAGAGGGACAAATGAGTCTAGAAGACTGAAACCACCAGCTGCAAATAAAGCACCATTCGCCCCTCGAATCATAAAGGCTGAACCCGCAGATCTACCATGGACACTCTCATCAGAGTTGATTTTGACAAACCATAGAGGTGGGAGCTCCTAAGAAATAAAGACCATACGACGGTGCGCTGCCAAGGCAGCATGAGAGCTCCAGAGGCCAGGGCTATCAGAATCTAGAACAGAGAAATGGGATGTGAACTCCTCGGATAAAGAGAAGGCTGACCTGAGAAGTCGATGGGACGGAGCCGTCTCATTAGTGAACACGAGCCGGTTCTGGGATAACTAGATCTGGTAAGCTATATAAGCCCTTGTAGTACTCTGGTGGTAGAAGCCCCTCTGCCATCCCTGTCTGATCAAATCAAGAAAGGATATGCGGTGAGAAGAAGTACCATCGACCTAGGGCCGGTCATGTGAAATATGCCATATCTGTTCAGCTTTGGAGCAGGTGAAGATAGCATGGTCGATCGTCTCTTCCTCAAGCCCACAAAGCGGGCAAGTAGGCTGGATGCTCAACCCGCGCCTAGAGAGTAGGGAGAAGGTCAGAAGACAATCCGAAGCAATCTTCCAAACAAAAAGCTAAACCCTAGGGTGGATGAGAAGACGCCAGATCCAAGCCACATCCATCGATTGCAGGGACTGTGGTCTATAAATCCTCAGGAGATCCCTAATATGAGCACGAGTGACACAGGGTCTCCTCCAAACCCTGATATCAGTGGTATGACCCGAAATGAGAGGGATAGATAGAATGCGGCCATAGAGCTCATCCCCAAATAGGCTGGGAAGCAAAGGGGTATCCCAAGCGGAACAGTTCTGGATAATTAAGTCTGTGACTCTCAGACCAATTGGGATGGCAGTACTGATAAAGGTAGGCCAGCGTGACAGAGGGAGGTCTGCAATCCATGTATCCCGAACAACATCCACCGATGATCCATCACCAATCATCCAGGAGATGCTGTTCAGAATATCCGAAGCATGCTGACAAACCTCTTTCCAAAAGAAAGAGTGCCCTCGAGTCGACTGAAGATCAGAGGAGGAAACCCAGTCACCATATTTGGCATGCATGAAAAAGCTCCACATACGGTGCGGCTCAAGCAGAAACCGAGTGGCATGCCTGGCAATCAAAGCCTCCCTCCTAACAGTGAGGGATTGGATCCCAAGCCTCCCCTCAGAGATTGGCAGACAGATAATGTCTCAAGCCAATAAAAGAATACCATGTCCATCCTGCATCGAGGCCCATAGGAAGTCCCTAAAGTATCTCTCGATCTTCCTCAAGCAAATCAATGGAATAGCAGCATTAGATAACAGATAGAGAGGAAGAGAGGAAAGCACCGATCGTAACAGAGTAATCCTCGCCATTATAGATAGACCAGTGACCTGCCACCCATCCAGACGATCGCAGACACGCCTCTCTAGGTCACTAAAGTTAGAAGTCCATGCCTTCTCCCCGATATAGGAATCCTAGAGAGGATAGCCTGTCAGCCTGAATTGAGATACCCATGATTTGCGAGATAGACTCCTTAATGTAGAATTTATTAGGGGGATGAAGCAGATCAAGGATTTACTCAGATTAACTTTCTATCCGGAGGCCCGATAATAAGACTACAATAGCGGCAAAAGTGGTAGCATTACAGATAGATGCCTTTTCTAAAAGAATGCAATCATCAGCAAATAGTAGGTGGAAAAGAGAGGGTCCCTTGGGGCCCGCACTGTAGGGGACCAGAGAAGAGTCCTGCTAAGTCTGGAAAAGAGCCCAAGATGAAGCATCAGCTGAGAGGATGAACAAAAATGGGGAAAGAGGACAATCCTTCCTCAACCCGACCTCAGAGTGAAAGTAATCCGTCTGGCCACCATTCATAAGAATAGAGAAAGATGGACAATAAACACAGGCCATGATCCAGTCAATAAAGAACTCCTCAAACAAAAACTAATTAGGAGTGCCACACAGAAAAGCCCAGCTTAGTCTATCATAAGCTCTCTCCATATCCAGCTTAACAGCTATGAGACACTGACGACCAGGGGCTCTCTAAAGGTCATGCATGAATTCCTGAGCTAACAAGGCATTATCAATGATACTACGGCCCCTGAGGGAAGCGCCTTGCTCAGGAGATTTAAGACAAGGGATCACCTGACGCATCCGGGAAATGAAGAGGCGCGCACATACCTTATATAAGGTAGTGCAGAGACTGATAGGCCGATAGTGTTGGGGAATGGAAGCATCTGGGCGTTTAGGCACCGGGGTTACAAAAGTTCAATTCCACTCAGAGGGAATGGATTTCAACTGAAAGACCAACTGGATCGCCTAAATAATATCCTGGCCCAAGATACCCCAATAGTGGCAGAAGAAAAAGGAGGGAACCCATCCGGCACAGGGGGCCTTATCCGCTCTAAGGTCCCATAAAGCCTTACGAATGTCCTCCGGAAAAATGGGTCAAATAAGAAGATCATTCTCTGCAACAGAGACCTTGTGGGTATTTGAAACAGAAAAATAGAAAACCCATCACCAGTCTGCTCAGACCATCTAGACTGAAAGAAATAAAGAAGTTGATCCCTAATCACCTGAACATCCTCCTAAAAATGTCCCTCCTCATCAGCCAAATGCCTGATATGGTTCACAGCTCGGCATTTAAGAGTGACTTGGTGAAAGAATCTAGTATTATGATCCTCTTCTTTAATCCATTGAATCTAGGATCTTTGCCTCCAATAAATCTCCTGCTAAGATAGAAGGGAATGATGGATCGCCAAACTAGAGCAAAGGGAAGAAAGATCATAATCATTAAGCAAACCCTCCTAATCCTCTTTAGCCTGGAGCAGCGAAGCAATCATAGATTCAACTTGCTCAACTTGCCTCGTAATATCACTCACCTCTTGACGATTCCAACTAGAGAGCCTGCGTCTAGCAAGAGCTAAACGCCTAGATAATTGATAGATAGCACTTCCTCTGATAGGAACACGCCATACCTCAGAAATGATAGACCTAGCAGAGTAATAAGATGTCCAGAACTTCTCAAATTTGAACTGCCAACTTTGATGAATAACCACTTCAGTAGAAATAAGAAGAGGGCAGTGGTCAGAGGCAATACGGGATAGATGAGTGACGGTGGCAGAAGGATAAAACTGAATCCAATTAGAAGAGGCCAAGGCCCTATCCAGTCTTTCCCAGACTCGAGCTGAACCCTGCCGATTGTTACACCAAGTAAATTGGGACCCTAGGAACCCCAGATCCAAAAGACTAGCATTAGAGATGAAAGTCCTGAACTCAGCCCTGGCAACGGCTCTAATAGATTACCTACCACGTCTCTTCTCATAGTCCCCCACAATGCAATTGAAGTCACCAGCTATAAGAGATGGAAACCCCTGAGCCAGCAAAGACTGAATCTCATACCAAAGTACCCGGCGTTCCCAAAAGTTTGTACTGGCATAAACACTAGAAAGGAGCCAAGGGACAGAGGTCCCCTCTTAGATGACAGTAGCAACTTGCTGTCCACAGCAATGAAAGGCATCCACTCTCACTCTGTCATTTCTCCAAAGCACCAGAATATCACCAGATAGACCAACAGACTCAACTGCATAAGAAACCCATGATATGGAAATCTATCTCTGAAAGTGATCAGACTACCCCCAGATAATCGAGTTTCGAGCAGGACATAAATATCAAAGCTATAAAGCTATAGAAGCCCCCCAAAAGAGGAGCGAAACGATGGTTTCAAAGCTCCTCTCACATTTCAAATCAGGATCTTCATTCTGATATTTGAGTGGGGGGGGGGGGGGGGGGGGGGGGGGCTAGCCTTATCCCCTGACATCTCCTCATCACAATGGTGATTGATTGGAGGGGAACCCTCCATCGATGCCTTAGTACAGCAGTCCATAGACTGGGTCTGTCCCTCCATTGATGCAACTTTCTGAATGGCCTGCTTGAGTTTGTAGACCACATCCTCATGGGTCTGTCCAACCACCACCTCTGGATTGGTGACCCCTAGAACAACTCTTAGGTCAGGCCCCACCATAAAGCGAACTTCTTAGTACCTTGACTAGAACCCCGGGGTGAAATTGATGAAGCAGAAAAAGTGAAGTCCCCAAGCTCACGTCCTTCGGTAGCGAGGAGAGCCTTGCCTTTAGCTTTAGTGGACTTAGAGGCCACTCGATGTGCTAAAGACTCCACATGGCGGGCCCTTTTAAATGGTCTTGGATTAGAGATCAAGCGGGTCTTCGAGCACTCAGGCCTACTGCCAGACCCCAATATGGAGAATGGGTTGTAGACAGTGAGCTCAGTTTGCATTAAATCAGAAAGGGGTTCAATAACCTTACCCCCCAACACTCCATCCATTTGCTGAAGCACTGTCAGGGATGCATCCACATTAGCATCCAGCACGCTATTGATGTGAACCTCAGAGTGGGGTTCAGCCACCAAATCCACTGGCACGCCATTGACCTGAACCTCAGAGAGGAGTTCAAACTGTAATTCAGCATCAAAACCCACCGGCACACTAGAGTGAGACCGGCACGGTTGCTTGGGGATTACAAGTTATCCGACGGCTTCAGCATAGAAGAGGGAGTCCGCCTAGGCTGCCGGCGAGCGAGCTTCTTAGGGGATTGCCATCCCTCCACCGAAGCAGAGGAATGAACTCCCTGGGAACCAGAGGGGGCCAACCTAGGAGCTGGAGACTGAGCCTGGGGGGACCTTCGCTGCCGGATAGCTGCCATCCAAGGTCCAAAACGGGAGCCAACCGAGGATGAGGCATGGTCTGATGATACCCTGCAGGACCCGGCGAGGTGGAGAGAGCCACAGGAATTACAGATACCCTCCATATGCTCATAAGAAAATTGTTTCCAGAATGGACTATTCCTCCCTCGAATCATTGCTCCTGGCCAGAGGGGTTTGCCCAGGTCGACATGGACACAAGCACGGGCAAACCCCCCTAGTCTTCAAATTAGTAGAAACATCATTGAACTGAAACTCCCCTGCCACTGACAGAATGGAGGAGAGAATGTCCTTAGTCTAGAATTCCAGTGGAAGCAATGGCAGTCTGATCCAAAGCAGAGCGTTGAGGAGGGTGTCAACCATCAGGATGAACTCAGCTTGCCACTCCGCAACCGCAATCAGCTATCCATTAACTACCCACGGTCTCCCCAGAACAAGATCTCTAGCATGGGAATCAACAAAGCGAAATATGTAGTGCTGGTGAGCTAATGTAACAACCTCAACCTCACCGACTACCCCTGCTCGTTGGAATTCTTGGACGATTACCTCGGGCGGATCCCACCGGAGAGGCTCCGGGCTAGACTCGCCTGGTTCACCCATGACCTAGCTTCATCCTTCAAAGGCTGGACTGGAACCTGGATGATATCCGAAAATAGCCGCTCGAGCTCAGCTACTTTAGCCGGAGAGGAAGATGAAGAAACCCATTCGAAACGATCAGGAGGAGCTCGGCGCAAAGCAAATCCGGCAGTCCTAGCCCCATCAGACACCGCTGGAGACGAAGCAGGAGCAGTTGCCATAACCCAAACGAAGATGATCGGAGATGGTGATAATTTCACCAGTAATCAAAGAAGAGCCTCGCCAAAAACACAAATCTCAAAGCAAAAAAAAAAAAACACGAAAGCTTGCTTTAAGAATCGGGCGCACTAAAAATACTATAGCAAAATACTGTAGTAACTTTTCGCCAGAGCGATTACTTGGATCTCGTCACCTCCACTCTTCGATTAGATTACTTAAAAATTACAAAATATTGCAGTATATCAAGATATTAGATAGGTAATTTGGATGCACGGCTGCTTCGTCGCTGCCAAAGAAGAGGAGAGAGAATGTGAGTGACAAGAACTTGTCTCGTTGGAGATCAGATCATCAGACGGTGGGGAGCTATCAGAGTTTTCGCTGAATCCACACCCTTATTTGCACCAATCACATAGAAGAGGATGAGGAGAAGGAGATGAAGGTGGAAGAGAAAGAGGGCTTCAGCTCTCACACACATTGAATGCCAAAGAGAGAGAGAGAGAGTGAGAGAGACACAGGCCTCTTTCACTCTGCTATTAGGAGGCATTCCCTCCACACATGGTCTAGCATGAATGCCAGGCAGCAGTCAACACTTACCATGGCGAAGTTAGAAGCTTGATTGAGCTTTAGAAATTCCAAGCCCTAATAGCTGGAATTTTGCAAAGTAAATCTTTAGGCTGGTGATGAGATTGAAGGGAAGTATCAAGTGAATTTGAGGGAGGAGATGTGAAGAGGGAGGCATGGCAGAATATTAGCGTACCGCATTCAAATTGATGGCAATGCATATAGGCACTGATCTTGAAGGCAGTGTTTGGATGCCTTATGCCCGCCTAGAATAGGGCCTTATTCCACCTTATTCCCCCAAACAGCGTTAAAAAGTCACGTGGGCCATAGTTTTTCTTATTCTCGTCAATACGCCTATCCCTGTTTTTGTATTCCACGATACCCATGGAATAGATCGTATTCTCACTGTAGCTATTCCAGGGGCACCAATAGAAGTTAAAATAAAGATATTTTCATCCGCTTTAGTCTTCATCCTTCTTCTCTCATGACTAGGGTTTCAAAAAATTCTTGATCTGAGTTCTGAGCCTTGCTGTTCCACTCTGGCCTTCTTTCTATGGATGCTCGCGAGAAGCCTCTCGACTCTTCTCTCCGCGTTAATGAAGAGGATCAAGCGGATCTGTGGCCCGCTTCCCGCTTCGATCTCATCCTCTTCTCCGACACTAGGGTTTGAAAGCATTTTAGTCTTCATCCGCTTTGTTTGCACTTCCACTCTGACATATTCTTCTTTGGTTCTCGCGAGATCTAGACTCTTCTCTCCACGTTAAGGAAGCCCATCAAGTGGATGGTCATTACCCGGCTTCAATCTCTTCTTCTCTCTTCCTCGCACAGATTAGTGGTAAGCTTTGCTACTTATTCCATTTCCTTATCTGGTTGGAACAAGACATCTGCATTTCATTTGATTTGTAGATTTTTATAAGGGTTTTATCTGTGATCGGTGGTCCTGGTTAGGGTTTTGTTGAGAAATTAGTGGTAAGCTTTGCCTACCAGAACCACTTGAAAGTGGACTCACCATAGTTCCTTCAATTCACCTTTGAGCTTATTTTAACAGTAGATCTGGGTGTTAGAGCTTCTGGAGTTTGCTTTGTTGAAACTGTATTTTTAGTCTGTTGGCTGGGACCTATTAATTCCAGGGCCCAGAACAGCATTTTCATGACACTAATCAATGATCCAATCATAGATCCTCAAAGAAGGCTTATGAAATTTCATTGCCCCCAATTGTTAGGTTGATCCAATGGTGGATCACGAACTGCCAACATTTTGATTTTGAGTTTATGAATCTGAAACAGATTGACTGACACCTGCTGATATATATTAGTTCCACATGCCATCTCAGATCATCTGATCAATGATCTATCTGATATTCATGACAATACACTTAATATTCATACTTGGATCCTAATATTCTGACAATCTAGCAGCTGATCTGATCATGACTCAGCAGTCAATGCATGTTAGGTCATTAAGATTCTGCTGCATTCTATCCAAAGAATCTTTTTCTAATTAGATTTATTTAAGGCCTAAATTGGTAAGGTTCTAAATACGAGTCTATTCATGGCGATTCAGCTTTGAACCTTGCAAAGAAGGGTTTTAAGTTTGAAACCTTACTTAACTTATTGAAACGTGATGTTATACGAAACCCTAGGTCAACATTTCTTTTATCACATGTAATAGTCATGTCGTATCCTCATTTTATATTAAGGGGCTTTTGAATTGCAGCCAACTTAATTAAAGGTTGCTCATTAGTTGAAGAGTTTAATTAGTTGGGATCTGAATATGAATCCTGAGACGGTTAGTTCCAATATTGATATGATTCCTTTGCTATTTTAAATTATAATTATTCATTACAACATATATCTTGCACGAGTTTATTTTATTATTCAAAAATCATAAATTTTAATTTCTTTGCTACAATTTATGCTAGATCTTGCATTGTAATCCAAGTATCATAGTTTATACATTACTCTTTTAATGGAAGGTCCTTTAATTTACTGCATGTAGTCTCGTATTATATCATTATGTGGCATGACTACTTATTTCATTATGAGCCATTATGAAAATTGATCCACGTTTCGGGCCTTGTAGATAAGATGCCTAAATCGAAAAAAGACAGTCTACCGACATATGCAAGAGAAGGATCAATTCATTCTAGAGCACCTAATTGGACAGATATTCTTGATATGATAATGTTTGCCTTAATGAGGCAAGAGAATGATGAAGGTAACTTTCATAATGGTACCTTCTCGCAAGAAACATGGAAGAAGATGACCAATTTGTTTAACGAAAGGACATATATGTCCTTTAGCTTCCAAAACTTGAAGAATCGATTGAAGGTTTTGAAGAACACTTTCAACTTGTACTATAACCTAGCTAATCGATCTGGTTGGGGATGGGATCCTGCACTAAAACTTTCCACTTGTGGTGATGACCATATGTGGGAGGAGGTCATTAAGATGAGTGATTGATTGATGTCGATGAATCATACGTTGCATGCTTTTCATAAATTATAATAATTAATATTACAAATTTCTTAACAGGTTAACAAGAAATATGCTCGGATTAAGGTTAAGTCATTTCCTGCATACGATGACATAGATATTCTATTTTAAAATAATACAACCACTGGTAGATGGGGGGATACATCTGCTATTCCGAAGGGAGTTTCAGACAATGATACCTTGAACGACGAGGTGGATCGAATCAACTTGGAGGACATAGACTTTGGGCACTCATCACAACAATATGGTGGACCTACTCAATGTTCATCATCTGGTCCATTTGATCACCTATTTGATGATGTATCCCCAAATAGCCTGACTACATGTGTCTCGATCCAACCCACAGATTGTTTCTTAGATGCAGGTTTATCATCTAGTAGTGGAAAGAGAAAAAGTCAACCTTCACTACTCCTACAGCATGTAAGACTAGGTCCACAACTGATGCAACTGATGCCTTGTTAGATTTGGTTGATCAAGGTAAAAAGAAATTGAAAATTGCTAATGAGATCCTTAGGAGAGATCAGCTTGCCCGTCCTACTGTGTACTCTATTGATGAATACATACGAAAGTTAGAGAGTCTTTCTGGGATTACATCTGAATGTATTCTTGCTGTAGAGGAGAGTTTAAAAATTGAGATTAATAGGTGGTTCCTTATGCATTATAAAGGGCCACTACTTGAAGCTTGGCTTAAAAGACAAATGGCTGAGTTCTACCATGTACCATCTTCAGTGGCAGCCCCTTCTGAAAGTTATGCTCCTGTGCCTAATATCTTTATGCCTCCAATGCATGGTGTCCATCAAGGTGGCCCACCAATATTTGTGCCTCCTCCCATGTATGCTGCCACTCCAAGTGAACCTACTCCATTAATTCATGCAGCCATATTTAGGCCAAGAGTGAAGATAACATATCCCTGGGTCGGACCCTGTCTCCTATTGGCACTGCGAAAGAATTTGTTTGTACCACATCTCCACCGTCATCTCATCGAAGTGAATTTGGCATCCAACGTTGGCCGTAACATATATCTACATTAAAGTAGTTGCTAATGATATTTTATGCTATAGTTGTTTCTATATATGTGAAATTATATTATGGCTTATGTTATCTTAGCTTAGAAGACATATTTTGCTGTTATTAGGACACTTGGTTTGTTATTTTATAGTAATGTCGACAAAAAGAGGTGAGGAAGCCAGCAGCTGTCATAATAGGTAACTGTGAGGAAGGAGACATGTAAGTTTCTTTTGGAGTTAGATCGAGTTCCAAATTCTTTTCCCATGAGATGATAACTCTGTCTGAATTTGTAAACTTCTCCTTTTCGATATACAGGGCAGAAGCTATAAAGAAGGCTAGCAAATGAGCCATATTCTTTGTCGTGATGTAAAGGTCAGTGAAAATTTCAGTTCATTAGTGGGTTTGTTTAATCAAAGAACTTTGAAATTGACATATTTCTCTTTTGTAAGTTGTAGCAGCACCTATGTTTTGTTTGCAAATATGATTGTTTTCTATATAGGCACACCTGGATCTAAAATTCCCTGAGGTAACTCTCATCTCTTTTGCTGGCACTTGCAAAGAGTTTCACCAATTTCGTATTAAATTTTTATTAAGGTGAGTTCTTTCTTGTATTGCATTTTATGTTGCCATACAACCGGATTGGTGGTGACAGGAGGCCCCTTCTATGGCTTTTATTGGACTACATGAATCAATTATAACTTTCTACTTAGATGTCAAATAATTGAGTATGCATACATTTAACCATCCCTTTTAATATTTAGAGCAGTGACTTAATTTTTCAAAAGGTAATAGTCTGTCTTTTCTACTACAGTTCTTATATTGGCAGCAACCGGCCAACTGCAGCAATCAAACAAGCAGCTCATGAATGCCAGTTCAAAATAGCAGGAAATTTGTAGTTTTTGCTAGTCTGGATAACCATAGCAGTGATTCTCCTGAATGTTGAACTGATGATCTTCATTCACAGGCAATTTGTATATTGTAAATGTGAAGAAGATCTCGTCTTGTTGGTAATGTTAGATTCACAGTTTGGCTGTGGGCAACAATAATGACCACCACAACCTCAGAAGAATCCCTCAGCACATACATCCAGATGGTTCACACTCTAATACGAATCAACCAAGTCCGAGAGCTAACTACTTGAATGCGGAAAGGATTCATGCGTCACTTCGGGAGTTGCTGATTTTATTTGCTCACTTGACTAAGAAGTTCTCCCTGGTTCTCATATTTGTCCCCCTTGTTATATATGCAATACCTGCCAGTGCTGCCATTCTGGTCCTGAACAATATCTTTGACACTATCCTGTTTGCATTGTCTTCTTTCTTGATATTGTACTTTTTGCATATCCTAGTTTGGATTGGCTTGTTAGAGAAATCGTCACATGAGATTTCCAATCAAGCCAAGCCAAGACATGTAAGTTAGAGATTCTCCTGTGTTCCTTGATTGACCATGAAGTCTGTTCATGTTGTAATTCAGTTATTGTTGTAATGGGACACAAAATTCCTATCTGCAATGGTACATAAAATTCCTATACAATGAAGGCTTTCTACTTGGGACTTGCATCAAAGGAATATATTCTTGGAACTAGACACAACCATGTTGATATAAATCTATTTTGCCTGTTTCTTTATTTACTCTTATTTTTATTAATGTGACATGAGTGTGAAAAAGGTTCAAGAACTAGTTTTCTTTTTATAAGGTCTAGAAAAGATTTACTTATTTTCTTTGATTGATGGCATTTCGAGTGTCTATTCCTGAGTGAGGTCGGGCTGTCAAGGTGCTTGCCTTGATTCGGAAGTTGACGTTGCTCGTGTTCTTAATGGCCGGCTGTGAAATCATTTTCTAACCTTGAAGCGCATGGAAGAAGTGGCTGGCCTTCCTTCGGATGTGGTTTTGGCAAATGTATGTGTAGATTTGAAAAAGAACTATTTTGTTGAATCGCGTTAGAAATTTACTATTTCTGATTTTATACCGCTGATTGTAAACTTTTTAATTTGTCGCATTGTACGTTAAGCTCGAAGCCCGCAATTCAAAAATGTGCCAGGTAGATGGATATTTAAAGAAAAAATCCAAGAGCTGATATTTGAATTAAGATCAGTAATTATATAAAAATCCTTGATTTTACATTTATTTATAATGTAATTTAAAATTAAATTAATTTATTTTAAATAAATTTAAAAATTTTGTAAATTAATATGACAAATTTTAACAACATGATTGATTTAAAGCTATAGATTAGAAAATGATAAGACATATTTTTTTTAAAACATGAAGATTATTATTAAAAATTTAAAATAAAATAGAACTCGCATAAATAGTATCCTTCTTGGAACATACTTAAATAATATTTAAAAGCTATGCATGATATTAAAATAAAGTAGTTCATTTATTAATAGAAAATAATTTATTAAGTATGTTCTTATTTTATTTTATCAATATAAAATAATTTCTTACCTTAATATTAATAAAAAAATAATTTATTCAAGTCATTATATTAAAAAATCAATTAATAAATCATTTTTATTCAAGGGGTATGTTTGAAATTTCTGAAATTTTTTTTTCTATTCCTAGTGGAATACAAGCTTATTTTCATGTCATTCAAACACAATTTGAAATAATACTGCATTAATTACACTGGAATAACATGAAATATCAGATTTTTATCTAAACAGAAATTTAAATAATAAGAAATAAGCTATTTATGAAGAATTCATATTTCTATTTTTAAAATAATTTTTTGACATTCAATACTAACGAACGATCTAATGCCAGTCATGTGGATAACGGTTTGCTTCTACCTCTTCTTGTCGTTAGTCAACAAGGAGGTACATGGGCTTTAATCACTTCAGTTTTTTAAGTTTTCAGATTTCAAAGATATAAATTATTGCATTACTCCATGGTCGCTAAGCTTCCATGAAGAGAGAGAGAGAGAATGTTGCTTCCATGGTCGTTAAATGTGCAATCTAGGAATAGAGCTCAGGGTTTGGTAATCTGGGCGTCGGTATGGCAACAAGCGGCTAAGCCTTCTTCAGAACAATTCCAAACTTCTCTTCCACGTCCAGCTTCGTTCCCTCTGCCAGCTTCCACTCGAAAGAGTGCAACAGTGACGCCAGGGAGCATCCAACCATCCTCTCTGCCATCGCGATCCCAGCACAGATTCTCCTCCCTGACCCAAATGGGAAGTAATTGAAGTCATTCCCACTAAAATCCCACTTGCTGTCACTCTCCAAGAACCTCTCTGGCTTGAACTCCAGTGGATCTTCCCACAGTGAAGGGTCCCTCTGTATTGCCCACGCGTTCAGAAAGACCCGGCTGCCTTCTGGGATGGTGTAGCCACCAACAGGGCATGGAGAGCTTGGGCAGTGGGGAACTAAGAGTGGAACGGCTGGGTGCAATCTGAGAACCTCTTTGATCACAGCTCCAAGGTATGTCAGCTTAGAAATATGGGACTCTTCTACGATGCTGTCCATTCCCACAACTTGGTCGAGTTCGTCTTGGACTCTTCTCAGGATTTCAGGTTTCTGCATCATTTCGGCCAAGGCCCACACCATCGTACGTGTTTGATGTTGGTGTCCGTTCCACCCACAACCATGTCCTGTCCATAAAGATTATGTGGCCATTATGAGGATATATAGTTTTGCTGTGCAAGCCAATGCAAAAAAGAATGAGCTACAAGAAGATGGGGACTGGCAGTGCTTCTTCAAGATGTTTGGATATAATTAACAAGGTTATTTAATGGATGTGTGGAACTGTTTGATTTTAGTGTACCACTAATTGTCAAATGGATGCACGGTATTGTAAGGTTTTGCTATTTGATGGTGGGTACTCTACTGTCTATGGTTACATTATACATGCTTAAATTTAATGTAGATCCTTGAAAGAAGAAGAAAAATCTTAATATATATATGTGTGTGTGTGTGTGTGTGTATTTGCTAGATTCCACAACCATGGAAGACCAAGGAGATTTGGCCAAAAAAAAGGAAAAAAAAGCAAGGTTTGGCAACAGTATGGCCACTACGCTAGGCAGATTGACGGTTCCCTTCTATTAATAATAAAGATTATATTGGAGATTTATATTAATGACATGAATGTCAATACAGTATACATGATGGCTCTACCTCAAGGAGAAATAGAAATGCTGTAGCAATATTAATGTAGTTAGGTCTGAACCTGATGTGAGTAGTTGTATTTAGGTAATAGAGAAACTAAAACATGCATGTTTTATATGATCAGCATAAAGGAATGTGTGTTTAAAACTATGTTCATTGGCTTAGTGCAAAAGAATATGATATTTAAGCTCTGGCTTGAAAAAGCTCCAATGAGTGAAAAACATGATGTGTATATGTTGCCTCCTAGCTAGGTTTTGGATTTTGTTTTGAAGGGAAAGAGGGAAGGCCACCTTGGCCTTGTTACATTTGAATTTAAAACCTCTGGTTTTTGAGTAAAGGGCGCATGACTAACAGGATAGGTCTAGCTTGTTAGATTTGGAAAATTAAGGGGGATGTTTTTGTTTCATTAATGGGGTAAAATATCTCAAAACCAAAAGAAATCCATTTGTAGTGCCAAGAATGTCATTAGTAATTTTTGTAACATAGGTAATTTAATGAATAGTTTTGGATAGCAAAATCTCTTAAGTAGATATTTGACTATGTTAAGAATCTTTTATGCCTATCAGGTGCTTTCCAAAATATAAATTCCATACCAAGTATTAAGTTAAACATAGATATAAGTTGTTCTTCGAAATGATTGGCTAGCGTGATTGATAATTTGAATGATGAACAAAAGAAAGTAGTTATGGAATAAGATTTAATTATAGTTTATATTTATAAGTAATCAACCTCTTTCGATCCTTTCGAGAGGTTGGTTATTAAGAAGATGCAATTTTATTGAAAGATTAATCAAGATTAACAACGTGGATATCCTATGGTTGAGTGGGATTTACGTTGTTCAATAAGGCTAAATGATAAAGTAAAGAAGATATCGTGCAGTAGAAACCCAATCAAGAGTTAATGAATATGTGTGTTGTAGGAGGTGCATAACAAATCATTAAGTCACTTAGTCTCATGTATTATAATAACAACGTTGGTAATAGCTAATGTCTTTACTTTATACTTGAAGGTACATGTTATTAATGATTAGAGTCTCTTGATAGCAAAGCTAATATCTTTATTTTATACTTGAATATAGTTTAAGATATGAGTCAAATTTCTTCATTCAACTAAATAAAATATACTTCATATATTCTCTTTTCAAATGTTAGAGAAGTACAATTAATATGTAACATAATATCCTATATGTAGCTTTAATATTACGAGAACATTTAATTTTTTCTTCTTAGATTCAACATCATTTCACATGCATATCCCCTCATGGCTTATTGAACAGAGGAGTGTTAATACAAATTGATTAGTTGCTTGTAATGACTTGGAAGCATTAGACCGAGCCACAATTAGTAAAAAGTAAGATTTTTTTATGTATGTATTGGCCATGTAAACTTAAAAAAGCATGTTATATCAAACCAAACTGCGTACCTAGCATGAATGCTGTAACAGTGTGATACTGATGGGGTCCAGCATCAAGATGACAAACCTTAACTTACAAGCTTCATATGCTTAATTTACAATGAAAATCATGTTTAGCAATGATATTATGAAAACATAAAATGCTCCTTTGCTAGGTATGCTGGCTAGAATAATAAATTGCTAAAGCATATTGAATGTAGAGGCATAAGAGTATTCAACTAGCCTTTCAAGTTATTGTAACATCAACCAACCTTACAAAATGTGTGACTCAACTAAACATCTTTGGAGCATGACATGTCGAATTCAAATGCAAATGAATTGCTTGGACATCAAAGTAGTGATGAGACTACTTTCATCCAAAAACCAGTAGAGAAGAGATGAGTTGCACAGAATATAGTCTTATGGCCAACCTAGTTTTAATTGTCAATTATGGAGTACATTGTAAAGATCATTCTAATTAGTGTTACAGCCTCCTGCATTATAGTTCCAACTTCAATGACAAAGCTTGTACGTTGCATTGCATCCATGGTCAAACCATGTAGCTAAAGTATAGTTTTGGCTATAGCACGGTCGTAAGTCAGGCTCACCTCACCATATAAGAATTTTTTTTATCTCCAACTAGTTACAAGATTATTCTCTAGTTTTAATGAAACAAGGCTTTTCTAGACACATTTGTAGTGAAATTATGATTCCAAATTTCCAGTACCTTAAAATGCAATCCTCAGGCATATATTACTGTTCAGCATTTTTCAGAAAATAGAAAGCACTTCCTACAGGGCTAGAAATGGGCCTGAACTAAATTCTGGTTGGGCTTCACCTAAAATAATTTAGATCAGGCTTGAGCTAGAATGTCTATCTGAATGAATTCAAGCTAGGTTTAAGCTAGCCATAGGTTCAATTTGAAGCTTGAACTTGGAGCTCGAGCTCCAAGCATAAGGTAGTGTTTGAAATAGGGGATAAGAGGGGATATCCCCTGGATAGCTAGGAATAAAGTTAACCAAAGGGATAATCCATGGTTAACCATGGGATATCCCCTCAATTTATTCCCTAGAGAATGCACGAATAGCTGGTTATCCCTTCAAATAAGAGTAAAAAAAAGTTATCCCATGAATTTACCTTTTGCATTTGATATGATCAATGGGATAGTCAAGGGATATCCCTAGGAATAACCAGGGGATAAACTCTATCCCGTACACTTATCCAGGGATAATATTTTTCTATCAAACACTACCTAAAGGTGTGTTTGAAATAGGAAATAAGAAGAATATCCCTTCTTATTTTCAAAAGCCATAACTATAAAGGATAGTTAGAAAAAAAGTTAACTAGAGAGACCATGGGTTATCTTCTGAACTTATTCCTTAGGGACTGAAGGAACAACTATTTTTCTCTAAACTTATTCCTTGAGAGCAAAACTGTTATTATAAAAAATCGATTATTTCCTCAGCTAGCCATTGGATAAACTCTCTATACTATACATTTATCTAGGAATAACTATTTTTCTATCAAACATACCTAAAGTTGATTATCAAAATTAATTAAAAAAAATATAATAAACATTTATTTATTATATAATTTTTAATTTATTTGATTCCAGTCCATCCACCTATTTTTTTGACAGATGGCTAACACTATTCTAAGCATACCTAAGAATAACCCAAAAGTCATCTTCATACCCTCGCCAATCTTCTATGGTGCCAACTCCACTCGGCCCTTATGACCTCCCTCATTCCTCCTGTTCCATCACTAGGCCCCATCACTACCAGCTACTTCCTCAGGCCTTCTGACCTCTGTCTGTACGCCACCTACCTCCACAATAACAGCGTATCTTTATTTCAAAAACAAAGTTAGTCTTCAGTGCGTCTGTCTCGAGGCCTTTGCATCACCATGGCAACTTGGCGTTCAAAGGTGAACGGAAATTAATAATTAAAATAAGCTTAGTCAACTAAATAGGGCCTTAATAAGACTCAAACCGATAAACTTCTACGCAAAGAAGAGCCTCTTGATAAGTATAAATTTGATCATTTAATTCACATGCTTTTACAATAACATTAGCTAATTTTTAATTTATTTTAAATTATATTTATTTATTTTTATTTATTTTTATTTTATTTAAAAAGAAATAAAAAAAAAGCAACGGTCATAGGACTCTATGTGAAGACTCAAGGACAGTGAAGACTACAATGCCATATTTTCAAAGAGAAAAGGATCACGAGTTGATGAATTGGCAACGCCGTATTTCAACGAATGAGGCCCAGTTGGCAACATAGTAGTTATCTGGAAAAGGAATCTTAGGCGATGATTTTTTATCGTATTCAACACGGCTTGGGCTAAATCTTATCCTTATCCATCCAACTATAAAAAGAAGGCAGAGCTGACTTTTAGAACCGGAGACCTTTAGAGTTTTTCAACAGAGGATCTGAAGAACAGAGAGTGTTCATCAATTGCTTCCAATGAAAAACATAAGTTTTACTAGTTGTCTTTTTACTTTATTATGAACTAGTTTCTTTTTCTAGAGCATTGATGTAATCTATCAATGAACATACAATTTATTTTATTAGTTATTTTTTCTTTAATATTTCATGATTGAATGTTTAATTCTTATGATTAATGTTTACAATTTATTGTTTGATTAATTGAATTGCAATGAGACCGAGAGGTGATTTGTTATTTCTTATGATTAATTCTTACAATTTATTGTTTAATCAATTGAATTACAATGAGACCGAAAGATGATTTATTATTTTAGATATAGAATTAAACACCATTAGTTAAGCGAAAGTAGAGATACTTTACCACGATTAATGTGATTTTAGAAAATTCAAAGTACGTAATGAGTCTTCAATTAATTAAATTCACATAGAGATATGGAGTTATTAATTGGAGATATTTTTATATCATTCGAGAGAAGATATTGGATAATTAAGAAATTAACCAGAGGAATGCCTAAGGATGTGCTTGAAATAGGGAATAAGGGGGGTATATTCCCAAAAGCCATAACTACGAAGGATGGCTGAAAAAAAAAAAAGTTAACCAAGAGAATAACCCATGTTTATCTCCTGAACTTATTCCCTAGGGACTGAAGGAATAGCTATTTTTTTCTAAATTTATCCCTTGAGGGCAAAACTGTTATTATAAAAAGCTGGTTATTCCCTCAGCTATCCCTTGGATAAATTCTATCCTGTATACTTATCTAGAGACAGCTATTTTTCTATCAAGCACTATCTAAAGCTGATTACCAAAATTAATTTAAAAAATATAATAAATATTTTTTATTATATAATTTTTAATTTATTTGATTCCAGTCCATCCATCTATTTTTTTTTTACGGATGGCTAAAACTATTCTAAGCAAACCTAAGAATAACCCAAAAGTCATCTTCATGCCCTCTCCAATCTTCCATGGTGCCAACTCCACTCAGCCCTTATGACCTCCTTCATTCCTCCCGTTCCACCACTAGGCCCCACCACTACCAGCTACTTCCTCAGGCCTTCTGACCTCTACATGTACGCCACCTACCTCCACAATTCTAGCCAACCAATGGCTCTTGGAACAACACTGAACTGTAGCCTCACCATGGCGGTCTGAGGAAGAGCATTGAAGCTTGAGTGTCGTGGATGCAAATGACACCTCACATGTGAAGGCATTCATTTAGATCTCAAAATCTAAGTGGGTAATAACAGCGTATCTTTATTTCAAAAACAAAGTTAGTCTATCTTCGGTGAGTCTGTCTCGAGGCCTTTGCATCACCATGGCAACTTGGCTTTCAAAGTGAACGGAAATAATTAGAATAATCTTAGTCAACTAAATAGGGCCTTAATAAGACTCAAACCGATAAACTTCTTCCCAAAACTGCCGAAGAGCCCCCATTTTTCTCTCTTTAGAATGTTGTTATTGGCCTCCAAGAATTTACAATGTGCTGCCACCGAATCGATGCGTGTCGGGTGAGAGGAAAGCTTTGTGGACCTTCAGAGGGGTGGTAGGATCATCTCCGTTGGCTGAGAACCTACAAGAAAAGTCCTAAACCAATGATGTCAGTGGGGACCCTCCAACACTCAAGTCAGTTATGCGAAGAACAAAAATTTCTTAGTAGAATGAGAGAGAGAGTTCCCCTTCTCGTTGAACAAAAATTTCTTAGTAGAATGAGAGAGAGAGTTCCCCTTCTCGTTGTGAGTCGGGGTCTTTATATACCTGTTTGGGAGTCCCTCTTATCCTTCGAGGATAATCGTCAGATCATGCCTTCCGCCAAGATCGGCTCCGTTAATGGTAAGTGGGCGAATAGTCGCTAAACTCGCGCCCTGAATATCGATAACTGTCCATAATATTTCGGTAACCACCCATAATTTTGGCAAAAGAGAAACGAGTTGGTAGGCCACATGGAAGTCATGTGTGAACAATGATAGGTGATAAAGTTAGTCACATGGGCCCCAATGTGCAGCCATTGGGGTAGAAGATGACACTTGAAGTTGGAGCCATTGTTCCTTATAGAGCATTAATTACAGAGTGCTTGCATGGCACTATTCACGTGCAAGGCACTGTTCATGCTCATGGTACTGTTCATAAGTAGGCCGAGGGGGAAGTCCGAGGCCGAGGCCGGTTTCATGAGGAGAGAAAAAGGTGGTGGTGGCCGAATGGGAGTTAAGGCCGAGGCCGAGCACGTATGTGGCCAAGGGGAAGTGTTGTGGCAGCATCGGCCGAAGCTAGAGCCGAGGCCGAGGCCGAAGCTGAAGCCGAGACCGACTTAGATGAGGCCAAGAGATGGGACGAGGCCGACTTGGAGTGCCGAGGCGAGATGTCCATGGCTGAGCTGAAGTGCGGAGGCAAGACCTCCATGACACTCCATTCCATCATTGACTCGACCATTTGACATTAATGACGGAAGGTGGCCCTTAAGAGAACCCACGCACCCTTTTTTCCTTTTGTTCTCTTTCATTATGGCGAGACGCTTGTTGTCGAGAGCAATGTCGTGGACGAAATTATTGCGTCCTTCAAAAGAAAGCCGAGTAGATCAGCGAGGCCACCCAGGAATTAAGCCGCTCAAGAATGCTGCCAAGGATGGCCGCCTAGGAAAATCATCTGGAAATTGCTATTGAGAGGATGCCATCCAAAAATTATTATCTTATTGCCCATGGGGTCAACTGGCCCCATCAAATGCCCCCCACACTCCTGAGCTTGTGTGCCCCGCATTAGCTAAGCGAAAGGAGTGTAGGACTTTTTACCTTCGCATCCGCCCTTTCCTATCAACCTCAACTATGATTCCTTCTAGGTGGGGAAACCCCTTTTCTTTTGCGCTGCCTTGTGTAGACGTCTTCACGCTCTTTGAAGCCATGCTTTTTGCCTATTCAAAAAAATTTAAGTAAAGTTTGAGGGTAAGTGGGTTATCCTTGACTGGCAGCTAGTAATCCTCTCCCTATGCAAAGCCCGAAAGCAGATGCCCATCAACTATGAGTTGGGGAGTCGGTTTCTCCTAATTGAGTTGACTTTGAGCCTTCTACTTGTCATAAAATTTGAAAGTGGGTGCCCATCAACTGTGAGATAAAGAGTTGGCCTCTCCCAACTATGAGTTGTCTTGGGGCTTCTTGATGGATGAAAGTGACCAGTAATATGTTGCAGGTATATAATTTAGATAAATATCTTACTCGATTGGCCATTGGCCATTGAGGTAGAGTTAGAGCCGCTGTGAAGCCATTGAGGCTGTGATAAAGCTGCTGAAGTTGTAATGAGGCCACAAAGGCAGATGAATGAAGCCACTGAGGCCAATAGAGCCGCTATGATTGCAATAAAACTATCTTGGATGTTTCGTAGCCGGCCCGAGTGGTGACCCGAGAGTTGCTGTAGTCGTTGGGTTCCTTTTAACCCGAAGGGTGACCTGAGAGTTGGAGAGTCGTCAGGTGCCTTTTCCCCTATGCCGATGATCTTTGTTGCCAACGCTGGAGTTAGTTTTCGGTCTTTGGTGCCGAGCTAGCCTCGGGCTTGAGTGCCGATGGTACATCGGTCTTTGAGTGCTGACCGAAGTCGAGCTTAAGTACCGATAGTACATTGGGTTTTAGGTGCCGAGCTGGAGTCGGGCTTTGGTGCCGATGGTACATCAGGCTTTGAGTGCCGAGCTGGAGTCGAGCTTTGGTGCCGATGGTACATCAGACTTTGAGTGCCGAGTTGGAGTCAGGCTTTGGTGCCAATGGTACATCGGGCTTTAGGTGCCGAGCTGGAGTCGAGCTTTGGTGCCGATGGTACATCGGGCTTTGAGTGTCATGCTAGAGTTGGGTTTTGGTACCGATGGTACATCAGGCTTTTAAGTGCCGAGCTGGAGTTGAGCTTTGGTGCCGATGGTACATCGGGCTTTTGAGTGCCGAGCTGGAGTCGGGCTTTGGTGCCGATGGTACATCGGGCTTTGAGTGCCGAGCTGGAGTCGGGCTTTGGTGCCGATGGTACATCGAGCTTTAGGTACCGAGCTGGAGTTGGGCTTTGAGTGCCGAGCTGGAGTCGGGCTTTAGGTGCCGATGCAGAGTCGGGCTTCAGGTGTCGTCGCGGTAGATCGGGCTTTGAGTGCCGAGCTGGAGTCGGGCTTGAATGTTGATGCAGAGTCGGTCTTCTCTGCATGACATTTTCAAGTATCAATGAAAGAAATATGGTTAAGTATGGTGTACTTAGCTCTTGTAGTACCCTTGTTTCCCTCTGCTAATTTGGGTACTTCAGTCTACTGGTGGCCTGCCCCTCAGGGAGTCAAGTTAGTTGGAGTGGAGGTGTCGTTGCCCTTACTTGGGCCTTCCCTCGCATTGGAGGCCGGGATGAGATGTCTGTGGCCAGGAAGGAGCTAGAAGCCAGGATAAAGCTGGAGGCCGAGGCTATACATGGTCGAAGGAAAAAGCCGAGGCCTAGGCGAGCTTGGCGCTAGGTGCTGAGGCCGAGGAGAGTTTGAGGCTGAGTGTTGTGGGAGCTGAGGCCAAGGCCGAGGGGGGAGCCAAGGGAGCTCGCATGGCTGAGGGAGCTGAGAACAAGAGGGATAGCCGAGGCTAAATGGAATAAGCCGAGGCTGTTGGGACCGAGGCCGAGGGGGGAGATGAGGACGACGTCCGAAACCAGTTGAGAAGGCTGGGTGCCGGCCACCTAAAGTCTGGCGATGGAGCTGTTCGAAGCTGGGGGTCGGGCGCCCGCTGAATTCACGGAGCCAGCAGCCGAGGACGATCGGAGGCTAAAGCAAGATTCGGCCGGAATGGAGATGGGAGGTTTGAGTTAGGACGAATGCAGGGGAATCGGGGCGAACCAAAGCGTTCCTCTGTTCCAGATTCGACACGATGCTCGGGACTCCTCGCGCTCGATAGGAAGAGGATGATGGCTGAGGCAGGCCGACGAGGAGAGACCGAAGGCCGAGGCTGAGGAGGAGCTCGGCCTTGCTCGAAGTCGTGCTGGCGCACCGGGGCAACCGTGAGGAGCGAAGACGGGGCTAGGATGGTCCACGACTCTCCTGCATGCGGGGCACACCGGAGCCATGCAATGTACACGAACTCTCCTGCATGCGGGGCACACCGGAGCCATGCAACGTAGGTAGGGGGAGTGCTATTGAAGTTGGCCAAAACAGGAGACGCAGACAGCCCACTCCGGAGTCCAGATGATGGTTGCCGAGGCCGCGGAGCTTGCTGTCGGGGAAGCGGAAGGCTGGAAGCTGGTTCGGACTCGGGAATACACTACAAGAAAATGTTAAAATAGTGACGAAAATTAGTGATGGAAATTTTCGTCACTAAATTGTGACGGTTTAGTAACAAAATAGTGACAAAAAATTAAAATCAGTGACGGATTAGTTTTTTCGTCACTAAACTGTCACTAAATTAGTGACGGATTATTACATCCGTCACTAATTTAGTGACGGATTGCCATTCCGTCACTAATCCATAACAAATTAGTGACGGAAGAGTAATCCGTCATTAACTTGGTGATGGATTGCTTTTCGTCACTAATCTGTCACAAATTAGTGATGGAAAACAATCGTCACTAATTAGTGACGAATTATTTTCCATCACTAATCCATTAAAATTAGTGATGGATGGAAAATCCATCACTAATTTAGTGACGGATTGCCCTTCCGTCACTAATCCATAACAAATTAGTGACGAAAGAGCAATCCGTCACTAAATTAGTGATGGATTAGTGACGGATATTCTTCCGTCACTAATCCATCACTAATTTAGTGACGGATTGGGCAATCTGTCACTAATTTTGTGACGGATGAGGCAATCCGTCACTAACTTAATGATGGATTACTTTTTCATCTCTAATCCATCACAAATTAGTGATTAGTGACGAATTATTTTTCATCACTATCCATCAAAATTAGTGATGGATAAGAAATCCATCACTAAATTAGTGACGGATTGCCCTTTCGTCACTAATTCATCACTAATTAGTGACGGAAGAGCAATCCATCACTAAATTAGTGATGGATTGCCCCATCCGTCACTAATTTAGTGACGGATTGGCTTTCCGTCACTAATTTAGTGACGGATTGCCCTATCCATCACTAATTTAGTGATGGAAGAGCAATTCGTCACTAATTTAGTGACGGATTTCTTCATCCATCACTAATTTAGTGACATATTGCCCTTCTGTCACTAATCAATCATAAAATTAGTGACGAAAGAGCAATCCGTCACTATATTAGTAACGAATTAGTGATGGATTACCCTTCCGTCACCAAATTTATACTTTTAATATTTTTTTATTTGAATAAGAAGAAAGAAAGTAAATAAAAAAATTAATAATTTATAAAATAATATTATTATTATTATAATAATTGCATGTTTAATATTTTTTTAAAAGAATTAATATTAAAATAAAAAAAATAAAATATTTTTAAATTTTATTATTTTTATATATTATGTATTATATAATTAAAAAATGTATTATATAATTAAAAAATGGTCACGCATGGGAACCACATTTGCCCAATGCTGCATGACTATGGACATGGAGCAAGGTTATAAAATAAAAGCCTAAGTGAGGCCAATCAATTGACCCCTCTTGTATGGCTACATGGGCCAAATAATATATGGCATATTAGATTCATTTTTCAAATCATGTACCGCATATTAGATCTAAGATCAGCACCCGAAGGCCAAACCTCCTCCCCTCCCTCCCACTCTTCCAATCCCTACCCACCCCTCCCCAAGAGCTCAAGAACTCGAACCTCATCACCACCACCACCACCATCGCCGCCGTCGCCGCCGCATCCTGAGCCTCTTGAAGCAATGCAGGTCCTTGGATTCCTTCAAGCAGATCCACTCCCACATGCTCACCTCCTCCATCCACAAGCCCAACCACCTCCTCTCCAAGCTCGTCGTCGGCCTCCAAGACCTCCCCTACTCCACCCTCCTCTTCTCCCAAATCCCCCACCCCAACGACTTCTCCTTCAACCTCATGATCCGCGGCCTCGTCACTTGCTGGAGAAACCACTCCCTCGCCCTCCGTTACTACCTCCGCATGATCAAATCCGGCGCCATGCCCAACCACTTCACCTACCCCTTCGTCCTCCTCGCCTCCGCCAACCTCCAGTCCTTGCATCACGGCCAGACCGCCCACGCATCCATCTTCAAGCTCGGGCTCCGCTCCAACGACCACGTCCAGCACTCTTTGATCACCATGTATTTGAGATGCGGCCAGGTGGGCTCCGCACGCAAGGTGTTCGATGAAATCCGTGAGAGGGATGTGATTTCTTAGAATTCCATGATTTCGGGGTACGCCAGGATGGGATTCGCAAGGGAGGCGGTCGAGTTATTCTGCACGATGAGGGCGGAGGGGTTCGAGCCGGATGAGGTGACTGGTGAGCGTCCTGGTGGCATGCGGAGACCTTGGAGACTTGAGCTTTGGTAGTTTTAGGATGTGAATCATGACCAGACCTTGCTTGATTTATGTTTTTTTCCAAATTTTAGATAAAAAGTGGATTTTTTTCTATAGCAGGAAGATAGCCATTTTTAGCTTGATAGCTGATGTTTGCCATAAAAGTTGAAGTTTTTGATGCCTGAATGCTTGAGTAGTCCTTCCTAGCCCTTGTGTACTCATTGTTCTAACATTTCCTTCTCTTGCATTGTCTAGACTGGGGAGATTTGCCTTGATATCTTGAAGAATGCTTGGAGTCCTGCATGGACCCTCCAGTCTGTTTGCAGGGTCTAGTCTTTGATCTGCATGAGGTATATTTCTTAGTTTAGATTTTCTTCTACTTTATAGACCAAAGCATTGGAGACCAAAGCTGATCTGCATGAGGTATATTTCTTAGTTTAGATTCAATTTTCAGAGTTGTATCCTTGTACATGTCTAGTCTTTGATCTCGGATTATTGCGTTTTTAACATTTATGCGTTCTATATGCATGTTTATCAGAAGACATGATGTTTTTTTTTAATATTAAAACAATGTGGCTTTTGATCATTTTCGATTCCTTACGATTAAAGACAATTACAGTAAGGAAGTGAATTGTAAAACAGTACAGTTTACCTGATAACTGAAGGGATCCGATTAAGGATCTTAGATACTAGACATGATATTATGAAAGATTTTGAAGCAACCAGAATATATTGAAACTAAAATAAATATATTAACTTCCTAGAAGAAGCAGTTTCCTTAGCTCATTAGGACAATGAGAAGAAAGTTACCTTTTTTTTAATATAACCACAGAAGTTTTTTTAACATGTCCTGTATTTTGCTTCTTTCTTCTTCTACAGATTCTTGCCTTTATGAAAACCCACTTTTCACTGTAATTTGCAGGTTTCATTACTTTTTATAATTTTCTCTAAAATTATATTTACGTATTTTCTATTTTGACAGGGTAGGCGATGGAGTGATGGTCTTCATCAGGCAGTTGAAGCTAAAGAAGGTTTGCCCATCCAAAATGAAACAGTGACACTTGCATCAATTAGTTACCAGAACTTCTTTCTTCAGGTGAGACTTGTATTCATGTTTGAGTTCATTTCTTGTGAAGTTACCTGTGGAAGTTGCATGGAACATGCAGGGCTTACTCTGGCTGTAGTATTATTGGTAGAAAAACTGAAAGGACCTGATCCCAAAACACCTGTCTCAGCAGCAGATACAATTGATAGATATTTATGAATGCTTCATACTTAAGTCGGTAGGGCATCATTCCAGCTTTAGTGTCTAATATTTGTGTATGTCAATTGGCAGTTTCCCAAACTTTGTGGCTTGACTGGCACAGCGGCAACTGAAAGTACGGAGTTTGAGAGCATATACAAGCTGAAAGTTACAGTTGTCCCAACGAACAAACCAATGATAAGAAAGGTGTCTTGTTTTTTAAAAAAATTCTGTCTATAAAGAAGTATCATTTTTTAAATTGATAATTACTTGCTTCTCTGATGGGTTTGGATTGTGAATTGGGGCAATATCTGAAGCGGTTTAGATGACTGTTTGATTTGTTAAATACAGGTTACTAGCAACAATTTTCTGACATGAGTTGGTGTATCTAGTGCCCTAGATTCTAACTTTATTGTGATGCAGCTATCAAATGAGTAGCTGCCAAGTTTTTTTCTGTTTTCGCTGCTTTTTAGCTCTCTGCCAGTTATATGCAATTGCCTGGCTGGAATCTTTGGTTCATATTGCATTGCTTACTGGTTAATGTGCAACTTCAGTTTGGTATTCCCCTAATTCTATGAACATTGATGCTCGCAGAATCTGGTAAAGAAAATCAATCAAAAGTTGTGGTGAATAGAAGCATATATAGTTTAATGTTTTTTTAGAAAAAAATAAAAGAAAAAGTTTTGCGTCGAATATATGCTAATATCTCTATGAAGACAATAATGTGCCTGGTTATTCTGTTTAAGCATGGAAAGATAAAATAAATGAGTTTTGTAATGAGGGATTTGGGTTGGAGAAAAAGCAATATTGAACAGGCAAACCAATGAGTATTATGCTGAGCGAGGAAGAACTGAATTCACATGTTTGAGATGATTGAATTTTGAACACCAAACAAAAGCAAGGATATTGGTTGGAGAAACGGTAAGAATGAACAGGCAAACCAATATGTGCAACCTTCTATATTTGATTGTATTATGCTGAGTGAGGAAGAACTGAATTCATATGTTCAAGCTGATTGAAATTTTGATTTTAAACACCAGACAAAAAAGAAGAACTGAATCCATCACTAATTTTTTTTTAACATTTGATGACTTGACCCAATCATTCTATGATCATTGTTCAAACATGTGAAAATCATGTTAAGACTACAACACCCAAATGTTGTTCTTTTTATGGGGGCTGTAACTCATCCTCCTAACCTCTCAATTTTGACAGAGTTTCTTCCAAGGTTTGTTCGGTTTACAAGGTGAAATGCTGCAGGGTTTTGCCAGTGGAAGCCTTGATGCAGATGCATACTTTGTTAGGTTGTTTGCTAAGTGTGGTTTGGAGCTTCTGGTTGCTTAGTCCTACAGTAAAAACCTAGGATTGTATGCAGGAAGGATCAGAGCTATTAATGTTGTTTGTTCAACCTCAGATGCTGCAGCAAGGTACAGTATATGAAATTACATGATTAGCAATGAGTTGGGTTGCTTTCTATGTGGCATACAGGATACTCTGATTATTAGTTGATGCAATGTCAAACCATTCTTCTCATGATCAGGGTGAAGATCCAGCTGAAAAGGTTACCCCGACCAATGTATTCAAATCCTTCGGTTCATGGTGCTAGGATAGTTGCCAATGTTGTCGGAGATCCGAATCTTTTCAATGAATGGAAACAAGAGATGGAATTGATGGCTGGTCGTATAAAGAATGTAAGGCAAAGGCTCTTTGACTATCTCTCGCAGAAAGACAAAAGTGGAAAAAGACTGGTCTTTCGTTCTCAAATAGATTGGCATGTTCTCTTTCACTGGCTTGAACAGAGCACAGGCAGGCACGTTTCTCTGAACTAACTGATTTATTGTTTATATTTGGTTGGCTACAATGGAGATTTTCATGAAAGCTTTTCATTCTGTAGTACCGTACCATTTTCAGTTTATAAATACTCATGTCACTGCAAATCAGAATAGAGTTGTATTGCTAGTATATTTTCTCATATCATGTGTTTCTGTGTCTTGTCAGAGTGACCACATGACAAACAAATGGCACGTGTACATGACCAAGGATGGAAGGATATCTTTGGCTGGATTGTCTCTATCTAGGTGTGAGTACCTTGCAGACGCTATCATAGATTCATTCCACAATGTAAGTTAGAAGGTGTTGGATGTTGAGTTACTTTATCATGTGTTAACAGCAATGCTGGGACTTTTTGATCTTGTTCCAGCTGTTACCGAGTCACAGTAGTCAACTTTGCCAATATTAGTTAATCCATTTGCAGTTATCTTGTGATGGAAATAAAATAGGGCATTTCCAAACAATTATTTGACTTCTATATTGTTTGTGGTACATCTTTGACTTCTATATTGTTTGTGGTTTGTTGTAGCCTACTTTGGATTTTCACTTGAATCTGGCTTATTCTTAAAGGCCAAAGGGATGAATTACTTGCACACAAGCCATCCAACAATTGTGCATCGGGATCTTAAGTCACCAAATCTTCTTGTTGATAAAAATTGGGTGGTCAAGGTACTTACATGGCCAATTGTCCAATATGAATTGCAGGTATTTATGTGAACAGGCTGAGCTGATAATGTTGACTTTTAACTTTGTTTATTAAGTTTACTACACATTAGATCAAGATGCTGGGCTGGTGAAATTTCTTATGCTTAATTTGTATGCAGTGGGACTAGGGTAGGTTGAGTCTTCCTATAAAAATTATTGACCTTTTCATATACCTCTCTTGAAGCTACTACCTTCATATGAAAAATAATTGGGTAGATGTTCTTAACAGAAGCAGCAATGTTGATTTGCACCTGGTTTATTCAAATGATGCATTTGGTCCTGAGAGTAGAGGTGAGGAGGAAAGCATAAAGCGCAGAAGATTATCTTCATCTGAGCTTGGACATGAGAGCCCAACATCTGGTGATGAAACTCTTTCAGCTCCTACATGTTTAGTGATACTTAACACGGAAGTGAGGATTGCTTCAGTAGCTGCAGGTGGACGTCACGCATTAGCATTGTTCACTTCAGGCTACATCAGAGGGAGCCCGTAAATGGTGTTCAAAGGACTGCTTCATATGTACATTTCTCAAGAGTAGAGTCCCCAAGGCAGCCAAAGACATCTTAATAATTTGATGTCTAATGTATAAAACATTAGTATTATTGATGTATACAGATATATTTATCTTATTTTATGAAATGCATTTTTTATTCTTAAATTTAAATTTTCATCTATAAATTTCATTAGAATGCATTAAATATATTGTAATTTAAAAATAATTTTAAATTTATAAGAATAAAAATTTGTTGAAATTTTATTAGGTTAATAATGGATTAGTGATGGATTTATGATAGAAATAATAGTGATGGATTAGTGATGAAAATATTAGTGATTGATTAGTGATGGAATAATAATGAATGACTGATGGATTCTTTCGTCACTAATTCATCACTATTAGTGACGGACTAGTGACAAAAGTTTTAGTGACTAAATTTTCATCAATAATCCGTTACTAAATTATGATGGAATAGTGATGGAATAGCGATGGAAATATTTGTGACGGAATAGTGACGAAATATGCGTGATGGATAGTTCGTCACTAATCCGTCACAATTTAGTGACGAAAAATATGTTCCGTCACAAATTTTTGACGAAATATTTCGTCATAAATCCGTCGCTATTATTTTGTGACGGACCTCTTTCCATCACTAAATTTAGTGACGGCAAAAATAGTGACGATAAGATTTTCATCACTAATCCGTCACTAAACCCAATTTGTGACGGAATCGTGACGAAAATTTTTGTCACTATTTTACTATTTTCTTGTAGTGATAGCCACCGGGGAGCTGTTCGTGGAGTCAGGAGGTGGCTATAATTGGAACGCCCGAGATGAAGTCGGGAACCTCCGGCCAAAGCCCAGGACGCACCCGAAACAGGGAGCAGCCAAGGGAAGCTCGCTGGGGCCTGTACGAATGACGGGGGCTCGGGACGGTGTCGGAACGACATTGAGATGATGCTGGGAGCTTGGACTTGGGCTGTCAACGTGGAGTGTGGAGTCTGGAGCTGGGTGCATATGGGAGGGAGCTAGAGCTGGTGCTAGAGCTGGTGTCAGACCCTCATTAGCCGTGCGGAAGCTTGGCCGCGCGGGCCCTGACAGCGCGGGCGCTAGGCCGCCCGAAGTTTTGGCCACGCAGACGCTTAGCCGCGGGGCATGGCCGCACGGGCGCTTGGCCGCACGGGCATGGCCGCGCGGGCGCTGGGCCGCGCGGGAATGGCCGCGCGGGCACTTGGTTGCATGAGCGCTCGGGGCCTTGGCCGCATGGGCCTTGGCCATGCGGGCGTCCGGCCATCCGGGGTTTTGGCCGTGCGGACAATAACTCGGCGCGTGCAGAGCCGTGGATGCTGCTGAAGAAGCTTGAGTTCTGCGGTGCGCACCATGACCCCGCCAGACCATGGATGCGCAGGAGATTCACTCGACTGGTGCGCACTGGGCCAGGGGCCCAGACCGCAATGTTGCTCGTCTGTCTGTATACCCCGGGGTGGCAGATGAAGGGGCGCTGCGTAAGTATAGTAGGGGGGAACTACTCGCCACTATGTCCAAGGTAAGGGTTCACCTTGGACATGGCCACGGCACCTTAGGGGCGTGGCTTGAGAATGCCTTGCGCCGGTAAGGCATTGCCATTATTTATAGTCCACATGGCAAAGGCGGGATGCTGAACTGGCATAAAGGATGATGTGGTGGACCGTTGCTCAGAGCGCGGATGCGCAAGGCACGCATCGGCGCATGCCAGGACTTGGGCGCGCAAACAGTTGCCGGCGCCAAGGGAGTTTGGGTGGTTCCAGAAACTCCCTTGCGCATGTGACCGTGCGGTTGCCAGATGGTTTTGGAAACGCCCAGCGGTTGGGGGATGTCCGCCGCGCATCTATATAATTGTAGTCTGATGCCTTCGGGCAGAACACACGGTTTGGGGCAAAGACCTTTATTTGGTCTACTGTGTGTTGTAACTTGGGAATTCAATAAAGAAGCTTATTCTTTATCTGCGCCTTTGAGTTGAGTAGGCTGGCTAGATTCGGAAGGAACTCTAGCGCCGCACAAGGTCAAGTTTGGTGAAAATTTTAAGTACAAACTTTCGACCTTGTGACAGTGGTATCAGAGCCTGGTTCTCGGCTCTTTGAGAAGGATTTGGATGCCACCAGCCAGCAACAATATGGAGGCCTTGAGAGAAAGGATGTCCCGATTGGAGGCAATGATAGGGGTGCCTCAAGAGGAGGATGCTTCTCCTCTGTGGGCGATGACCGAAGCCTTGCAATCAACTTTGCAGATGCTTCAAGTATCGGTGGCGGCGACCCAACTTTGGATGGATGAGATGGGGTCGGATATCCGACTCATCAAAGCGGCGACGCCAACCCGTTCTCAGGGTGATGCTAGGAGCAAGATGAAGGTCCGTGACCCTCATACTTATAATGGCACTCGGAGTGCCAAAGAGTTGGAGAACTTTCTTTGGGACATGGAGAAGTATTTTAAGGCTGCTCGTGTCTTGGAGGAAGAGATGGTGCCCATAGCTTGCACCTATTTGACTGAAGATGCAAAATTATGGTGGCGGACGCGGACCAATGAACTCGGGCGGCCCGAGATCTTGACTTGGGAGGCCCTGAAGCAAGAACTCAAAGAACAGTTCCTTCCTTGCAACACTTCTTGGGTTGCAAGGGACGCCCTGAAGAAGCTGAAGCAAGAAGGCAATGTGAGGGACTATGTGAAAGCATTTAGTTCCCTCATGCTGGATATTAAAGAAATGTCGGAGGCGGATAAATTGTTTAACTTTTTATCCGGCCTTCAACCTTGGGCGCAGTTGGAATTGCGGAGACAGGGGTGACTGACCTGTCTGCCGCAAAGGCTGCAGCGGAGCGCTTGGTGGACATCCGGACTGTCAAGCCCCCGCCAGACCCTTCGAAGAAGTCCCGTGCGCCTACCAAGTTCCCTAAGAAGACTCTAAAACAGAAAGAGGGTGGTGGTGTGCAACAGAAAAAGAAATTCAAGATTTCGGGAAGGCAAAGGTAAAGTCCAAGGAGGATGGATCTTTACCTAAGAAGGGGAAGGGCAATGCTCCTCATCCGGGCTGCTATATTTGTGACGGACCTCACTTCTTTAAAGATTGTCCGAAACGCGGAAAGCTGAATGCTCTCATTGCGGAGGAGAGCGATTCAGATTCGGAGGCCCCTGAGCATGTTGCTCCTTTACAAATTCTTAATGTTCTTCAGGCGGAGGAGACAACACCGGACAAACCCAGGTTGATGTTTGTTCCGACAGAAGTCAATGGGCACCGTGTCTTATCCATGATAGACACTGGTGCCACGCACAATTTTGTTGCTGAGAAGATGGTAACTTCATTTGGCTTGAAGGTGTCCAAGCATTCAAGTCGTATAAAGGCAGTGAATTCCCAAGCCCAGGCCGTGAAGGGCATGGCCTTCGACGTCAAGTTTACTATCGGCGAGTGGAAGGGCCGATTAGACTTGATGGTAGTGCCCCTCGATGACTTTGAAGTCATCCTTGGCAACAACTTTTTCATAGGCGCCAAAGTTGCCATAATTCCACATCTTGGTGGAATTCTCATCGGGGATGAGAAGAAGCCTTGCTTTGTTGCTGGGCAAGGAAGGGACCCTATTAAAAAGGCAGAGTTCATCTCTGCCAGGCAGTTGGCCCGTGGATGCAAGAAGGGCCTAAGTACTTACCTCGCTGCAATAGTGGAGGAGGGACCAAAGTACATGGCGGAGGTGCCTCAAGAGGTGGCTGACATCCTGCGAGACTTCAACGATGTGATGCCCCCTGATCTGCCGAAGGGGCTTCCACCTCGGCGCGGTGTTGATCATTGCATCGAATTGGTACCGGGCACCAAACCTCCAGCCAAGCTCCCTATCGAATGTCGCCAAAGGAATTGGCCGAGTTGAAGAAGCAGTTGAGCGAACTGCTGGACTCTGGAAAGATCCAACCTTCGAAGGCTCCTTTCGGCGCGCCGGTGCTATTCCAAGCGAAGCAAGATGGTTCTCTTCGTTGTGTGTTGATTACAGAGGCCTTAATAAGGTCACAATCAAAAATAAGTATCCGGTGCCTCTGATTGCTGACCTATTTGATCGCTTGTCCAAGGCAAAGCATTTTACCAAGTTGGACTTGCGATCTGGTTATTGGCAAGTTAGAATTGCTGAGGGGGATGAACCGAAGACTACTATGGTCACTCGGTACGGATCTTTCGAATTTCTTGTTATGCCGTTCGGCTTAACCAATGTCCCTGCTACTTTTTGTAATTTAATGAATAATGTGTTCCATAACTATATCGACAAGTTTGTTGTGGTCTATTTGGACGATATTGTGGTATACAGTGAGTCCTTTGAGGATCACTTGGAGCATCTAAGGAAGGTGTTTGCTCGGTTGAAGGAGAATGATCTCTATGTGAAAAAGGAGAAGTGCGAATTCTGCCTTGAAGAGATCAAGTTTCTTGGACATCTTGTTGGCAATGGAAAGGTGCGGATGGATCTAAGAAAGGTTCAGGAAATCACTGAATGGCCTGTACCTAGCAAAATGACAGAGTTGAGAAGCTTCCTTGGACTAGCCAATTACTATAGAAAATTTGTGAAAGGCTATTCCAGGAAGGTCTCTCCTCTAACGGATCTTCTGAAGAAAGATCAGCCCTGGCTATGGTCGGACCAATGCCAAAAATCTTTTGAGGATATCAGGAAGGCTATCTCTTCAGAACCGGTGCTGCAATTGCCTGATTTTGCCAAGCCTTTTGAAGTCCACACTGATGCTTCGGATGTAGCTGTGGGCGGGGTTTTGGTACAAGATGGACATCCGGTTGCCTTCGAGAGTTGGAAACTTAAAGATGCTGAGCAAAGATATCCTTCTCATGAAAAGGAGATGCTTGCAGTGGTGCATTGCCTGCGAACTTGGCGGGTTTACTTGATGGGAACCAAGTTCGTAGTGAAGACTGACAATGTTGCCAATACCTTCTTTCTGACTCAGAAGAAGTTATCTCCAAGGCAGGCTCGATGGCAAGAGTTCCTGGCGGAGTATGACTTTCAATGGGAGCACAAACCTGGGCGGCACAACCAGGTTGCGGATGCCTTGAGTAGGCGGGGCATCCATGAGGTAGTTGCTGCTATCTCTCAAGTGGAGGTAGACTTTTCTGATAAGATACGCCAGATGGCTCAGGCGGATGTTGGATATCAAAAGCTGCTTCAACAAGTCCAAGATGGGGAAACTCGGCGATATTGGCTTGATGATGGTCTTTTGATGGCGAAAGGCGGTCGGGCCTATGTCCCTAATGGTGGGGGACTTCGGACCCAGTTGCTGAGGGAAACTCATGACCCTCAATGGGCTGGGCATCCGGGCAGGGAGCGCATGATGGCTCTCTTATCTCGCTCCTTCATTTGGCCAAGAATGGAGCAAGATATCGAAGCTTATGTCAAGTCTTGTTTGATCTATCAACAAGATAAAGTGGAAAGACGAAGGTAGCAGGCTTGTTGCAACCTCTTCCAATTGCAGAGAAACCATGGGTGTTGGTGTCCATGGATTTCATTGGAGGGTTTCCAAAGGTTGATGGCCTGTCCTCCATCTTGGTGGTGGTGGATCGTTTTTCCAAGTATGCTATCTTTATCCCAACAACAGCCGAATGTCCGGCAGGAGTGGCTGCGGACTTATTTTATCGGAATGTGGTAAAGTACTTCGGGTTGCCTACGGAAATCATCAGTGATCGGGACCCTCGGTTCACAGGAAGGTTTTGGACTTATCTTTTCCAATTAGCAGGTTCAGAATTAAAGTTCTCTACTGCAAATCATCCTCAAACTGATGGCCAGACTGAAAGGGTGAATGCTCTGTTAGAAGAGTATCTTCGGCATTATACTTCTGCAAATCAACGCAATTGGGTAAAGTTGCTAGACTCTGCTCAGTTTTGTTATAATTTGCATAAGTCATCTGTGACAGGGTTCAGTCCCTTTGAATTAGCAACAGGAAGACAGCCCTTACTCCACAAGAAGTTGCCTTGCAAAGAAAGGGGGGCTGTGTCCTACTGCTTATCGGTTTGTTCGGGACCAACAAGAAATGTTGGATGAGGCTCAGGACAGTTTGCACAAGGCTGCCAAGCGGATGAAAAAGTATGCTGATCGTGGACGGCGACCCTTGGAATTCAATGTGGGGGATGAAGTCATGCTCAAGCTGACTCCACAAATTTGGAAAAGAATAAGTCGGAAGAGAGCTCATAGAGGTTGATCCCGAGATATGATGGTCCGTTTGAAGTGGTCAAACGGGTGGGAAATGTTGCCTACAAGCTGCGGCTGCCTGAGAGATTGAAAGTGCATCCCACTTTCCACGTAAGTTTTCTGAAGCCCTATTTCCAAGTACTGATCCTTCAAGAGTGCAGGAAGTGCGGGCGCCTCCAACTGTGCAAAACAGTATTGAAAGGAGGTTGAAGCGATTTTGGATCATAGGACTTTGGGACACAGCAAAAGAACCGACGGACTGAATTTTTGGTCCATTGGAAAAATGAATCGGCTGGTGAGGCTAGTTGGGAAAAGGAGACACTGTGGCAGTTCAGGGAACATATTGACAGCTACTTTGCAAATCTCCCTCCGAGGACGTCGGGGTCTTCTGGTGGGGGAGGTTTGTCAGACCCTCATTAGCCGTGCGGAAGCTTGGCCGCGCGGGGCCCTGACAGCGCGGGCGCTAGGCCGCCCGGGGTCTTGGCCGCGCAGACGCTTAGCCGCGGGGCATGGCCGCGTGGGCGCTTGGCCGCATGGGCATGGCCGCGTGGGCGCTTGGCTGCGCGGACGCTGGGCCGTGCGGGAATGGCCGCGCGGCACTTGGTCGCATGAGCGCTCGGGGCCTTGGCCGCATGGGCCTTGGCCATGCGGGCGTCCGGCCATCCGGGGTTTTGGCCGTGCGGACAATAACTTGGCGCGTGCAGAGCCGTGGATGCTGCTGAAGAAGCTTGAGTGCTGCGGTGCGCACCATGACCCCGCCGGACCATGGATGCGCAGGAGATTCACTCGGCTGGCGCACACTGGGCCAGGGGCCCAGACCGCAATGTTGCTCGTCTGTCTGTATACCCCGGGGTGGCGGATGACCGGAGGCTGCGACCGAATGGTAGGGGGAGAACTACTCGCCACTAGGTCCAAGTCAAGGCTTGGCCTAGGGCTTGGCCACGGCACCCAAGGGGCTTGGCCAAAGCAATGCCTCGCGCCGGCAAGGCATGGCCATCACCAGTCCACATGGCAAAGGCGGGATGCTGAAGTGGCATAAAGGATGATGTGGCAGACCGTTGCTCAGAGCGCGGATGCGCAAGGCACGCATCGGCGCATGCCAGGACTTGGGCGCGCAAACAGTTGCCGGCGCCAAGGGAGTTTGGGTGGTTCCAGAAACTCCCTTGCGCATGTGACCGTGCGGTTGCCAGATGGTTTTGGAAACGCCCAGCGGTTGGGGGATGTCCGCCGCGCATCTATATAATTGTAGTCTGATGCCTTCGGGCAGAACACACAGTTTGGGGCAAAGACCTTTATTTGGTCTACTATGTGTTGTAACTTGGGAATTCAATAAAGAAGCTTATTCTTTATCTGCGCCTTTGAGTTGAGTAGGCTGGCTAGATTCGGAAGGAACTCTAGCGCCGCACAAGGTCAAGTTTGGTGAAAATTTTAAGTACAAACTTTCGACCCTGTGACAGCTGGGCCCGTTGTCGAGAGCCGGAATGGGCTAGGACGAAGGGCCGACTCGGGAGCTTGGCTCTAGTCCTTTTCTTTCGGGAACTGTGGATTGGTTCTTGCCGGCGCCTTCCTCCACCAGCATTGGTTTTGAAAGTAGCCTCCAATCCCTCGTTCGTGGTTCTTTGGGAGGGTGTCTGGTCTAGTTATGTAGCTGGTAGTGGCCGGAAGCCGTCGTGCAATAGGGTATAAATTATGCCCTATTTCTGTCTGCTTGATTTGTTGTGGGATGGCGGCTGAAGGATGGATCTGAGAGCTTCGGCCGGGACAAGGCGGAGAAGCAGGGGCGATGGACTCAAAACAGAGCCCTCCATCCTTTTCTGATATTGGATCGGGGCCGGTATGGAGCCGAGAGAAAGCCGGGTGGCTGGGACGAAGCTGGGAGATGGGACCGAGAGGAAGCTGGTGGCTGGGACGAAGTTGGGAGATGGGACCGAGAGGAAGCCGGATGGCTGGGACGAAGTTGGGAGATGGGGCTGAGGGAGCCCAGCCAGTTGGGAGCAGACAGGTGTTGGGATGGATCCGAGGCACCTTGGAGCAGAAGGCGGGGATGGAGCCAGGAGTCCCCATGATGGCGTCGACCTCGTGGCGGAGCTTGGCCTGGACATCCGTGTGGAGAACCAGCTCTGTTATGGCCCATTCAGCCAATGGCGTCATGGTCTCCATGCCCTAGGAGACCATCTCCCAGGGAGAGCAGCACGCCCATGAATTCGGGAACAGAGAACTGGTTACGTGGAGCTGGCCTTGGACGACTGGGAACAGCCGAGAAGAAACCCGGAAGCCGGATGCGGAGAGGACCGGACTATCGAGAGAGACCGAAGGTGAGGCGGGAGCAGCCGGTACGAAGGCAGGCTCACGGACCTTCGGAGGCGGAACAGTTGGGATGGGGTCGTCGTGCCCCTCGTGCTGATAGCCTTTCGCTTGCTTTATCTAACAGATGATGGAGGAACTTGAGGTTGTAGCGGAGGAGCCGAGAGGCAGCCTCCATAGCGAATGAAACTGGAGCTCCTCTCTCTCCCTCCCTCGTTGCCGGATCGGAGAGAGATCGAGGGAGTCCCACACAAACTGGTTAGAGATGGGACTGAGAGTTGGTTGCTAGGACGATGTTACAAGTGACCTCGAAGGCGCCAGAAGTCGGGTCGATGCAGGGAGGAAACAGAAGCTTTCCCCAACGTGGGACTAGGACTAGCCTTGACCTGGCCCAACCCCCTCCTTAGATTCCCTTGGTTACCTTTTGAGTTGGGATGTGGACCAGAGAAGGATAGTAATCCTCATGTTAGCTGACATGAACATGCCTTGCTCCTGTGGCGTAATGCCACAATGTCAAGCCCGATGAGTCGATGACATCATGCTGGGAGACGTCCTGGTGTTTGGCAAAACCAAGAATCGGAAGACATGGCCTTGGATGGACATCACCATGTGCTAGGTTGCAAGAGGGAGAGAGGGTATCAGAGCGCGGTACTCTCTCTTGCTAACGGTTTGAGGAGCGGGAGCGGCTGAGGGGGGCTCGGTGCTGAGGCCGAGTGGAAGTTGATCCGAGATCGAGGGAAGCAGCCGAAGCTGAGTGCCGAGGGGAGCAGTTTGAAGCCGAGTGGGAGTTAAGGCTGAAGATTTGGAGTTGGGACAGCCGGGAGGCAGAAGCTTTTGCCTGCTAGTCCCGAGGAGGAGAAGCCGATTCGCTGAGGCCAAACCCAGATGTTGTCTTTATTGCCCATGGGGTCAAGTGGCCTCATCAAATGCCCCCCACACTCCTGTTGCTCAGCTCGTTGAAGGTGGCCCCCAGCATAACTGGCGAAAGCTTCTTGGATCTGGGGTTATCACCATTTTTATGATCCACCATTTTGATTAGAGGGGGATGAGGATCTGCAAACTAGCATCACTGATCCCCCCTTCCTGGCGCACCAATTTGTTGCCGCCGAATCACTGCTGATGCATGTCGGGTGAGAGGAAAGCTTTGTGGACCTTCATAGGGACGATAGGATCACCTCCGTTGGTTGAGAACCTGCAAGAAAAGTTCCAGACCGGTGGTGCTGATGGGGACCCTCCGATGCTCAAGTCAGTGATGCGAGGAACATAAATTTCTTAGTAGAATTCGAGAGAGAGAGAGTCCCCCTCCTCGTTGTGAGTCGGGGTCTTTATATACCTGTTCGGGAGTCCCTCTTACCCTTCGAGGATAATCGTTAGATCATGCCTTCTGCCAAGATCGGCTCCGTTAATGGTAGGTGGGCGAATAGCTGCTAAACTCGCACCCTGAATATCGACAGCTGTCCATAATATTTCGGTAACCACCCGTGATTTTGGAAAAAGAGAAACGGATTGGCGGGCCACATGGAAGTCTTGCATGAACAGCGATAGGTGATAAAGTTAGTCACGTGGGCCCCAAGGTGCAGCCATTGGGGGCAGAAGATGATGCTTGGAGTTGGAGCTAGTTGTCCCTTGTAAAGCATTAATTACGGAGTGCTTGCATGGCACTATTCATATAAAAGGCACCGTTCATGCGCATGGTACTATTCATGAGTAGGCCGAGGGAGAAGTTTGAGGCCGAGTGCTGTGGGAGCCGAGGCCGATTTCATGCGGAGAGAAAAGGTGGGGTGGCCGAGTGGGAGTTAAGGTCGAGGCTGAGCACGTCTGTGGCCGAGAAATTTTGTAGCCAACGTGGCAGCCGTAAATGCTTTAATACGAGAGAGAATAAGGCAATAAATGCCTTAGAGCAACGAGGCCTTTATGAGGCTATAAATGCCTTAATACAGGGAGAGAATAAAGCAATAAATGTCTTAGAGCAAGTGGATGCACGTTGCCTTTGAGGCCATAAATGCTTTGGTACAAGAGATGTGGCCGCGGTAGCTTTTTGGGAGCAGAGGCCGAGAGGAACAGGCCTCGGCCTCGACATTGGCCAGAGCCGAAGCCGAGGCCGAAACCGAAGCCGAAGCTGAGGGCCGAGGCTGAAGCTGAAGCCGAGACTGACTTAGATGAGGCCAAGACGGGACGAGGCCGACTTGGAGTGTCGAGGTGAGATGTCCGTGGCTGAGCTGAAGTGCGAGACCTCCGTGACACTCCATTCCATCATTGACTCGACCACCTGATATTAATGAAAGAAGGTGGCCCTTGGAGAACCCACGCACGTAACGTGGCCCTTTTTTCCTTTTGTTCTCTTTCTTTATGACGAGATGCTTGTTGCCGGGAGCAATGTCGTGGACGGAATTATTATGTCCTTCAAAAGAAAGCCGAGTAGGCCGCCTAGGAATTAAGCCGCTCAAGAAGGCTGCCAAGGATGGCTGTCTAAGAAAATCATCTGAAATTGCTATTGAGAGGATGCCATCCAAAAATTATTATCTTTATTGCTCATGAGGTCAACTGGCCCCATCACAATATTTTTGAAAAAACATGAAGCGATAGGACAAGAAACAATAGTGAGAAAAACTAGCAGATTTATTTTAGTTATATATCCTTAATTTCATATACCACTCATGAATTTCCATCGTCTGGTTTCTTTGGTGAATGTTTGTTTTTAAAAGAAGCAAGTTCAACTGGTTCGGTCTCATTTAGGTGTAAACTGTGTTCTATATATCTAAATGTAGATATAACGCCTATGAGATGAAAAATTTATAAAATGATTGGCAATGTCAGAAAATAAACTTGAGGAGTCGGGTCTTTGATGATCAAGCTAATGGATTATCCCCGGCCCTCAGCAAATCCTCACTCGATCAGTGATTCATTAGGTTTCTTTGCTTGATAAAGAACATGCCGAATAGAATATATAGCAACGCTTATATACGGGTGGAAAGCTGATAACATCCTTATTTTGTGGAGGGAGCATGACAAGCATTGATTTTGATGGACTTCAAAGTGCTGGGTCCACTGAAGCAGTCAACAAAATATCCTCATATCAAAAAAATCGAGAGCCTATCTTTATGTTTGATGATGAAGATGTTGGTGGGTATGTTGGCAGATGGTGGCTACCTAATGAATCAGACTGAGGCTAGAGTTTCACTCTATCCTTAAGACAATTTCGTCCCGCAATGGTGCTTACGGTCAGTATGACGATTGTCTCCCAGGATACAACAGTCTCCTTTTGATGAAAAGCAGTACTACAATTCACCAAAACTTTCGAACCAAGAATGCTACTCTCTTTTCAATGCACATTGCTATACTATCCTTAGGAAAGTATGCAATGCCTAAGAGAAGAAGACTAGAATTGATTCAAATTGAACTCAATTCGGAATGGCTTTGGAGAGAGAAGAAGACTAGAATTGATTCAAATTGAACTCAATTCGGAATGGCTTTGGATTGATTAAATGAGAGGGTCTAGGGTCCTATTTATATATTTTAGGTGCCAAAGTGCAAAGTGCGCCTACAAAGCGCCCATTGCGCCCTTCGCGCGTGCGCGTGCGCGTGCGCGAGGGTGATGCGTAGCATCACCCTCAAGCTCTCCTTCTATGGTGAGCCGAAGGAACACAAGCTTAAGGAGGAGGTTTCCATATAAGTGAACCTTCCTTCCTTGTTCTTTTCGATGTGGGACTAAATGTCCCCGCAATTTCTCATTCACACACATAAGGGTTAATGGGCTTTCAAGGCCCATTAGGGTATTTAGGACCTATTTTGGCCCATTACCCAACAATCCCCCACATGAATGGAAATTGGACTTAGATCAAAGATCAGCAGAGATCAGCAAAGGCAAACCCCCACATAAAAGGATTTTAATGCAAATGAATATGCAGACACACTAAAGAGAGTATAATGGGATGAAGTTGTATCGGGATAGGTAGCTTGTGGCTTTGAACCTTCCTTAGTGAGTTGTTATCGAGTTTACTTGCTAAAAGGTGAACGCGATGTCTTGAACCTTTCAGCGTTTTGTGTAAACTAAGACAATAACAATCACGCAACTTCTTCCCGAGCATTCTTTTGGTTCTCATGGTTGTGTTCATTTTGGCCCCGAACAACTCCTGGTCTCATGAGTGCTTCAGAGAATTAAACCTTAAAATTCTCATAGAATTGGCCCAGTTCACACTCACATAGGTGATTCTTATTAAGAGTATCCTGCTATACCCCACATGATGTTCATGTCATAAGAATCATTAAAAGCAATGCTTATCCTAGTACCTTTAGCAGGTAGCACCAATATCATAGGAATGAGTAGGATTGTACATCCTTAGTGCTATCAAGTCTCTTCATAATTTAGTTGTCCCTTTTGAACCTAGATCTTGGGATCTCCAGTCAGCTAGGTTGGGTATCCACTATGAAGATTTTTCAGTTATAGGTTTTAAACCCATTCCCCTCGATAAATAGTTTACTTGATCTCTTGGTAACCCCTTTGTTAATGGATCCGCTAGGTTTTTCTTTGACTGAACATAGTCAATAGAAATTACACCAATTTCAAGTAACTGCTTAATGGTATTATGTATGCGACGTATATGTCTAGACTTACCATTATACATTTTATTCTGTGCTTTGCATATTGCCGATTGACTATCACAATGTATGCATATTGCAGACACAGGCTTTGGCCAACATGGAATATCTTCTAAAAGGTTTCGAAGCCATTCTGCTTCTTCAGCTGCCTTTTCTAAGGCAATAAACTCAGATTCCATAGTGGATCGAGCTATACATGTTTGTTTAGAAGATTTTCATGACACAGCACCTCCTCCTAAGGTGAATACATATCCACTTATGGATTTTGTATCTTCTGTGTTAGATATCCAATTTGCATCACTGTATCCTTCTAATACAGCTGGATATCTTGAATAATGTAATCCATAACTTAGGGTATATCGCAGATATCTTAATACCCTTATTAGAGCTGTCCAATGATTTGGACCTGGATTACTTGTAAATCTACTCAACTTATTGACAGCATATGCTATGTCAGGACGAGTACAATTCATGACATACATTAAACTGCCAATTATACGTGAGTATTCCAATTGAGATATGGGTTCTCCAGTATACTTAGCCAAATGTAGATTAACATCTACAGGTGTTTTCACCGGGCTAGTATCATACTTTTTATACTTATTTAATATTTTCTCAATATAATGAGATTGAGATAATATTATTTCCTCAGATGTTCTAGTGATTCGAATCCCTAGTATAACATCTGCAACACCCATATTTTTCATATCAAAATGTTTGATCAACATTTTCTTAGTCTGTTTAATCATTTCAGTATTACTACCAATGATTAACAGGTCATCTACATATAAGCAGATTATCACATACCCTTCAGATAGGGATTTGGCATATATGCATTTGTCACATTCATTTATTTGAATCCATTTGATAACATTACATTATCAAATTTTATATGCCATTGCTTAGGTGCTTGCTTTAATCCATATAAGGATTTAACAAGTCTACACACCTTCTTTTCTTGTCCTGGAACAATAAATCCCTCAGGTTGTTCCATGTATATTTCTTCATCTAATTCACCATTCAGAAAAGCAGTTTTAACATCCATTTGATAAATTTCAAGATTGTTAATGGCTGCAAAAGCTATTAACATTCTTATATATATTATTCTACTTACTGGTGAATAGGTATCAAAGAAGTCCATACCTTCTTTTTGTTTGAAGCCCTTAGCCACTAATCTGGCTTTATACTTGTCAATTGATCCATCAGCTTTTAGCTTTTTCTTAAATATCCACTTGCACCCTAAAGGTTTCATACCAGATGGTAGGTCTACCAACTCCCAGGTATGATTATGCATGATGGACTCAATTTCATTATTGACAACTTCTTTCCAAAATGGTGCTTCTGGATTAGACATTGCCTCTTTGAATGTCTGAGATTCATCTTGTAACATATAAGTTACATAATCAGGACCAAAGGACTTAGCAACTTTTGGTCTCTTACTGCGTTTGGGTTCATCTTCAGGATATTCTTCCTGATGACTACTACTAGCAGTATTATTGTTGACCCAATTGATGATTTTGATGATTAACAAAACTATTTGAGTATAATTTTTGAAGGCTCTGATGATTTTGATTTAGTGTTTCAGATTATAAGACTATTGAATGATCAAAATCAGGAGTTACATGTGTTCTGGATCGAATCTAATGTCTAGGTAAGAATTGCAGACATTAGAGTCGACTCCGAGAATCACAGAGCCGACTCCGGAACTGGCACGGAATTAGAGTCGACTCCGAGACTGTTAGAGTCGACTCTCACAGAAGAAGCAGAAAGTCGATTTTTCTGGCCCCGACCTAGAGTCGACTCCGGGTAAGTTAGAGTCGACTCCGGAAAAGTTTCTTGTCGACCCCAGAAAAGCCAGAGACGACTCCAGAAATAGTTTTAAATGCCTCGAGCTAGAGCCGACTCCAGAAAAGTTAGAGTCGACTCCAACCCACCTGGAACGAAAAATCAAGTTGCCAGATCAGCTCTAACGGTAATATTTCTTTTTACCTTATTTCTAACGGATATATTTTGATACAAGGTACACTCCAACGGATAGTTTTCTTCCAAATCAAAGAAATCTAAAAAGGGAAGTCTATTGTTCAAAAAAAAGAAGAAAAAGAGAGAAAAAGAAAAAAAAAAAGAGAAAAAATCCCATTTCAAAAATCCGAGAGTGAATCCAAGAGGAAAACCTTCTAGCTCAAATCACTCCACTCCAAAAAGCTCAAGAGGAATCCAAAGCATTCAAATCAAAGATTTCCCAACTTGGAGAAAAAAGCTTCTTCTCAACTCTTCTCAACTCTTCAACTGTGAAGAATCGGAGCTGAGGCTTGATTCAATCCAGAAGGAGAAGAAGAAAAGCCAAAAGCCAACCATCTACAAATCAGGCTTTTCTAAACCTTTTATTTTATTTGTTATTTGCTCATTGAGGAGCTTTGTATTAAAAACTTATTTATTTGTTTGTGCTAGTTCAATCTGGATTGAACTAGTGGAGGTAGTTTACCTCGTTAAGCTTGGTTAAGGTTAGGGTTTTGTGCTGGTAAGCCCTTGTAAAACCAGCTGGGTTCGTTGTGCACCCGGAAAACAACAAGTTTGAGTTGTGAGCTTGAAAACAACTCGGCTGTAATCTAGGAGATTATAGTGTGGACCCAAGTGAATCTTGGGAGTGGACGTAGGTGTTGGTTGCACCGAACCACTATAAAATTATCTTGTGTTTGCCGTGCTCATTTTCTCTCTCTATCTCTCTTTATTTTGCACTTTATAGTTATTTCTCACTTGCACTTCTTTAAAATCAAACATTTTAAAAAGTCTTAAATTTTTAAGAACCCAATTCACCCCCCCCTCTTGGGTTGCCATCTGGGCCAACAATTGGTATCAGAGCAAGTGCTCATTTAGAATTTGATCTCACGATCAAGGGCTAAAGATCCTTATGGCAACACAAAGTGGTTCAGTTTTGCTGAAGGTCATTCTACGAATAGACCTCCTTTATTTAATGGAACCAACTATTCATATTGGAAAGCTAGAATGAGAATATTCATTCAAGCTTCTGACTATGAATTTGGGGAGTAATAATAAATGGACCTAGTACACCCACACACTTATTGATGGCACTATTGTTCCTAAGCCCGAAAGGGATTGGAATGATAATGATAGGAGAATGGCACAACTAAATGCTAAAGCCATTAATTTTATATTGTTCCTTAGACTCTAATGAATTCAACCGAATCTCAACATGTAATTCCGCAAAAGAAATTTGGGATAGGTTGGAAATAACACATGAAGGAACAAACCAAGTAAAGAATCAAAATAAATATTTTGGTTCATAAATATGAATTATTTACATGGAACAAACTGAAACCATCACATGCATGTTCACTAGATTCACTGATATTGTGAATGGTTTGAAAAGTCTTGGTAGAATTATACTAATGCTGAGCTTGTGCGCAAAATTCTTAGGTCACTACCAAGATCGTGGGAAGCAAAGTCACTGCATCCAAGAAGCAAAGGACCTCAATGCATTACCTTTAGAGGAGCTTCTAGGATCCTAATGACCCACGAGCTAACAATGAAGCAGCATGTTGAGGAGGAACAAAAAGAAAGAAAACTTGCCCTCAAAGCTGCAGAAATGGAAGAGAGCAGCAGCAGTGATGATGATGATGATGATGATGAACTGCTCTCTTGGCAAAAAATTCAAGAAGTTTATGAAGAAAGGCCCTTCCACAAAAGAAATTTGGAGCAAAATGGAAGGAGAAAAGGATAAAAAAAGGACAAGGAAAGAAAAGAGAAAGAGCCCTTATGTTATGAGTGTAAAAAGCCAGGGCACTTTAGATATGACTGTCCTGAAAAAGGCCTACAAGAAAAAAAAGAAAGCTACATGGCAACATGGGTGACTGAGAATCTTCTTCCGAAGAAGAAGAACAAAAGAAGTTGCAAATTGCTTCATGGCGGACGACAACGACAATGAGGTAAGTTCTGAAACCAAATGATGATTTACATTTGATGAAATGTTTGAGGCTTTCAATGAACTTGATTGATTTTAAATTTGAAAAAGAAATATAAGTTTTTGAAAAATGAAAATATTTTTTTAAAGAAAAGAAAAATCTTAATAAGAAGTTGAGAAATTTAAATCTGAAAATGAAAAATTAAAAGAAAAAGAAATGAAAATGATTAAGAAAGATGTTAAAAATATAAGACATTGTTGAGAAATTTACTTAAGCTCAACTAAACTAACATGATTTTAGATAGTCAAAAAGCTGTTTTTGACAAAGCAGGTTTAGGGTATAACACATTAAGAAACAAAAATCATTAAAGAATATTTTTGTAAAAGCAACCAAAGTAATATAACTTGTTTTAAATGTAATGAAAAAGGTCATAAATCATTTGAATGCAAAATAAATAATAACAAGTTAAATGTTAAAGGAAAGAAAATATGGGTTCCGAAAGGAACAATTTTTATTGCTACTAACCATGAAGGACCCAAGAAAGCTTGGGTACCTAAACATAAAGTTTGATTATATTGCAGGAATGTCTTGTAGCCAAAAGATCAAAGAAAAAGTGGTACCTTGATAGTGGCTGCTCAAGACATATGACGGGTGACAAAGATGAATTCATCACCCTGGAAGAAAAGAAGGTGGAGTTGTGACGTTTGGCGATAACGGTAAAGGTCAATTATGGGCCTTGGTAAAGTTCGCATAACTCCATCTACATTTATTGATAATGTACTTTATGTTGATGGTTTGAAGCATAATTAATTAGTATAAGCCAATTATGTGATAAAAACTTTAATGTTTCATTTAAATCTTCTATATGCACTGTAACTAATTCTATTGATGATAGCATTGTATTTACTGGTTATAGACATGGCAATGTTTACTTGGTTGATCTAGAAAAATTATCTTTGAGTGATCATTGCTTAATTGCTGACAATGCTAACATAAATGAAATTAGTTGGTTGTGGCATCGTAGATTAGGTCATGCAAGCACACACCTTATTTCAAAACTAATTAAAATGGATTTAGTTAAAGGATTACCTAAACTAGATTTTGAAAATAACAAATATGTGATGCATGTCAATTTGGAAAACAAACTAGAAGTTCTTTCAAATCTAAAAATATTGTTTCAACTTCTAGGGCATTAGAGCTACTTCACATGGACCTTTTTGGACCAACTAGAACCACAAGTCTAGGAGGAAAGAAATATGGTCTAGTGATTGTAGATGATTATTCTAGATATACTTGGGTAATGTTTTTAGCTCACAAAGATGAGACTTTCTCGATATTCCTGAAATTCTTCAAGAAAGTCACAAATGAGAAAAACACTACCATAGTATCTCTAAGAAGTGATCATGGAACTGAATTTGAAAATCACTTATTTGAAAGTTTTGCACTGAAAATGGAATTAATCATAATTTTTCAGCCCCTAGGACTCCACAACAAAATGGTGTAGTTGAAAGAAAAAATAGGACTCTAGAAGACATGGCCCGTACCATGCTATGCGAAAGTAAACTACCAAAGTACTTTTGGGCGGAAGCTATTAACACAGCATGTTACATCTTAAATAGAGCCTTAATAAGACCAATATTAAAGAAAACACCTTATGAATTATGGAATGAAAGAAAACCAAATAAAATACTTTCATGCATTTGGATGTAAATGTTTCATTCATAATAATGGTAAAAACAACTTAGGAAAATTTGATGCTAAATCTGATGAAGGAATTTCTTAGGTTATTCAACAACTAGTAAAGCATATAGAGTCTTTAACAAGAAAACCTTTAGTTGAAGAATCCATCATGTAGTTTTGATGAATCTTTAGCATCTAGTTCTGAAAAGATTGATGATGAGGAAGATACAAACATAATTGAAAAAGATCTTGAAAAACTTAATATTGAAGTATCTTCAGATCATGAACAAGAAGCTAAAGATGATGATTCACATAAGGACGATGATGTCAATATTGATCATAATGATATAGATCTTCCAAGAGACTGGAGATATGCTCATAGTCATCCCAAGGAATTGATTATAGGTGATCCATCTCAAGGAATAAGAACTAGATCATATATGAGAAATATTAGTAATCATCTTGCATTTGTATCACAAATTGAACCTAAAACTATTGAAGAAGCTGAAAAAGATAATAATTGGATGTTAGCAATGCAAGAAGAATTAAATCAATTTACTAGAAATAATGTATGGACATTAGTTGAAAGACCTAAAAATCATTCAGTAATAGGATCAAAATGGGTTTTTAGAAATAAACTAGATGAAAATGGCATAGTAATTAGAAACAAAGCTAGATTAGTTGCAAAAGGATATAATCAAGAAGAAGGTATTGATTTTGATGAAACCTTTGCACCTGTAGCTAGATTAGAAGCCATTAGGCTATTACTTGCATTTGCATGTCATATGAACATTAACTTATTTCAAATGGATGTAAAAGTGCATTTTTAAATGGATTTATAAATGAAGAAGTTTATGTAGAACAACCACCAGGTTTTGAAGATCACGAATTTTCAAATCACGTTTTTAAATTGCACAAAGCATTATATGGTTTGAAACAAGCACCTAGAGCTTGGTATGATAGACTAAGTAAATTTTTAATTGAAAATGATTTTACAAGAGGAAATGTTGATAAAACATTGTTTTTGAAAAGAAAAATAAAGATTTACTTGTAGTACAAATATATGTTGATGACATTATTTTTGGTGCTACTAACGATCTTCTATGTCAAGAATTTGCTAAGTTAATGCAGGGAGAATTTGAGATGAGCATGATGGGAGAACTCAACTTCTTCCTTGGACTCCAAATCAAACAAAGCAAAGAGGGAATCTTTATCAACCAAACAAAGTACACAAGAGAAATTCTAAAGAAGTTTGGTATGGAATCAATAAACCCCTCGGAACACCAATGAGTCCTTCATGCAAGCTGGACAAAGATGAAGAAGGTAAGAAAGGTTGATCAAAAATATTATCGAGGTATAATCGGATCCCTACTTTATTTAACTGCAAGTAGACCAGACATTATGTTTGCTGTATGCTTATGTGCTAGATTTCAATCTGAACCTAAAGAATCACATTTAATTGCTGTTAAAAGAATACTAAGATACTTAAGTGGAACAAAAAATGTAGGTTTATGGTATTCTAGAGACTCACATTAAATCTGATTGCATATTCTGATTCTGATTATGCTGGATGTAAGTTAGATAGAAAAAGCACAAGTGGTGCATGCCAATTTTTAGGAAGTAACTTAATCTCATGGTTTAGCAAAAAGCAAAATTCGGTTGCATTATCTACTGCTGAAGCAGAATATGTAGCAGCTGGAAGTTGCTGTGCTCAAATCCTATGGATTAAGAGACAACTTGAAGACTATGGTATCACACTTGATAAGACACCTATAAGATGTGATAATACAAGTGCAATAAATCTAACTAAAAATCCAATTCAACATTCAAGAACAAAGCATATTGAAATAAGATATCACTTTATAAGAGAACATGTAGCCAATAATGAAATTTGTCTTGATTATGTGAATACTGAAGAACAACTAGCAGATATATTAACAAAACCCTTAAGTGAAGAGAGATTTTGTTATCTTAGAGGAGAATTAGGAGTTTGTGATCCTTTGGAATAGTTTTCTGAAACTCTTAAGGACATCTATCTAGATTTCATCAATTTCTTGAAAAATCTGATATTCAATAAGGAAATCTATCTAGATCTTGATTCATTGTTTCCCCAATTGCTAAGGAACATTAATCTAGAATTTGATGATTAATTTGAATAGTTTCAAATCCTTGAAACTTAATTTTTTATCTCTGAAACTGTTAGAGTCGACTCTGACAGTTTGTGGAGTCGACACCTGAGTTTTTGATGTTCTGTCTAAGCAATTAGAGCCGACTCTGGCTTTTGTGGAGCCGACTCTAATACGAGCGCTGACAGATTTTCTGGTTCGGAGCCGACACCCAGTTTTGGGAGTCGACTCTAAGTCGAGCTAGGTCAAAAATAAAAAGGCGGAGTCGACCCCAATCATTCCATCCGTCTCCCAAACCTCTCCAAAAAGCTCCAAAGCCTTTCCAACTTCCCCAATCTTCTCAAACCCTTTGATTAAACTTCCAATCTTCTCAATGGCACCTAAGAGGCGCGGTTTCGTCGGTGGAGCATCCGTTCCAACAAGGCGACGCACTATTCGGAGGCAACCCTCGCCTTCCTCCTCTTCGGCCACTCAAGAGGATTCCCTCCTTCACCCTCTTCACCCAAAGTTGATCATTTAGCCGGTAAGACCATTACCACTGGGAGAAAGGTGAATTTTGATTTCTTTGAGTCGGAAGGCTTCACTATAGGAAGAATGTTTGAAAGAAATGGGATGGGAAAAGATTTGCTCACTTAGATATCCCCACATATCCAGCCTTAGTGAGAGAGTTTTACAATGGTTTAAGTAGAGGAGAAGGTGGATTAATCAGTATAGTAAGAGGAACAAGAGTTACAATAACCACTGAGATTCTTGGAAATCTATTGGAAATGCCCACAATCGGTTTAATGGAATATCAACATGATGATAGAAGTGGAGCATTGACAAGAATGCTAGGGAGAGATGTAACTGAGTTTGAGAAATCTTGCAAATCAATTAAATCTAGAACTCAGATTACTGCATAACATCTGTGGAAGAATCTTGTTTCCAAAAATTGGTAGATTCGAGTATGTCTCGGAGCGAGACGTTCTTTTGATGGATTGCATAATTACTGGAAGGCCAGTCAACTTAGCTGGCATGATGATTGGATATATGGCAGAGGCAGCTACAAAGAAAGATCAACACTGCCATATGGTATGATTTTGACATTAATCTTTAGAAGCCAAGGTGTGCTCATTATGGAGAATGAACCCCTAAGAAAATTGAGACACACTGACTATTATAGCATCTCTACTATTCATCGGATGGGCTTCAAGAAGTTGAATGGTGTTTGGATGAAAGGAGGAAGAGAGGAAAGAGCAGAAAGAGATAGAGCAGAAGAACCAGAGTAGAAGACATCCCTGGACCATCCACTGAGGGACCATCAGTCCCTGATCCATCTATTGCGGGACCATCTTCAGCTGGACCTTCAGAGGCCGGACCTAGTACATTCCCTCACCTCCACATCAGTCTATACTACTTCTGGGAGATTCTCTGATGAACAATTGGTCAGTTAAGAGCTTTGCTTGCTGAGTATGATAGTCAGAGATCTCATGAAATTTTCAATTAAAAGAAGACTTTAATCAGTTGAAAGAAGAACTTAATTCGAGACTGGACATGATCTCCTTTACCTTAAGCAATTCTGTTGAATCCTTTGGTGCTGAACTTCACAAAATCTTCGAAAGGATGGAAGGCATTGCTGATGGGTCGGGATCTTATGTTCATGCAACTGGTCAACTGAAGAAGGACATTGACCTTGCAGTCTCACAAATTGAAGCTTGCCTTGAAAACTTTAAGAAATCACAAAAAGATGATGTAATGGAAATCATAGGTCACTTGAAGAAAATTGTATTCAAACATATCTGACCTTGATTTTGATTTTGATAGTTTGTACTTAGGAATTTTGAATATCTAATGTATTTCATTTTGGAATGAATCAACTTATGTAATGTTTCTTACTTATGAAATGCAATTTCACATTTTCAAATATATGATTGACTGCTTGAATCCCTATGTCTTATTGAACCTATAATTTTTCTCTAATAACTTTCTTTATCTAATACTCTCCTTATTGCTGATAACAAAAAAGGGGGAGAGATGGTTGAATATGCAAAGAAAGAAAGACTTGAAATTTTAATGAGAGATGGTTGAATATGCATAAAGAAAGAAAGAAAGGGGGAGAAATGATTGTTTATGCAAGATAACTTGAAATGTTAATCAGTTAAAATTTGATGCTTATATATAGGGGGAGCTATTCAATGCAGGGGGAGCTTAACAAAAGCTCAATTGCAATTTTCTGCACATTAAGATTAAATGTTCATAATTGATGGATTATATTGAACTCATGCACAATTTTTAAAGTTTACTTTGAATATTGGCATCAAATCCTTCATTAAAAATGTTTTAAGTTTCAAAATGACTATAATCTTTAGTTCGAATGAATTTTTGAATGCATATACTCAAAGTTTTTGTTATCATCAAAAAGGGGAGATTGTTGACCCAATTGATGATTTTGATGATTAACAAAACTATTTGAGTATAACTATTGGAGGCTCTAATGATTTTGATTAAGTGTTTCAGATTATAAGTCTATTGAATGATCAAAATCAGGAGTTACATCGTGTTCTGGATCGAATCTAATGTCTAGGTAAGATTGCAGACATTAGAGTCGACTCCGAGAATCACAGAGCCGACTCCGGAACTGGCACGGAAGTTAGAGTCGACTCCGAGATGTTAGAGTCGACTCTCACAGAAGAAACAGAACGTCGATTTTTCTGGCCCCGACCTAGAGTCGACTCCGGGTAAGTTAGAGTCGACTCCAGAAAAGTTTCTTGTCGACCCCAGAAAAGTCAGAGACGACTCCAGAAATAACGTTTTAAAGTGCTTCGAGTTAGAGCCGACTCCAGAAAAGTTAGAGTCGACTCCAACCCACCTGGAACGAAAAATCAAATTGCCAGATCAGCTCTAACGGTAATATTTCTATTTTACCTTATTTCTAACGGATATATTTTGCTACAAGGTACACTCCAACGGATAGTTTTCTTCCAAAAATGGCTTGAAAGAAATCTATAAAAAGGGAAGACTATTATTCAAAAAAGAAGAACGAAAAAGAGAGAAAAATGGAAAAACAAAGAGGAAAGAAATCCCATTTCAAAAATCCGAAAAAGAGAGAGCCTGAATCTCAAGAGGAAAACCTTCTAGCTCAAATCCACTCCACTCCAAAAAGCTCAAGAGGAATCCAAGGCATTCAAATCAAGTTTTTGTGGATTTTCCAACTTGGAGAAAGAAGTTCAGCTTCTTGCTTTTCAACTCTTCTCAACTGCTTCAACTGTGAAGAATCGGAGCTGAGGCTTGATTCAATCCAGCAAGGAGAAGAAGAAAAAAAGAAAAGAAGAAAAGCTCAAAAGCCAACCATCTACAAATCAGGCTTTTCTAAACTTATTATTTTATTTGATTATCTGCTCATTAAGGAGCTTTGTAATTGAAAAACATATTTCATTTGTTTGTATCTAGTTCAATCTGGGGGATTGAACTAGTGGAGGTAGTCTTACCTCGGTTCAAGCTTGGTTAAGCTTGTGTTAGGGTTTTTGTGCTGGTGAGCCCTTGAAAACCAGCTGGGTTCGTTGTGCACCCGGGAAAATAACAAGTTTGAGTTGTGAGCTTGTAAAACAACTCGGCTGTAATCAGGTTGATTATAGTGTGGACCCAAGTGAATCTTGGGAGTGGACGTAGGTGTTGGATACACCGAACCACTATAAACTCTTTGTGTTTGCCGTGCTTACATTGACTCTATCTCTATCACTGTCTTATTTCTGCACTTTATATTTACTTTGCTATTGCCTTCATTCATCAAAAGCAAACTATTTTAAAAGGCTAATTTTTTAAAAAACCCAATTCACCCCCCCCCCCTCTTGGGTTGTCATCTGGGCCAACAATTATCATCATAAGTTCTTTTATTTGAACTTATTTCTAATTTCCTTTTACTTGAAAATATATTTTCAAAGAATGTTGCATTCCTTGATTCCATGATTGTATTTTTCTGTATATCAGTTATATCTGATTTATACACAAGAAAGCGATATGCACTACTATTATGTGCATATCCGATAAATATACAATCAACAGTTTTAGGTCCTATCTTGACCTTTTTGAGGTCCGGAATAGCTACTTTAGCTAGACACCCCCACACTCTTAAGTAATTGTAAGAAGGCTTCTTTCCTTTCCATAACTCATATGGAGTCACTTCCTTCTTCTTAAGAGGTATCTTATTAAGAATATGATTTGCTGAGAGAATTGCTTCTCCCCATAAATTCTGTGGTGTACCAGAATTTATTAACATAGCATTTATCATTTCTTTTAATGTGCGGTTTTTACGTTCCGCAATTCCATTAGATTGAGATGAATAAGGAGCAGTAGTTTGATGAATAATGCCATGCTCCTGACAAAATTCGTCAAAAGGTGCATCATATTCACCACCTCTATCACTCCTTATGGTCTTAATCTTTTTGCCAAGTTGATTTTCAACTTCATTCTTATAACATTTAAACATTTCTAAAGCCTCATCTTTAGACTTTAGTAGATACATATAGCAGTATCTTGTTGAATCATCTATAAATGTTATAAAATACTTTTTACCTCCTCTAGTTTGAATTGACTTTAAGTCACATAGATCACTGTGAATTAAGTCAAGAGGTTCGGTATTTCTTTCAATTAATGGAAATGGTGTTTTTGCTAACTTAGCTTCAACACACACTTCACACTTGTAATGTGGATCGATTTCATGATTAGGTAATAATTTTAATTTCATTAATTTTCGTAATGAATTAAAATTCGCATGTCCTAATCTATCATGCTATAAACAAGAGGAGTCAATCATATAAGCAGAAGAAGAAGCTTTATTCATTTCAAGGTTTCTATGTACAGTCATTACATTCACCTTGAATAATCCATTATTCAAGTAACCCCTTCCAATAAATATCCCCCCCTTAGTGAGTACAAATTTATCAGACTCAAAGATCATCCTAAAGCCATGTTTGCTTAGGAGGGAGCCTGATATGAGATTCTTCTGGATGTCAGGGACATGTAGCACATCATTCAGTAGAAGCTCCTTGCCAGATGTCATCTTCATAACGATGCGGCCAAGTCCTTCTATCTTGGATGTAGCGGAGTTACCCATGACCAAATTTCTACAATTGATAGGAGTATATGATGAGAACATACTCTTATCAGAGCAGACATGTCTGGTAGCTCCAGTGTCGATGTACCACTCATTTGCTTTGTCAACCATGTTTGCTTCAAATACAACAGCTGACAGCATCATCTCGGATACCTCTTTGGATAGGGTTTCAGTAACGTTGACTTCTTTCTTTTCTTTATCCTTGAAACGGCAGTCCTTGGATTTGTGTCCTTGCTTTCCACAAACAAAGCACTTTCCCTTAAACTTGTATTTCTTTGGATTGCCCTTCTTCTGTTTAAAGCCTTTGCCTGGAAACTTGCATTTCTTCTTCCCTTCTATGAGGTTGGCCTTTGGCTTAGCAGGTTGTCCTCCTGCCTTCTTATCTTGGCTCTTATTGTCCTCCTCGATCCTTAGGCGGACAATTAGGTCTTCAAGTCCCATCTCCTTCCGCTTATGCTTTAGGTAGTTCTTGAAGTCCTTCCATAGTGGTGGTAGCTTCTCTATGATGGCAGCTACCTGGAATGACTCGCTGAGAGACATTCTCTCTGCATGTATCTCATGCAGGATAATCTGGAGCTCTTGGACTTGCTCCATAACTGTTTTGTGGTCGACCATCTTGTAGTCTAAGAACCCAACCACAAACTTCTTGTGTCCAGCATCCTCTGTCTTGTACTTTTTGTCCAGGGATGCCCATAACTCCTTGGCAGTAGCAATACTGCTGTACACATTGTACAGGGTATTGTCCAGACCATTCAGGATGTAATTTTTGCAAAGGAAGTCCGAGTGCTTCCATGCCTCCACCGCAGCAATGACTTGCTTGTCGGTCTCCCCTTCCTTTAGGATAGGCGGATCTTCATTCAGCACTCTGATCAGGTTCAGAGTTGTGAGGTAGAACAGCATCTTCTGTTGCCACCTCTTGAAATCCATGCCAGAGAATTTCTCCGGTCTCTCGGCTTGAATGGATGTCGTCATAGTAGCCATCTGCAGCAGCACTTCCGTGGTAGCAGGAAATTTGTCTTAAGATTTGTAGGTGGGTATATTGGCAGATGGTGGCTACCTAATGAATCAGACTGAGGCTAGAGTTTCACTCTATATCCTTAAGATAATTTCGTCCTGCAATGGTGCTTACGGTCAGTATGACGATTGTCTCCCAGGATACAACAGTCTCCTTTTGATGAAAGCAGCACTACAATTCACCAAAACTTTCGAACCAAGAATGCTACTCTCTTTTCAATGCACTATTGCTATACTATCCTTAGGAAAGTATGCAAATGCCTAAGAGAGAAGAAGACTAGAATTGATTCAAATTGAACTCAATTCGGAATGGCTTTGGATTGATTAAATGAGAGGGTCTAGGGTCCTATTTGCGCGCGCCCATTGCGCCCTTCGCACACGCGGGTGCGCGTGCGCGAGGGTGATGCGTAGCATCACCCTTAAGCTCTCCACTTGTGGTGAGCCTAAGGAACTTAAGCTTCAAGGAAGTGGTTTCCATATAAGTGAACCTTCCTTTCTTGATTTTTCCGATATGGGACTAAATGTCCCCGCAATTTCTCATTCACACACATAAGGCGGTAATGGGCTTTCAAGGCCCATTAGGGTATTTAGGGTCTATTTTGGCCCATTACCCAACAGAAGATAATATTAAGAACAGTTAATGAAACTTTTCAAGAAAATAATGAGACAGAATGTGTAGTTAGTAGTCGCATATATTATATTCAGCCATGTAATATTGAACCGGATGGTAGAATTCTGAAATCGGTGAAAAGATGAAGTATTAAAATTATGTCAAATTATGTCCACGTTAATTAAATTTAGAATAGAATAAGATGAAATTGGGAATAAAAAAAATTAAAGTACTGCTCGCCGAGAGGGCAACAAGTATGGTGCCAGGCGGGAAAGGCTGCCTCGCCTCACCCAATATTGTTTATCTCCGGGTGGTGTTGGTCCAGAAGTAAGCCAAAGGCTGTGACTAAACAAGCTGATGACTGCTTAAATTCGTTAAATATGTTTCATATCTTTACATTTTACCAAGTGGAATATAACATCGTTCCACAAATTTTTGTTGGAGCGATTTCAAAGAGCTAAATAGACGTTTTCTTTCTTGTTTGTGAATCTGAAGAGTTATTTCTTTTCTCAAGCATGTGTGTGCATGGGACAAATCTTTATCGGGTTGGAGAGTTTAATTCTACTCGAGAGACTTATCATGCATGCGATCAGGGTGCAGGTACTTAGGCAGAAAAGATGGATAAATTTGAAGATGTATTTGATATTGTGTTGGCAGCCCTTTCAGAGCTATATATTCTCTTAATGCAATTTGCACCATGGCCTCTCTTGTTTTCAGAAATATTCCAACACCGTTTTAGAAAAAGGGCTCAGTTGAAGGTTGAGAAGTTAATGACACCTAAACTTTCTCGGTAGATTAGAGGCCATTTAGCAGAAGGCTCTGAAAGCATTTATATTCAGAACGTAGAAAAATAAATTTTTAATAACAAAAAGCATACCTTCAGTCATTTTAATTAAATATCATACCAAATCTGAAAACAAATCACCATGATGAAAAACAAAGGCTCATGTAAAGGCTAGATCAGGCACCCATTTGAAACAAATACTATTATTCCATCTCTTATTTTTATCGCATGATGTAGTAATATTATCTCAATGTACGTGAGCCACTTTATCTCTATAAGAAAGATATGTTTAACAGGCTTGACTGTGATTCTTTTGGCCTTCCAAAGGAAGGAACGCCCTATTTTATCTATTTTTTGAATGATATGACAGGAATCGATATCACACAGACATCTGCCATTGCAGTCAAAACTGAATTTACTAGAGCCGAGTTGATCTGCATGCAGATAAAACTTTGTTTTCTATTCAGAAAGTTTTTTCTCGATAAGATTCGATTAGATTGCTTGAGGATTACAAAGTATTGTAGTATACCAAGATACTGGATAGGTAATTTGGATGCACAGCAGCCCATTGCCTACTGACAGCAGCTTTGTAGCCATCAGAAATGTAGAGAGAGAGAGAGAGAGAGAGAGAGAGAGTGGGAGTGACGAGAACTTATTTTGTCAAAGATCAGATCATCAGACAGCAAAGAGCTACCAGAGTTCCCGTTGGGTCCATGCCCCAACCTATACTAATCACAGAGAGGAGGATAAGGAGAAGAAGGTGGAAGAGGGCTTCTACTCTCACACACGTTGATGGTCTTGCATGAATGCCAGCTAGCAGTCAATACCTACCATGGCAAAGTTAGAGGCTTTGATCAGCTTTGGAAATTCCCAGCCCTATTAGCTGGAATTTTGCAAAGTAAAGCTTTAGGCCTGTGATGAGATTGAAGGGGAGTATTGAGTGAATTTGAGGGAGGAGATGTGAGGAGGGAGGCATGACAGAATATTGGTGTACCATATTCAAATTGATGGCAGTGCATATAGGCACTAATCTTGAAGGGTTTACTTCTTCCTCTTCTTCGCGTTAGTCAACAAGGAAAAGAAGATTGATAAACTTCAGGTACATGGGCTTTAATCACTTCAGTTTTTCAAGTTTTCAGATACCAAATATATACATTACTGCACTACTCCATGGTCGCTAAGCTTCCATGGAGAGAGAGAGAGAGAGAGAGAGAGAGAGAGAGAGAGATAGATAGATAGATATATAGAGAGAGAGAGAGGGAGTTGCTTCCTTGGTCGTTAAACGTGCAATCTAGGAATAGTGCTCAGGGTTTGGTAATCTAGGCGTCGGTATGGCAACAAGCGGCTTAGCCTTCTTCAGAACAATTCCGAACTTCTCTTCCAGGTCCAGCTTCGTTCCCTCTGCCAGCTTCCACTCAAAAGAGTGCAACAGTGATGCCAGGGAGTATCCAACCATCCTCTCTGCCATCGCAATGCCAGCACAGATTCTCCTCCCTGACCCAAATGGGAAGTAATTGAAGTCATTACCACTGAAATCCCACTTGCTGTTACTCTCCAAGAACCTCTCTGGCTTGAACTCCAGTGGATCTTCCCACAGTGAAGGGTCCCTTTGTATTGCCCACGCGTTCACAAAGACCCGGCTGCCTTTTGGGATGGTGTAGCCACCAACAAGGCATGGAGAGCTTGGGCAGTGGGGAACCAAGAGTGGAAGGGCTGGGTGCAATCTGAGAACCTCTTTGATCACAGCTCCAAGGTATGGCAGCTTAGAAATATGGGACTCTTCTACAATGCTGTCCATTCCCACAACTTGGTCGAGTTCCTCTTGGACTCTTCTCAGGGTTTCAGGTTTCTGCATCATTTCGGCCAAGGCCCACTCCATCGTGTTTGATGTGGTCTCTGTTCCCCCCACAACCATGTCCTGTCCATAAAAATTATGTGACAATTACGATGATAGTTTTGCCGTGCAAGCCAATGTATAAGGAATGAGCTACAACAACAAGGGGACTGGCAGTGCTTCTTCAAGATGTTTGGATATAATTAACCAAGTCTATTTTGCCATGCACTCTAATGGAGTACGGTCTTTAGATTAGCTTTCTCTATTGTTCATTGGATACTCTAGTTTCGCTGTTATTTAATGGGATGTGTGGGACTGTTTGATTTTAGTGTACCACTAATTGTCAAATGGATGCACAATATTGTAAGGTTTTGTTATTTGATGGTGGGTATACTACTCTCTATGGCTACATGATACATGCTTAAATTAGATGGATAGTCATTGTCACTTCCTATGGAGATCCTTGAAAGAAGAAAGAAAATATTAAAGTATATATAAGTTATTTGCTAGATTCCACAAAAAGAGTTTGGTATGTTTTAAACATCAATGCTAAGGTGGATAGACTGATATGCAAGTATTTGCAATGCATATTATGGCTATATATATGGTTACATTCGAATATAGTCAAACTTATATTTGATCATTTTTTATCTTTATATCCATAAAATTTATAAATCTTAAAGATAAAAAAGATGAAAAACATGGGGTAACTTTGAAATTTGTATGAATCAAAAGAAGTGACTGAATTTTGAACTTAGTTATTTGGTTGCATGCAAGTATAGCCAAGTTTAAAATTCAAACACCCGCCTCACCTTTGGATCAATATGGATTTTGAGTCATCCCATATTTTTCATCTCTAGGACCTATGAATTGTATGGGTTTAAAAATGAAATAGATGATCGGATCATATTTATACATACATATATACGTATGTGTGTATAAAAATAAAGATTTATTTTTTTTTTACATTTTAGGTAGTATTTCATGTGCAATCAAAACTTAACTCAACTTATCTAAACCTTTTTCCCAACTATAGGGTCGGCTACATGAATTTGCTTCTTCTGCTTTACTCTTTTCAAGACTAAGTTAACATTTAAATTATTGACAAACAAAAATATCATTCTTTGATTGATATTTTCTGAAAGAGAGTTTGATAAAGCTAAAAAAGAGGAGATAAAGATGTTATAGCACAAATTATCTTTCTAAATAATAAATTAGTTTAATCATTATGCTTTTCTCAACTCTCCTCCTTATAAATATCTTATTTGGCAAATAAAGAAGTGGTTCTTAAAAAAGTTATTTTCTATAAAAAGGCTTTTTCCCATCCATGCCATGGAATGAGACTTTTAGTGTCACTGTAAGAAAGTGAGCTCTTTTGGGAATAATGCTTTCATCACTATCAAAAATTGACCTTTCAGTGATGTACAAAATCCCTTGGTGAAGAGTTTCAATGAGGAATTTCAAAAAAAATTATTTTTAAAATATATGATGGTGGTGAAAGTCTCCCTCAGAAATCCCTTGGTAATTATTGAGGGATCAATCAATTTTTCTTAGTAAAAAAATTCCTTGATAATTATGGTAAAAAAATCCCTAAAAATTGTAGTCCATTTGATCACCGTGATTTAAACTCGCAACCAATTGATTAACGAACACCTTATCATTGCACCAATTTGATCATTGTATTGAAAGTCTAGGGTATTTCTTCTAATAAAGCAGGTTACTGTTGTGCCAATCTGATCATTAACAACAAAGTTGTAAGCCTAGAGTTTTGATAAGATTTGAACAAGTTAGAAAGGGAAAGAAATGAAGGAATTTTTTAGTTTAATTAATGATATTAAAAATTAGTACATAATATTAATTTTACTTATGACTTTTATTTTTATGATAGTGAGAGAATAACATATGCTAGATACAAGATTTTAAAATCACTAAGGATTTCTAAGAAAAAATTCTTTTATAATATTATTTTTTTATTTTTAAAAATATCTTATCAGCACCAAGGGATTTATCCCTTAATAAATCTCTAAAGGACCAAACTTTCTTACAAATTTCTTACTAAAAATTATTTAAATAATCACTCATGATCCCTTGCATATTACCAAGAAATTTTTAAGAAATTTATTTAGGAAAATATATCCCTAGCAAATCCCATAGAGATTCGTTAATAAAACTAGATTTTGAATGTAATTTGAAATACCTTAAAATTTTCTTTCTAATCCCTTGATAATTTTCTAAGGAACATATCCCTTGGTGATATTCTTGATGAAAAGCTGATTTTTGGTAGTGCATTGATCATACCAAAATTGTCAACCAAACGTAGAGAATTTAGGTTTTTCTTCAAAATAAACATCTTTCATGAAAAGGCATGATAACTAAGCATGACCAAAATATATCTCGTATAATAGCAGAGAAGATGCGGGAGTAACTAAATATTTCACTTATTATTATCTATAATTAATCTTCAAACTCTAGGGAAAATCTAAAGAAAAAGAAAGATTAATTACCAAACTATATAAAAGTGTTTACAAACCAATATTTCTATTCCTTCTTTTATAGTGAATTATTTTTATTATATAAATAAAATAAATATATGTATAAAGTTTGAGAGTCGAAGTGAGTAGAGGTGGCACTGGGCCCCTGGCACGGCACGCCCAGGCCCACCGTGCCTATAAAATTACGCATAGCCCAGTAACAAATGGGTCGTGCCAGGCACGTACGGTAAAAAAAAAATTCAAGCCCGGCATGGCCCGTGGCCCATTTTTGGTCCACGGGCCATGCCGGGCCTGAGCCGTGCTAGGCCAGGCATGGCCCATTGAGCCATGCCAGGCATGGCCCATCCATGCCGGGCATGGCACGACTCAGGTGGGCCGTGCATGGGCAATTTTTTTTACAAAATTATTGGCTTAGTCTTTTATTTTTTAAAAAATAATCATGCTAGGTACGGCCCCTGGTGATCATGCATAAAATTAAATAATATAATTTTTTAAGCAAAAGTTATCCAAAGGCCGTTTTTAACTTTTTGTACGTTTAGTTGCATAAAAAATAGTTTTAAAAATAGTTTTTTATATGTAATTAGAGGTGATCATGCATGAAAAAAATTCAAATTTAACTCTCATATCTTTAGAATGAAGATAAAATTATCAATGTAAAAAAATATAATTCTATTAAAATAATTTAGGGTTTAAATAATTTAATTTTAAGAATTTAAATTTTTAGCTATTATATTAATTAAATTTTATTAAAAAATTATCTCTATTTATCCTTACGAATCATTTTTTTAGTTTTATTTCTTTTAATTATGTATACTATTCAACCATTGATCCATCTATTGGATCATTGAGCTATTGGTCCAATCTTTTAATTGTGTTAAAGTCTACAAGTTTAGTTCTAACTATTGTATGTAATTGACTATAACTTGTGAGTCACATTTGTAGTAATACATCACTAGTATATATCTTTTTGCTTACATTTGCATTATTATATTTAAGGCATGTTGCACGTTTGAATGGCACCCTCTCCAACTTTTATCCATTTATTCATAATTTAACGGTATCAGAAGGAAAAAAAAAAAGAAACAAGACCTACTAAGTTTAGATATTCTCATGAAGACTCAAATTTATAAGAAAGACTAGGTCGTCCGATGCAATGTATGCATCATGAACGAGTCAGGCAAGAAAATCTGGTCTCTTGATATTAACCATGCTCTTGTTGAGTGAAACCAGCCAAAGAGCACAATAGGCCCAGAAATCACCTTATGGACATGCCTGAGGACCAGACTTGCAAACGCTTTGTACACTTTGTGCACTGAAAATCGATGCACAAAGTCTTTTTTAACATGAGAGAAGCTGAGATTGATGCTCTTGGAGCATAGAGTGTGCTTTAACAAGGCCTTTTGTATGTGCCTTATGTCATCTTGAGGCTTGAATTGGTTTCACTTCTAATAATATAGGTTTCACTTCTAATAATGTATTTTTTTTAGTTGTTAAAGTGAGTCATCTCTATTTTTTTCCTTTCTTATTTTTTTCTGGAGGTCAGGTCTAGCCCCCTCCCTTCATGTACCATTTTGATTTTAAATTAATAAACTGGTAAGGGTCTATGCTAAACCCTCTACCATTAAGATGGCTTTATATTAATAAATTTCTTTATTTCCAATAATTTTTTAATTTATCAAAAAAAAATTTATAAAAAAATTTTATCGAGTGTACTAGCACGGTCCAGGCCCATGTGTGTCGTGCTGTGCCGTGCCAGCCCAGACCCATCATGGGCCGTGCTGGGCTAGTGAAAAAAAAATTTCGAGCCGGCACGATTTATTGGGCCGTGCCGGTATGGCTTGTACTGTAATAGTATTGGATAATGCTTGATGGCTCATATGGGCCTGACCGTACCGTGAGTAGTACGGTTCAATGTCTATCTCTAGAGAGAGAGAGAGAGAGAGGAGAGGTGCTAAGCATGTTTCAGCATGAATTATTTTTTTGAAAAGTAAATTAATCTGGTCATTATGCTTCTTTTGACCCTCCTCCTTCAACGGTTTATAAAGTACAGTGGCAGAGCAAGGACACATCCACCATCCTCGATGGGACATAAATGAGCCGAGACTGTGGAAAGGAAGGGCCATGCACAGTTTAGCCACTCCGCAACCAATAAATTCAATAGATGGGTAGGTAGGTACTGGATCATAGACGGCATGTTCAAGCTTATCGTGCCTTAACAATTCCTGCCTATTTATATGATTATTTTTAACAGCTATACCAGATATGACATAGAAAAAAAATTCAAATTCAACACGATCGTGACCCATTTTGAAATAGGTCATGGCCGTGCTATGGCACGATCCTGCTGGGCTATGCTGGGGGCCGTGCCATGGCACGGCCGCCTGTGCCTAGGCACCAGCATAGGCGCTGGTGACTGGGCCCCAAGTGTGGTGCCTAGGCCGTGCCTAGGCACCAGCTGGGCCAATGGCCCAGCCGTTAAAAACGACTATATCCATTTTTAAAGGCTATATAGTCGTTAAAGGCTGTTAGGAGGGGTTTAGACTATCTTACCCCTCTCAACAGTCATATAACGCTATATCAAAGGGTAGTTTTGAAAAAAAAATTGGAATTCTATAAATAAATGAACTCTTTCTCATTCTTACCACACCAAACCAACTCCTCTATTACTACTATTTCTCTCTTCCAGTAAGTGCTCTAGTAGATTAGCAATTTAATTTTTAGTTTGCAAGTGTTCTTACAAGTGGCAAGTGCTCAAGCAAGTAGTCAAGTGCTACAAGGTCAATTCTTGTTGAGAGGCGAGAGCGCAAGAGGAAGCTCACAAATCTCGGTTCCACGCCTCCACCTCTGATCTTTTCTCAATTCCTTTTTGTGGGTTAGTTTTTTTTTTTTATTTATTAATTAAAAATTTTAGATATAGCATCTTTTAACGAAAGTAATTTTAACATGCATGCTTTTTCTGAGGGTGGGAAACTAATCCCAAGGACCCCAACCCCAATCCCAACTCCAAGTTCCATCTAGAGCCAGTGTCAGTGAGTGTCAAACCTCTTCTCGTAAGAGGACTAGTAATGTTTGGATTGATTTCGATAGAATTATGGTTGATGGAGTCTATAAAGCAAAATGTAAAAAATGTGCAAAACTTTACAGTTGTTCTAGTACTGGGGGAACAAGGCATTAAGAAGACATCAAGAGAGTCATAAGATGCATGATTCCCATCAGCAAGGACTCCTTAATATTCAAGAGGGATCACTTGTAGGCAATTTTGCATATAACCACGAAAATCAAAAAAAATTACTGGTAAGATGGATAGTTCAAGATGAATTACCTTTTAGTTTATCTGAATCTTATAATTTTGAAAGATATGTTCAATTAGGCCTACAACCTGCTTATAAAAGAACTAGTAGTCGTACCTTTAAAAGAGTGGTTATGACAAACTTTTTAGTAATGAAACAAAGTTTAACGGAAAGCCTCATAAATTTAAATGCTAGAATTTCTTTAACTTCTGATATTTGGTCGGCATTTATTGTTGTTACTGCTCATTATATTGATAATGATTGGCAATTAAATAAATAAATTATTGCTTTTCGTGCTTTTGATTTTCTGAAGGACAACAAATTTCAAATATTATTTATCAAAGCTCATATAATATTAATAATAAAATAATATCAATTACTTTTGATAATGCATCTAATAATAATTCTGCTGTTGCTTTATTAAACGACTCTTTGCATCCCATTTTAGATGACAATTATTTCATATTAGATGTGCATGTCATATATTAAATCTTTCTGCTCAATCTGGCATGAACATAATTCAAGAGGTTATTTCAAAAATTAGAAATGCAGTTTCTTTTATTCATGCTTCAAGGTCAAGACTTCAAGAATTTAAACAATTATGTGTAGATCATGGTAAACATTTTAAAAAATTTAAACTTGATGTAATAACTCGTTAGAATAGTACCTATGCCATGATACATTATGCATATCCATATAAGAACTTATTAAGTGCTTATATTAATGAGCATGGATTAGGATTTACATTGACTGAAGCTGATTGGAATCAAGGTAAAATTTTAGAAGATTTTTTTGTTACTTTTTATGATGCTACAAATGTTCTTTCAGGTATTTATTATCCAACTTCTTGTTCATTTTTACAAAAAGCGTATGTAATTAGTGAATGCCTATTATACATAATATGGAAACTAAATGGAATGAATATTGGAATAGGATATGTCCATTGCATAACTTAGCTGCTGTTTTTGATCCTAGAGTTAAATTAAATGGTGTAATTTTTTTAATTGATCAATATTGTGAAAACATGAATCAAAATCCTGAACCTGCTAAAGATGAGTAACACGACTTCTTAATGATATTTATTATTTATATAATGATAAAATTTTGGATTACAATACTTGCTCAAAGCTCTGCTTTTCTTCTAGATCTCGTTTGTCATCTATTTTTTCATTCATTAGAAGACGCACATGCTTCATCTTCTTCATCTTCTTATCTTTAAGTAATGAATTGGAATTTTATTTACGAAACGATCTTCATTCTGCATATGATGAAGATCAAATAGAAAGTCTACATGTATTAGCTTGGTGGAAGAGTGTTAAAAATAATATCCTGTTATGTCTGCCATTGCACGAGATATTTTAGCTGTGCCGATGTCCACAGTAGCATCGAATCCGCTTTCAGTGCAGGTCGACATATTTTGAACGAAAAGAGAAGTAGGATGACTGGCGAGACAGTTAAGATGCTTACCAGCTTCAAAGACTGGTTGGATGTTGAGGCGAGGCTTCAAGATAAAGGTGGACATGACTTAACCAGCGAAGATGACGATGATACAAATACTACTGATGACTGATGAGTGATGAGTGAGTCATTTATACTTTTATAATTGTATATTATTATTTTTTAAATTGTTAAAAACTTAAAGTAAGTCATCTTTATTTTTTTTCTTTCTATTTTTTTTCCTTGCTTATTGTATTATGTTCTGGAGGTCAGGCCTAGCCCCTCTCCCTTCTGTACCATTTTAATTTTAAATTAATAAACTGGTAGGGGTCTATGCTAAACCCCCACCATTAAGGTGGCTTTTATATTAATAAATTTTTTTATTCCTAATAATTTTTTAATTTATCAAAAAAAATATTTTTTTAAATTTTTTTTATTTGAGCCGTGCATGGGCCAGGCCCCAGGCACGGCCCACCTGGGCCAACACGGCTCAGGCCCACCGCTAGGTGGGCCGTGCCGGCATGACACGGTGGGCCGGCCCAAGCCGTCATGGGCCGTGCTGGCCAACAGAAAAAATTTCACGGGGCCATACCGGCATGGCCCGGTACTGTAGCAGTACGGGGCCATGCCTGACACGGCCCATGTGGGCCTGGACCGTGCCATGCCATGGATGGCACGGTCAGTGCCTACCTCTAATTGGTCCCAAAAAAAAAAAAAAAGCCAATTTTTGTTTATTAAACATTATTTCAAATTATCATTACAATATTAATTTCAAAATTATAATTGGAATATTAATTTAAAAGAAAAGCGTGACGGTGCGGTTCACAGCAGCTCCCGGCCTTTCTCGTTTGAAGACGCGGCGCGTTTGGGTTCGTTGGCTGCCATTTCATGGACGTCCCAACCTTAGAGGGAGAGAGAGAGAGAGAGAGAGAGAGAGAGAGAGAGGAATGATAGATTAGCTTACCATGAGGAGGGCCTTGACATGAAACATGGTGAAGGGCGTCTTGGCATCGTCGCCTTCCTTCTCTAACCCGAGCATATAGTCCAAGAAATCCTTGGCCCCTCCACCTCCGACCTTCCTCCTCCGGTCTATTATCGGCTCGAAGATCCGGTCGAACCGCTCCAGTAGCGTTCGCATCTGCCTCCCCATCCCCTGCAGATCGAACCGGGCCAGAACCGGGAAAAAATCCGACAAGTTCGGCCGGCCCAGCAGCTCCGTGATCTCCGCCACAAGCTCCCTGAACTCCTTCCCCACCGCACTCCTCTCCTCCCCCTCCATCGTCCCCCCCCACAGCATGCTGGTGACCACGTTCATCACCGTCAGAAACAACTGGGCCCCGACGTCCACCGGCGCCCCGGCATGCGAGTACAGGTGGTGGACGGTCGACCGGACCTCTTGCCTCCGGAGGCCGTAGACGGCGTCGAGGCTGGCCGCGCCCAGCATCTCGCGGACGCACACGCGGCGGAGCATGCGCCAGGTGGGGCCGTTGGGATTCCAGACGATGTCGGCACCGCCGTAGGAGATGGCGCGGGCGACGTCGGGGACGTCGCGGTTGGCGAAGACGGCGTCCTGGTCCTTGAGAACCTCGCGGGCGAGAGCTGGGGAGGAGATGACGACGCCCAGCTTGGCGCCCAGCTGCATTCTGAAGATGGGGCCGTGGGCGGCAGCGAGGCGAGCGAAGTAGGTGTGGAGATCCGGGTCAAGGAAGGGGAGACTGCCGACGAGGGGGAGGCTGGCTGGACCTGGAAGGTCCTTGGAGGCGGAGCGGCGCCATCGCCGGAGGAGGGCGGCGTAGAGGAGCGCCGCCAGGAGGGCGGCAGCCAGGGAAGTGGGGAACTCCATATCAATTTGGCGGGTTGAATATTGCCGTTGTGGGCTTCGGAGCAAAAAAAACTCTTGTGATCGTTCCTATTCTTTATAGGGGGATTTAATTGGAGAGAACTAGTAATATAGTGACAAATGAGCCGGGTGGCTTGGAATCTAAATGAGTCGCTGGAATGAAGCGAGCGCACGATGCCGAGGGAGTGAGAGTTTGTCGATGGTGCGGAGGAGAAACTCGGCGGCATTCGATTGGCGACGGAACGTGCCGTATTTTTCTATGGCTAGCTGGTGAAACGTGGTAACCGATTCTATTGGAGGGCCTTTGAGATATGAGATCCGGCCGGTTGAGTTTATGGTCTGTTTGCTTATGAGATCCGACTACCCCCAAGAAACAATCCCCCCAAGGAGCTGGGCAGCCCCGTAGTCCTAAGGACGTCCCGGGATGGTCTTGATGCCTTATAATTTTGGAAACCTCTCCAGAACAATACCGTTCCTCCTGAGATAATATGCCTGGGAAACGACCCTGGAATTCGAATTTAGCACAACCTACGGACGGACCCTTCATTCCCCTATGTAACGGGTAAAAATTAGAAGATAAATAATTGAAGCATCGGGTGAGTAAAAAGTAGCATTCACTCGTTTAAAAAGCCAGATCGCTGTAAAGCTTTATAAAGTACTGCCCACAAGCCAGCATCAACTGGTTACAAAAAAGGTCCCCTAAGGACAAATCAACAAAACCAAGAATAAAAGACAAAATCAAGGCGAGCCTAGATGCCTCCCGTTAGTCCTCGGAACGCTCCCTCCGGTAGTCGGCCCGGAGGCCGATTTCTCGATCGCAGCCTCCTGTGGCAGGGTCTTCAGCTGTCACTGCCCCGTCCGCCGCACTGTCAACCTCAACGTCAGAAATTTCTTCATCGTCCCCAGGTTGAAAACGTTCAAGGCTTTCTAATTTGAAGTGCCGAAATAGTCTCCGTTTACACCTCTCAAAGCCCTGAACGAAGGCGTCTATAGCGGCCTCATGCAGTTTCGACGCAAAATCTGGAGAATCCTTATATTTTCCGATGGCTTCCTGAGCCCTAGCTTCGGCCGTAGCCACCTTTTCCTGAGCCCTAGCCTCGGCCGCGGCCACCCTCACCTGAACCTCCGTCTCCATTGACGCCATTTTATCCAGAGCCTCCTTCGTGTCCCTCTCGGCCAAGGCCAATTTCTCGCAGCGTCGCGAGCCACGGCCTCCGCGTTGTCGACCCGGTTCTCAGTATGTTCCAACCTGAGAACCGTTCCCTTTAACCTTTCTTCCGTAGGCAACAGCTTCGCCCGGACTTCAGACAGTTGGGCGTCCAAGCTCTGCAGCTCCTTCTCAGCCCTCTCCCGCCATGCTCGATAGTCTTCCTGGACAATCTGAAGATCATGTAAGGCCTTCGACTCCCGAGCCTTCGTTTCCGCCAATTCTCTATCCAAGCTCTCACTACGAGACTTGGCCTTGGTCAGGTCCTCACGAAGTACGAAGAGGTCGTTAGACATCTATGGTACACAATCAATAAATATCATAATTTCATAATTGCAAAAAAAGGAAGAGGGAAAAAATCATAACCCTACCTGGAGCGCAGCCGTGAACATGGTGTCAAAGACTCCTCCTGTGATAGACTCCTCATTTTGGCCTGAAACCTGGGCAGGATCGAAAGCTTGAGAATTGTTTCCGATAGACAACTTTTATACGAGGTGCTCTGGCTAGGCATTTGGGAAGGTTGAGGCGGACTCCCTAAGGTGTCCGAGGGAGCGGAGGCGCCTGCTTCTTTCGGTGATGACGGGCTAGACGGGTTGGTCTCGGTGACCTCTATGCTCCCGAGCGACCCTCCGGCGCCCCTAGCGGGAGATGAGGCGGCCGCCACTAGTCTCCCCTCGGCAGGGCCCTCTATCGGTATTCCGTCGGAAGGATTTCCCTCTCCCTCGCCCTCCTCTATTAGTGTAGCTTCAGGGAGAGCCGTTAGGGGCTGAGTACTATGACCCGGTTCTCGCCGGCAGGGCCTCTTATGCTCAGTTCCTGCTGTCCCGCGGTCACTCCCTCCTCTCTTTCGAAGACCTGATATCAACGAATCTTGAGAAAACTTCATTGCTGCAATACAGAAAGCACGAGGTTAGCTAAAAAGAGGACACAGGATATACTAGCTGCGAAAATAACATATACACTAAGGGACATCTATTCAAATACCAAATGTCCAAACAAGAAAGGAAGTTACAATAATAATAATAATAAAACTCTTCGAGGCTCACCGGGCGCTGCAGTCAGCGACACCGGCACGAATGCAATCTCCCAAAGATTGTCCTCCGATAGCAGTTTCCTACTGGGGGGCACGATGGTGGAAATTAAGGTGTTGAACAGTTCACGGTCTCCCTCATCAACACTTGAGTTCTGGTTAGAGCTAGTATCCGGAATACCCCAGCCTACGCCCAGCCCCTCCAAATGCGCGTAAAAGAACCATGACTTCCATCCTTTAATTTTGGAAGGAAGGTTAAGCTTAAGGACCCTCTTAGGCCTCGACGCAAAGCTCCACCACCCATCCCTTACAGGGTTCCGTATCCTATACAATGCCCTAAATAAAGAGAGCCGGGCGGAAGCCCCGTGAAAATAACAAAGCACTAGGAATGAAAAGATGACCCGAATGGAGTTGGGAGTAAGTTGTGCGGGAATGAGGCGATACCTATTTAACAAGTTTACGAAGAAAGGGTGCAAGGGCAATCGTAGACCGCCCTTAAAAAATTTCTCATACAATGCGACCTTTCCTGGTTGCGTTAGGGTAACCCTATCCTTGGGGAGGGGGGCAGAAAGCCAAATGTTGCTGGGAATCCCAAACTGGGCCCTAAGGTTCCTAAGGTCTTGGGAAGTTGTAATTGAGGCGACTTCCGCCGGGCTGGCAGATTTAGAAGTAATTGCCGGGAGCCCTACCTCACGGCTGGTGGATGAGGAAGAAGCCCTAGGAGATCGGGGTAACGACCTAGACATAGGCCGCGCAGGTCGGGCGACAGGTTGATCCCCGCGGATGGCCACCCCTCCGAGGGCCCGGCGATGCGCCTGAAGAATCTCTTTGCGGGAGGGCTCGATCATAGGGTTTTTACATTTCCTATCTTGGGAGGGATCCATGGAAAAAGAAAAGGAGAAGAAGGAGTCAACTAACCTGGACTTGGAGAAGTAAGACCACGGGAGACTCTACAAGATAAAAGACAAAGGGATAGAGGGGACGGGCTACTTTTTTATACTTTGGATGCAACACCTCGAGCGTCGTAAAGCCACATGGCGATTCCCAAGAGGGACCGGACAGACGAAAAGACGCTATCTTCCTAGAGATACACGCCCCCCTCCTTCCCCTTTTTCTTTTCATGAAACGACACTTATCAAAATTTGAAATTCAAACTTTTCCGCCCCTCTCCCTTGCGCATGCGCGACGCACCTGAGTACAAGGGACATGGGCGAGGGGGCATATGATATGGTTGGTAAACAGAAAATAAAAATGGGGTCATGGACGGCCCCTAGCCCTGGGCGGCCCCCAGGTTCTGGGCGACCCCTAGCTCCTGGACGGCCCCTAGTCCTAGGCGGCCTCCAGGTTCTGGATGGCCCCTAGCCTTGGGCGGCCCCCAAGTTCTGGGTGGCCTCCAGGTCCTGGATCGCCCTTAAGCTCTAGGTGGCCCCCGGGTCCTGGACGGCCCCTAGTCCCAGGTGGCCCCTAGGTTCTAGACGGCCTCCAGGTCCTGAACGGCCCCTAGCCCTAGGCGGCCCTCAGGTCCTGGACGACCCCTGGTCCTAGGCGGCCCCCAGGTTCTGGGCGGCCTCCAGGTCCTAGATGGCCCCTAGCCCTAGGCGGCCCCCAGGTTCTGGGCGGCCTCCAGGTCCTGGACGGCCCTAGGCGGCCTCCAGGTTCCGGGCGGCCCCAGCTTCTGGGCGGCCCCTAGTCCTAGGCGGCCCCCAGGTTCTAGGCGGTCTTCAGGTCCTGGAAGCGGCCTCCAGGTCCTGGACGGCCCCTGGTCCTAGGCGGCCCCCAGGTTCTGTACGACCTCCAGGCCCTAGACGGCCCCTAGCCCTAGGCGGCCCCTTGGTCCTGGGCAGCCTCCAGGTCCTATATGGCCCCTAGTCCTAGGCGGCCCCCAGGTTCTGGGCGGCCCCTAGTCCTAGGCGGCCCCAAGTCCTGGACGGCCTCTAGCCTTAGACGGCCCCCAGGCTCCGGGCGGCCCCCTGCTTTTGGGCGGCCCCTAGTCCTAGACGGCCCTCGGCTTCTGGACGGCCCCTAGTCCTAGGCGGCCCCCAGGTTCTGGATGGCCTCCAGGTCATGGACGGCCCCTAGCCCTATGCGGCCCACAAGTCCTGGGCGCCTCTAATCTTGGGATCATTCTCGCATCAAAAGCACTAAACACGAGGAGCTGTCGTGTCCTGAACAGAAATCGAGAATCATTAAGCATCATGACGCTTCAAATGACTCGAATAAGACAAACGCTGGAGCATTACCATCCATCGAAAAGCTCAAATAAAGGAGATACTGAGCACCTGTTTTAGGGCCAGATAACTCTTCTCTGACTCTGACATTCCCACTAACCCTGACATTCCCTTGGGGAAAACCGAGATCATCATAAAGATCCTTAGCTTCCGGAGTAAGTTTCTTAATACCTTTGCTAATAATTATTGATAAATATTCACGTGGCACGCTCTCATTTGAAGCTAACTTTTATCTTACACGTTGACTTTCTAAGAAAAAGTGACTCAATGCTGACGATATGATAAAAAAAAGAAAGAAAAAGAGGATATAAGAGGAAGGTAAGGGGGCTCTGAAGGGGGGCTCTCTCTTCCTCCATTAGGAGATCTCGTAACAAAGAAAACTGGACTGGTGATTCAGCATCAACACCACTAATTGTCAAATGGATGCACGGTATTGTAAGGTTTTGCTATTTGATGGTGGGTACTCTACTGTCTATGGTTACATTATACATGCTTAAATTTAATGTAGATCCTTGAAAGAAGAAAGAAAAATCTTAATATATGTGTGTGTGTGTGTGTGTGTGTTATTTGCTAGATTCCACAACCATGGAAGACCAAGGAGATTTGGCCAAAAAAAAAGAAAAAAATGCAAGGTTTGGCAACAGTATGGCCACTACGCTAGGCAGATTGACGGTTCCCTTCTATTAATAATAAAGATTATATTGGAGATTTATATTAATGACATGAATGTAATACAGTATACATGATGGCTCTACCTCAAGGAGAAATAGAAATGCTGTAGCAATATTAATGTAGTTAGGTCTGAACCTGATGTGAGTAGTTGTATTTAGTAATAGAGAAACTAAAACATGCATGTTTTATATGATCAGCATAAAGGAATGTGTGTTTAAAACTGATATGGATGATAAATAAAACAGTTAAAAAATAAAGTCGGCCCCCAGAGTCTGGACGGCCTCCAGTCCTGGGCGGCCCTTAGAGTCTGGGCGGTCCCCAGGCCTGGGCGGCCCCCAGAGTCTGGGTGGCCCCCAGTCCTGGGCGGCCCCCAGAGTCCATGCGGTCCCTAGCTCTGGGCGGTCCCCAGTCCTAGTCGGCCCCCAGAGTCTGGACGGCCCCCAGTCCTGGGCGGCCCCCAGTCCTGGGCGGCCTCCAGAGTCTAGGCGGCCCCCAGCACTGGGCGGCCCCCAGTCCTGGGCGGCCCCTAGAGTCTGGGCGGCCCCCAGTCCTGGGCGGCCCTTAGAGTCTGGGTGGCCCCCAGTCCTGGGCGGCCCCCAGAGTCCAGGCGGCCTCCAGCCCTGGGCGGCCCTCAGTCCTGGGCGGCCCCCAGTCCTGGGTGGCCCCCAGAGTCCAGGCGGCCCCCAGCCCTGGACGGCCCCCAGTCCTGGGCGGCCCCCAGAGTCCAGGCGGCCCCCAGCCCTAGGCGGCCCTCAGTCCTGGGTGGCCCTTAGAGCCTGGGCGGCCCCCAGCCCTGGGCGGCCCCCAGTCCTGGGCGGCCCTTAGAGTCTGGGCGGCCCCCAGACTGGGCGGCCCTTGGAGTCTGGGCGGCCCCCAGTCCTGGGCGGTCCCCAAAGTCTGGACGGCCCCAGCCCTGGGCGGTCCCCAATCCTGGAGGGCCCTCAAATCGAGAAATGCTAAATATCATAACGCTTTAAATGAATCGAATAAGACAAGCACTGAAACACCGCCGTTTATCTAGAAAAAGGAGATACTGAACTTCTATTTTAGAGCCAGATACCTTTCTCTGACTCTGACATCCCCACTGACCCTGACATTCCCTTGGAATAATCAAGGTCATCATGAAATCCTTATCTTCGTGAGCAAGTTTCTTAATACCCTTATTATTAATTATCCCTGAATGACCACATAGCGGAAGAAAAATAAAAGATGAATACTTATCCTACACGCGGGCCTCTGGAATTAAAACAAAAAATAAATAATAAAATAAATAAAAAGAAGGGGATAAAAAGGAAGAGGGAGGAGGCAGAAGGGGACCTTTTTCTTCTTCCTAAAAGAGATCTCATAACAATAGAGGAATCTGGTGATCCAGCATCAACAGATTGGCGCGCCAGGTAGGGGATTGTCGTTGGAGCAGTGAGGTACGCCTGTTCTACGATTCTACGAAGATGAGCTCCAGATCTCTGGAAGAAGATCCCACTAATTGGTCTGGGGGGCATCTTTCGCCTCCCAATCATGATTTCACAACTCTTGGCCCTTCTCAGCCGGTGAAATCGAACCCTCCGGCTCCTTCTTCACCACTGCCAGCTCCGGCTATTCCTCAAGACCCACTATTGATCCTCACTCAGCAAGTCCAGACTCTCGTGGGGATGGTTCAACAGATGCAAGAACGACACTCTCGAGGAATCCCATAACGGCTCGAGCAACCTCTATCGCCTAGGTCGGCTATTCCTGTTAGCCGACAATCAGCTCGAGGAAGATCCCCTCCGACAAAGCCTCTCCGCCCTTATTCCCCGAGAAGGCAGCGATCCCAAAGTCTCCACGATGGCTCGCGCTCCTTGTCCCATTCCCCCGGCAGTCCGCCTGCCGGACGACGACGGGGGAAGAAACCTTATACAGAGCATCGCCGATGGCGCCATCGGGCTCCTTCCAATTCTCCTGAACCAGCCGGAGGAAGCACGACCGATAGAATGGAAAAGCGTCTTGAAGAGCAAGATCGTCGACTGGAAGAACTCAGTCAGAGAATCAATAATCAGCCGGGGTCGGATTACGACACCCGCCCTCCTCTCACTCAGCGGATTATGGAAGAGCCCATTCCAAGGAGGTTCCGATTTCCTCAACTTGACCCCTATGACGGCACCACTGATCCCCTAGATCATCTGGAAAGCTATAAAGCTATCATGCAGGTCCAAGGAGCAACAGACGCCCTCTTATGCATTGCCTTTGCAGCCACCCTCCGTAAGGCGGCCCGTGTTTGGTATTCTCGTCTGCCCTCACAAAGTGTCGATTCTTTTCGACAATTGGAAAGATCTTTTCTGGCTCACTTCGACGCCTGTCGTAAAATTCCTCGAGTAGCAGACAGCTTATTCTCCGTGCAGCAGCAGGAAGGAGAATCTTTGAAAGATTTTATAACCCGTTTCAAAGTAGCGGCCCTGGAGGTTTATCATCTTGAAGACGCTGTGGCCACTTTGGCTCTAAAACGGGGGCTCCGACCCTCCCATTTTACTTATTCTTGGACAAAAGACCTCCTTCTTCTTATGCTGATCTCCTGAGCCGTGCGCAGAAGTACATCCACGCCGACGAAGCTGATTCATCCAGGAGAGGTGCACAAGGGAGGGCTAGCAAAAGATCTGCTCACCCAGAGTTGATCGGACCTCCCTCCAAGAAGCATGAGCTCTTACATCGGCCGATTGACCGCCGCAAGAACCAGACTCCCAGAGAGGACCATCTTACACCTCTCTTAGCCCCTCGGAGTCACATCCTCATGGAGATTGAAAACAAGCCTTATTTGCGGCGTCCGCCCCCGTTGAAGAAGGGCACTGTCGCGACAGAAGTCGCTATTGCCGTTTCCACAGGGATTATGGCCACGATACTGAAGAATGTCGGAACTTGAAGCAGGCCATCGAGGAGCTAATTCAGAGAGGATACCTGGGCAATATATACAGAAAAAAGAAGCTCCTCCCATACCAGCTTTGATGGGACCTCCTCCTACTCAAGCTAGCATTGACAACACCCCAACAGAAAAGATGGTGGGCATGATTTCCCACGGAAAGGCCTCATCTTCCAAGAGACCAAGGGGAGTCGAAGGATTAGATGATGTAATCCTCCTGAGGGAAATATAGTGGGGAGTAATATTGTAAAAGATGATAGCGTCGTTGTTTCAATGACGATCGCTAGACATCCTGTAAAAAGAATCTTAATAGATAGTGGGAGCTCCGCTAATGTGCTTACTTATGATGCATTTCTTCGGATGAGTCTATCTCTGGATTCTCTTCGGCCCGTAGCCGTCCCTCTAGTTGGTTTCACTGGAGACTCCATCCGGGTAGAGGGCGAGATTACTTTGCCAACTACGGCGGGATCGCCGCCGTGTCAAAGCACGGTTATGATGGATTTTCTGGTAGTTCGGGTCCCCCTGGCTTACAATGCCATTCTTGGCCGTCCCGGCTTGAATATGTTAGATGCAATTATATCTACTAAGCGCTTATTGGTGCAGTTCCCTACCAAGAAAGGAGTCGGTGTGATGCACGAAGAGGTAGACTCGGTCAGACCTTGCTATCATTTAGCCCCTAGTCCCCAGATGGCTGATATTCCTCCGGTTGCCGAGTCATTTGACCCCAGGGAAGTTGAGCGGAGAGGAGAGCCAGCGGAGCTTCTGATATCTTACCCCTGGGAGATGATCCCACTAAAATCGTGCGGATCGGTGAGCTCCTTCTCCCTGATGTCCGGGATCAACTCCTAGCCTTCTTATCAATGAATACGGATGTCTTTGCCTAAAAAATAACGGATATGGTCGGAATTCCTCCGGAGGTAATTACTCATCAGCTTAATATTAACCCAAGCTGCCGTCCTGTCCGCTAGAAGAAGAGGAGTTTTGCTCCTGAGCGGCATAAGGTCATTGACGAAGAGGTTGACAAATTTCTCATGGCCGGTCATATTCGAGAAACGCGATATCCTGATTGGCTAGCCAATGTGGTTATGGTCCGGAAAGCCAGCGGAGGATGGAGGATATGCATCGACTACACAGATTTAAACAAAGCTTAAGGACAGTTTTCTATTGCCCCGGATCGATCAGCTAGTAGATTCGACTTCTGGTCATGAACTTCTTAGTTTTATGGATGCCTTCTCAGGGTATAATCAGATAAAATTGGACCCCTCAGATGAAGAGCATACTTCTTTTATTACCGAGAAGGGCATTTATTGTTATAAAGTAATGCCCTTCGGGTTGAAGAACGCAGGAGCTACCTATCAGAGGCTGATGAACAAAGTTTTTAAAAACCAGCTTGGCCGAAACATGGAGGTATATGTAGATGATATGTTGACAAAAAGCACCTGTGCCACCGATCATGTCGCCGACCTGCAAGAAACTTTCTACAACCTTCGACTCCATAGAATAAAGCTCAACCCCCGCAAATGTGCATTCGGAGTTACAGCAGGTAAATTCTTGGGTTTCTTAGTTACCCAGCGAGGGATTGAAGCAAACCCTGAGAAAATTCAAGCCATTCTCAATATGAGACGGCCTATGTGTAAGAAGGAGGTGCAGCAACTCACCGGGAGGATAGCAGCATTAAGCCGATTTCTGTCCAGATCAGCTGAAAGATGTTTACCTTTCTTCAAGGTCTTGCGTAAAGCAGATGGCTTCGAGTGGACAGATGACTGTCAACAAGCTTTTGAAGAACTTAAGGAGTTCTTATCCACACCGCCTCTATTATCCAAGCCGGAGGAAGGAGAGAAGCTCTTCCTTTATCTGGCGGCTTCTTCGGAAGCCGTTAGTTCCGTTCTGGTGCGTGTCGCGACCATGCCGTTCAACGACCTGTATATTATACCAGCAAGGTACTTCATGGTGCAGAAGAGAGATATTCTAAAGCGGAGAAGGTCATCTTCGCTTTATTCGTTTCCGCTCGACGACTCAGACCCTACTTCCAAACCCATCCCATAGTCGTCCTCACTGATCAACCTCTCAGAGCTATTTTATTACGGCCAGACACTTCTGGCCGGTTAGCCAAGTGGGCCATCAAACTGGGGGAATTCGACTTATCATTTCAACCCAGAGCATCTTTAAAATCCCAGGTCTTGGCTGATTTCCTAGTAGAATGCACCTGGTCTGAGCCATATCAAGAAGAAACCCCCCGGATCCTTTTAGATGCTGAGGAGGAAGATCATGAAGCATGGGTCCTCCACGTCGATGGAGCCTCTAACTCACAGGGTAGCGGAGCTGGCCTCATTCTTTCTAGCCCAGAAGGCGCAGTACTAGAATATGCTCTTCGTTTCCTCTTTGAAGCCACTAATAATCAAGCTGAATATGAGGCTTTACTGACCGGAATCAAACTAGCGCATGGGATGGGGATCAAGAGTCTCCGGGTTTTCACTGACTCGCAGCTTATTTCCGCCCAAGTGGCAGGGGAATATGAAGCTCGGGACCCTATTATATTTCAATATCTGAACAAGGTCAGACTATTAATTCCTTTATTGGATCACTTCGCCATCAGTTATATACCCAGAGGTGAAAATGCCAGAGCCGATATGCTAGCCCGACTAGCTACCTCGGTCGATAGTGCCATGGGCAAAACCTACATTGAATATCTGGAGACACCTAGCATTGAAGCTGTTAAAGAAGCTTTGCCCATTATCTAAGAAGAAACCTGGATGGAATCTTATATCCGATATTTGAAAGACGGCGTTCTCCCGATTGGTCGTGAAGAAGCTAAGCTGCTTAAGCGGAGAGCTTCTAAATTTATGCTACTAGAAGGCCAACTTTACAAGAAATCTTTCTCTCAGCCCCTCCTTAAATGTGTTAATTCGGTGGATGCGGATTACATCCTTAGAGAAATTCATGAGGGCAACTGTGGGAATCACTCCGGAGGCCGATCTTTAGCACGCAAGGCCCTCCGACAAGGATATTACTGGCTCACTATGCAAGAAGATGCAACCGAACTAGTGAAAAGATGTGATCGATGCCAACAGTACGCCTATATTCAGCGGCAACCATCTTCTCAGCTAAATTCTCTTTCTGCTCCTTGGCCCTTCGCTCAGTGGGGCATGGACATTGTTGGCCCAGATGGCAACCCAAGAGGGGGGGTGAATTGGGTTCTTAAAAATTTAAGTCTTTTTAACTTTAGTTGATTAGTTAGCAAGATGTGCAAGTGAGAGGCTAACTTTAATCAATACACAAGCAAATAAAAAGAGAGATAGAGAGAGAGAAAATATAGCACGCAAACACAAGATAATTTTATAGTGGTTCGGTGCAACCAACACCTACGTCCACTCCCAAGATTCACTTGGGTCCACACTATAATCTCTTAGATTACAGCCGAGTTGTTTTCCAAGCTCACAACTCAAACTTGTTGTTTTCACGGGATCACAACGAACCCAGCCGGTTTTACTCGGGCTTACCAGCACAAAACCCTACACGTTGTTTTTCACGGGCTCACAACTAACCCAACACAAGCACTCCGGCTTGCAACGAGGTATAATAACCTCCACTGATTCAATCCACTGATTGAATCAGCAAACAATCAAAATAAAGAGTTTAAATATGAAATGCTCCCCTTGAGCAAATATACAAATAAAGTATAAAAGGTTAGAAAAGCCTGATAAGATTGCAGATGGTTGTGGCTTTGGCTTTCTTCCTTCTCTCTTTAACTCCTCTTGAAGTGTTGAATCAGGCCTCAGCAAGATTCTTGACCGTTTGAAAACTTTGGAGTTGAGATGAAGCTTTTTCTCCTTTTTTGAATGTTGAAATCCTTCGATTTGATCTTTGAAAAGCTGTTGGATTTTCTTTTGACTCTTGTGGATTGATGATCTGGAGCAGACGAAACTTCTCTTTGATTTCACTCCTTTTGAATCACTCTATTTTGAACTGGAAGATTTTTCCAATAAAGCTCTGTTTTTTCCTCTTTTTGAATGATATTCTTTTCTCTCTTTTTGATTTCTATCTCTTCTTTTGATTGAAAAGAGCTCCTCTATTTATAGATTCTGCAAAAATATATCCGTTAGAGACAAAGAAAAATAGCCGTTATTTGAAATCTTACCGTTGGGGCTGACGTGTCATCGTGAAAAATCGCGCCCAGAATTTCTAGGAGTCGACTCGAGCACTGTGGGAGTCGGCTCGAAGTCGATTACTAAAATAGAAACATTTTAAACGTTAGAGGGTCGACTCGCGAAAAACCAAAGTGTCGGCTCCTGATAGTCGGGAGTCGACTCGAAGAAAATGGGGAGTCGACTCGAGAAGTGCTCAAAAAACATGGTTTCTGTTGTTTGAGCGGAGTCGACTCGCACAGACAGGAGTCGGCTCGCACAGAGTCAGGGGTCGACTCTTGAAATCCAAGGGTCGACTCGAGAAAATCAGAAATCTCTGTGGCTTACAGGAGTCGACTCTGAAACTCTAGAGTCGGCTCCGGAACGTATCAAAAATCAGAAATTTTTCTGATTGACTTTGAAATTTGTCCCAGAATAATTTAAATTAAAATTTGACTTGAATACAATTAATATGACATTAAGCATGAATTCAAGACATGTTTCAAGAAATCATTGATTGAAATATATCGTGTAAAATTCCTTTTGAAATATTAAATATAGAGCTTGAAACTTCTTTTTCAAATTGATTCAAACTCAGTGAATTTAACATTGAGAGTCCATTGCTTTCATTTTGAATAAGCTCAAGGTTTTTGATTATAAACTCATTATTTCCTTTAATATACTCATGGCTTTTGGAAATCATCAAAATAAAGTTGGGGCAATACAATCTCCCAAATTTCTCAACAATCTCCCCCTTTTTGATGATGACAAAAACATTGAGTATATGCATGTATGTATTGAAAAATTTTCTGAAACCAAAATCAATTTATGTTCATTGAGAGGCTCCCCCTAAATGAGGTAGCTCCCCCTATGAAACCCAATTTTATAATTCATTCAAAATTTTCAATTGTTAAGTTCAAGCAAATAATTTTTCCCTTTTCAAACATTAAGCATAAAGATAACTTGGTTATCTCTCCCTTTTACTTTGATTTATCTCTTTTATTTAATTTATTAAAACTTTAATTGTATTGAAAGCATATACGATTAATAAAATTCTCCCCCTTTTTTGTAATCAACAAAAAGGTTAGAAAATCGATTAACTACTTATATCAATATCATTCTTTATCTTTACCATTCAAATTATCAATTGAGGATAATCATTCAAGATATTCAAAGATACTCACAATTGAAATGTACATAAGTAAAGCATCAAACTTTCTCATTACTTCAAAATGATATTACATGAAAATGTAAACATACTCATTATATTGAAAGTAAACTTGACTTCATTACAACAAAATGAGTCAGTACATTGAAATGAGATTACATTAAAAATATCAAAAGTTTCTTCTTGTAATCCTATTCAAGTGATCAACTATCTGCTTCATTCCTTCACATTGAAGTCTAACATAATCTTTAAGCTTATTATCAACAAAAGTACAAGCAGTTGTAATTTATCCTGAAGCTCGGCGTTGCATTGGGAATAGGTCTCTGAGTCACCGCAGATATCCTTAAGTTCTCCAAAAATATTCTTCAAGTCTTCACTTAAGGAGCTGGTGGATGAACTAAGAGTAGATTCAATCGATGCAACCCGATCACTAAGTGAATACAAGGCTTCCTTTAAATTCATAAACTTTTCATCAAATTCATTTTTCATCTATTTTCATGCTCACTTATCTCAGATTTGAATAAGGATCTAAGCTGATCTAACTGACATCAGAAAAGCTAACAGATGATAAGTAGAAGACTGAGCAGGAGCAACAGCAGGAGCAGGAGCAGAAGGAGCAGGGGCTGGAACAGAATCTGGAACAGAAGAGCTCTGAGGAGGCTCAGGTGATGAATGTCTCACAGAAGGTCTGGGGCCTCAGCATCCATAGCTCTGTCCTCTGCAATATTCTTCCTCTCCCAACTTCCATTCCTCTTAACAAACCCCATTCGATGAATAGTAGCCAAAGAGTAATAATCAGTATGCCTTAATTCCTTCTTTGGCTCACTATCACAAATGCAATCCCTTGGCTTTGAAATAACTTAGTTAGAACCATGCCATAGGGCAAACTTGACTTTTTCTTCCCCCACAATCAGCAATATACCAAATATCATCCGAGGCAGATTAATAGGCTTCCCAGAAACTACAGCATCCATAATAAAATATCTCTCAGATACATAGTCAAATCTGCCAGTCTTGGGAAACAAAATCCTACTGCAGATGTTGTGAAGTAACCTCAGCTCCAAAGGCAATTGACTTGCAAAACTTCTTCAAATCCCTCAAAATTTCTGTTCAATAATCTTGTGAGGGCAGGCGATCTATCCTCTGGGGCAAAGTGGATGGTCCAGACAGGGGTAAATCTAACAGTCTAGATAGAATAGTGGCAGTGATGTTTAGTCCAATGCCTCTCACTACGCTCACTAAACCATCATCTCCTCTAGTCAAATTCTTGTAAAACTCCTTAACTAAGCAGGGTACGTGGGACAATCCAGTGAACACATTTTCTCAAGTCCCATCTCAATCAACTGTCTACCTATATAAACCTTCATTCTCAAATAACTCAAAATCAACCTTTCTACCGGTTGTAAACTCTACTGGCAAGGTGATCTACCTGAAGAGTGGTAGCTGGAGCAGGAGATCACTCGGAGAAGAAGTAGAAGAGAATCCGAGACGGCTCGCGAACGGGTCGTCGAACGGTCCTTTCCTCTTCAATCCGGCGCCACTACTGCTAGCTCCACGGGTTTTGGGTGCCATAGATCTAATGGAGTGATAATCAGAGGTTTTTGGAGGTTTTGGAGGGTTTGGGAAATTTTGGAAAGAGTTTGGAATGATTTGAAAGATTGAAATGTCCGTCGGGTCGACTCGTGCCCTAGATAATCAACCTGGGACCACGTCGAGTCGACTCGCGCAAAGCGTGGAGTCGGCTCCCGAGTAGTCACAGAGCACGACCCGAAATCGAGTCGACTCGCGCAGAGCGGGGGTCGGCTCCTGAGTTTCAGCAGAAACGAGTCGACTCCGATACTGTCCGAGTCGGCTCCGAGACCATTTCAGAAAAAAAATAAGATTCAGAGAATCTGAAATGAGTCCGGAATTTGATCTTTGAGTATGATTAAAAATCATGGATTTTGAGAGATCAAATTGATATGAGTTCTAGATAAAATTTCCTTAAGATTTTGAGAAATTGAAAGAACTCTAGATATATTTCCTTAAGGTTTCAAAATCTATTCCAAAAGGATTACAAATTCCTAACTCTCCTCTAAGATAACAAAATCTTTCTTCGCTTAAAGGTTTTGTAAAGATGTCAGCTAATTGTTCTTCAGTGTTTACATAATCTAAACAAATTTCTTCATTAGCTACATGTTCTCTTATAAAATGATATCTAATTTCTATGTGTTTTGTCCTTGAATGTTGAATTGGATTTTTAGTTAAATTGATTGCGCTTGTATTATCACATTTTATGGGTGTCTTATTAAGTGTGATACCATAGTCTTCAAGTTGTCGCTTAATCCATAGGATTTGCGCACAGCAACTTCCAGCTGCTACATATTCAGCTTCAGTAGTTGATAATGCAACTGAATTTTGCTTTTTGCTAAACCATGAGATTAAGTTACTTCCTAAGAATTGGCATGCACCACTTGTGCTTTTTCTATCTAATTTACATCCAGCATAATCAGAATCTGAATATGCAATTAGGTTTAATGTTGAGTCTCTAGAATACCATAAACCTACATTTTTGTTCCATTTAGATATCTTAAAATTCTTTTAACAGCTATTAAATGTGATTCTTTAGGTTCAGATTGAAATCTAGCACATAAACATACAGAAAACATAATATCTGGTCTACTTGCTGTTAAATAAAGAAGGGATCCGATACCTCGATAATACTTTTGATCAACCTTTTTACCTTCTTCATCTTTGTCCAGCTTGCATGAAGGACTCATTGGAGTTCCGAGGGGTTTCATTTTCCATACCAAACTTTTTGAGTAGTTCTCTTGTGTATTTGGTTTGGTTGATAAAGATTCCCTCTTTGCATTGTTTGATTTGGAGTCCAAGGAAGAAGTTGAGTTCTCCCATCATGCTCATCTCGAATTCTCCCTGCATCAACTTTGCAAATTCTTGACAAAGAGAATCGTTAGTAGCACCAAAAATAATGTCATCTACGTATATTTGTACTACAAGTAAATCTTTACTTTTTCTTTTCAAAAATAATGTTTTATCAACATTTCCTCTTGTAAAATCATTTTCTATTAAAAATTTACTTAACCTATCATACCAAGCTCTAGGTGCTTGTTTCAAACCATATAAAGCTTTGTGCAATTTAAAAACGTGATTTGAAAATTCGTGATCTTCAAAACCTGGTGGTTGTTCTACATAAACTTCTTCATTTATAAATCCATTTAAAAATGCGCTTTTAACATCCATTTGAAATAAGTTAAAATTCATATGACATGCAAATGCAAGTAATAATCTAATGGCTTCTAATCTAGCTACAGGTGCAAAGGTTTCATCAAAATCAATACCTTCCTCTTGATTATATCCTTTTGCAACTAATCTAGCTTTGTTTCTAATTACTATGCCATTTTCATCTAGTTTATTTCTAAAACCCATTTTGATCCTATTACTGAATGATTTTTAGGTCTTTCAACTAAGTCCAACATTATTTCTTGTAAATTGATTTAGTTCTTCTTGCATTGCTAACATCCAATTATTATCTTTTTCAGCTTCTTCAATAGTTTTAGGTTCAATTTGTGATACAAATGCAAGATGATTACTAATATTTCTCATGTATGATCTAGTTCTTATTCCTTGAGATGGATCACCTATAATCAATTCCTTAGGATGACTATGAGCATATCTCCAGTCTCTTGGAAGATCTATATCATTATGATCAATATTGACATCATCGTCCTTATGTGAATCATCATCTTTAGCTTCTTGTTCATGATCAGAAGATACTTCAATATTAAGTTTTTCAAGATCTTTTTCAATTATGTTTGTATCTTCCTCATCATCAATCTTTTCAGATCCAGTTGCTAAAGATTCATCAAAAACTACATGAATGGATTCTTCAACTACTAAGGTTTTCTTGTTAAAGATTCTATATGCCTTACTAGTTGTTGAATAACCTAGAAAAATTCCTTCATCAGATTTAGCATCAAATTTTCCTAAGTTGTTTTTACCATTATTATGAATGAAACATTTACATCCAAATGCATGAAAGTATTTTATATTTGGTTTTCTTTCATTCCATAATTCATAAGGTGTTTTCTTTAATATTGGTCTTATTAAA
>UESW01003902.1:909452-963592 GCA_900491605.1 Calamus simplicifolius | reverse complement strand
CCATAATTTGACCTTTACCGTTATCGCCAAACGTCACAACTCCACCTTTCTTTTCTTCCAGGGTGATGAATTCATCTTTGTCACCCGTCATATGTCTTGAGCAGCCACTATCAAGGTACCACTTTTTCTTTGATCTTTTGGCTACAAGACATTCCTGCAATATAATCAAACTTTATGTTTAGGTACCCAAGCTTTCTTGGGTCCTTCATGGTTAGTAGCAATAAAAATTGTTCCTTTCGGAACCCATATTTTCTTTCCTTTATTTAATTTTTATTATTTAATGTTTTGCATTCAAAAGATTTATGTCCTTTTTCATTACATTTAAAACAAGTAATATTACTTTGGTTAGCTTTTACAAAAATATTTTTCAATGATTTTTGTTTTCTAAATGTGTTATACCCTAAACCTGCTTTGTCAAAAACTGCTTTTTGACTATCTAAAATCATATTTAGTTTAGTTGAGCTTAGAGTAAATTTCTCAACAATGTCTTTATACTTTTTAACATCTTTCTTAAGAAATCATTTTCATTAGAGATTGATTCTTTTTCTTTAATTAGTTTTTCATTTTCAGATTTTATCAATTCAAACTTATGAACAAATCATTCTTTTCATTAAGAAGTGTTTCCTTTTATCTTTTAAATCATTAACTATAAGATTTAATTCATTTTTCTCATTATTAAATTTAAGTTTTCATTTTTCAAAGATTTGTGTTTCTTTTTCAAAGCTTTGAAATCAATCATCAATTCATTGAAAGCTTCAAACATTTCATCAAATGTAAATTCATCATCGGGGGTTTCGGTACTTACCTCATTGTCGTTGTCGTCGTTGTTGGCCATGAAGCAGATATTGGCAACTTCCTTTTGTTCTTCTTCTTCCGACGAGGAGATTCATCAGACCATGTTGCCATGTATGCTTTCTTCTTTTTCTTGTAGGCCTTTTTCAGCAAAGGACAATCATATCTAAAGTGCCCTGGCTTTTTACACTCATAACATACTAAGGGCTCTTTCTCTTTTCTTTCTCCTTGTCCTTTTCTTATCTTTTTCTCCATCAATTCTTGCTCCAAATTTCTTTTTATGGAAGGGCCTTTTTCTCATAAACTTTCTGAATTTTTTGGCCAAGAGAGCAGTTTCATCATCATCTTCATCATTACTTTCACTGCTGCTCTCTTCCATTTCTGCAGTTTTGAGGGCAAGTGTTTTCTTTCTTTTGTTTCCTCCTCAACATGCTGCTTCATTGTCAGCTCGTGGGTCATTAGGGATCCTAGAAGCTCCTCTAAAGGTAATGCATTGAGGTCCTTTGCTTCTTGGATAGCAGTGACTTTCGCTTCCCACGATCTTGGTAGTGACCTAAGAATTTTGCGCACAAGGTCAGCATTAGAATAAATTCTACCAAGACTCTTTAAACCATTCACAATATCAGTGAATCTAGTGAACATGCATGTGATGGTTTCAGTTTGTTCCATTGTAAACAATTCATATTTATGAACCAAAATGTTTATTTTTGATTCCTTAACTTGGTTTGTTCCTTCATGTGTTATTTCCAACCTATCCCAAATTTCTTTTGCGGAATTACATGTTGAGATTCGGTTGAATTCATTAGAGTCTAAGGAACAATATAAAATGTTAATGGCTTTAGCATTTAGTTGTGCCATTCTCCTATCATTATCATTCCAATCCCTTTCGGGCTTAGGAACAATAGTGCCATCTATTACGTGTGTGGGTGTACTAGGTCCATTTATTATTACTCCCCACAATTCATAGTCAGAAGCTTGAATGAATATTCTCATTCTAGCTTTCCAATAAGAATAGTTGGTTCCATTAAATAAAGGAGGTCTATTCGTAGAATGACCTTCAGCAAAACATGAACCACTTTGTGTTGCCATAAGGATCTTTAGCCCTTGATCGTGAGATCAAATTCTAAATGAGCACTTGCTCTGATACCAATTGTTGGCCCAGATGGCAACCCAAGAGGGGGGGGTGAATTGGGTTCTTAAAAATTTAAGTCTTTTTAACTTTAGTTGATTAGTTAGCAAAATGTGCAAGTGATAGGCTAACTTTAATCAATACACAAGCAAATAATAAAGAGAGATAGAGAGAGAGAAAAATAGCACGCAAACACAAGATAATTTTATAGTGGTTCGGTGCAACCAACACCTACGTCCACTCCCAAGATTCACTTGGGTCCACACTATAATCTCTTAGATTACAGCCGAGTTGTTTTACAAGCTCACAACTCAAACTTGTTGTTTTCCGGGATCACAACGAACCCAGCCGGTTTTACTCGGGCTCACCAGCACAAAACCCTACACGTTGTTTTTCACGGGCTCACAACTAACCCAACACAAGCACTCCGGCTTGCAACGAGGTATAATAACCTCCACTGATTCAATCCACTGATTGAATCAGCAAACAATCAAAATAACAGAGTTTAAATATTGAAATGCTCCCCTTGAGCAAATATACAAATAAAGTATAAAAGGATTAGAAAAGCCTGATAAGATTGCAGATGGTTATGGATTTGGCTTTCTTCCTTCTCCTCTTTAACTCCTCTTGAAGTATTGAATCAGGCCTCAGCAAGATTCTTGACCGTTTGAAAACTTTGGAGTTGAGATGAAGCTTTTTCTCCTTTTGTTGAATGTTGAAAATCCTTCGATTTGATCTTTGAAAAGCTGTTGGATTTTCTTTTGACTCTTGTGGATTGATGATCTGGAGCAGACGAAACTTCCTCTTTGATTTCACTCCTTTTGAATCACTCTATTTTGAACTGGAAGATTTTTCCAATAAAGCTCTGTTTTTCCCTCTTTTTGAATGATATTCTTTTCTCTCTTTTTGATTTTCTATCTCTTCTTTTGATTGGAAAAGAGCTCCTCTATTTATAGATTCTGCAAAAATATATCCGTTAGAGACAAAGAAAAATAGCCGTTATTTGAAATTCTTACCGTTGGGGCTGACGTGTCGTCGTGAAAAATCGCGCCCAGAATTTCTAGGAGTCGACTCGAGCACTGTGGGAGTCGGCTCGAAGTCGATTACTAAAAGTAGAAACATTTTAAACGTTAGAGGGTCGACTCACGAAAAACCAAAGTGTCGGCTCCTGATAGTCGGGAGTCTACTCGAACAAAATGGGGAGTCGACTCGAGAAGTGCTCAAAAAACATGGTTTCTGTTGTTTGAGCGGAGTCGACTCGCACAGACAGGAGTCAGCTCGCACAGAGTCAGGGGTCGACTCTTGAAATCCAAGGGTCGACTCGAGAAAATCAGAAATCTCTGTGGCTTACAGGAGTCGACTCTGAAACTCTAGAGTCGGCTCTGGAACGTATCAAAAATCAGAAATTTTTCTGATTGACTTTGAAATTCATCCCAGAATAATTTTAATTAAAATTTGACTTGAATACATTAATATGACATTAAGCATGAATTCAAGACATGTTTCAAGAAATCATTGAATGAAATATATCGTGTAAAAATTCCTCTTTGAAATATTAAATATAGAGCTTGAAACTTCTTTTTCAAATTAATTCATAACTTAGTGAATTTAAACATTGAGAGTCCATTGCTTTCATTTTGAATAAGCTCAAGGTTTTTGATTAGTAAACTCATTATTTCCTTTAATATACTCATGACTTTTGGAAATCATCAAAATAAAGTTGGGGTAATAACAATCTCCCAAATTTCTCAACAGACATCCTCGGCCCTTTCCCTCCGGTATCAGGACAGCGCAAATTCCTACTAGTAGCCGTCGATTATTTTACTAAATGGGTTGAAGCTGAAGCACTCGCCAAATTACTGAAGCTAAGGTTAAAACCTTTTTCTGGAAAGCCATTATTTGTCGATACGGTATACACACACCCTCATCACTGACAATGGCCGACAGTTTGACAACAACGCCTTTCGGACTTTCTGCACTGATCTCGGCATCCTGCAACGATTCACCTCCGTCGGCCATCCACAATCTAATGGAGAGGCCGAGGTTACAAATCGCATGATATTACGGGGACTAAGGACCAGACTGGATACGTCCAAAGAAAGGTGGGTAGAAGAGCTGCCAAGTGTACTCTGGGCATACCATACGACACCCAGAACACCGACAGGAGAAATGCCATTCAACCTGGTTTTTGGTTCCGAAGCTGTCATTCCCGTCGAAATTGGCTTACCAAGTGGCCGAGTGGAAGCATACAACGAAGCGGACAACCTCCCCAATTTAAGGGCCAATCTTGACCTCATTGATGAAGCAAGAGATCGGGCTCGAATTAAGATTGCGGCATACCAGCAGCAGGTAGCAAGGTATTATAATACCCATGTCCGCTCGAAGAATTTCCGTCAGAGAGATCTAGTTCTAAGGAAAGCTTCGATATCCAAACCAACAGAAGGGGGCAAATTATCTCCGAACTGGGAAGGGCCCTATCGGATAAGAGAAGTTCTTCACCGTGGAGCATACCAGCTTGAAGACCTGAATGGACAACTAATCCCCGAACGTGGAATGCAGACAATCTTCGACCATATTACCAGTAATGTAATGTATTTATCCAAATATTAAATGAGCCTGCACCTTTGAACACATATTTTTGGATAATTCTTCAGGACAACTCTAGCGGCCCCGAACCACGATGGGCGGCTCGGCGGCCCTACAGTCCAAAGGACACCCCCAGGCCAGCATGACTTGCCCCTGAGGAGGTTCAAGTCCGTGACTCAAGCGGCCCCGAACCACGATGGGCGGCTCGGCGGCCCTACAATCCAAAGGACACCCCAGGCCGGCATGACTTGCCCCTGAGGAGGTTCAAGTCCGTGACTCAAGCGGCCCCGAACCACGATGGGCGGCTCGGCGGCCCTACAGTCCAAAGGACACCCCCAGGCCGGCATGACTTGCCCCTGAGGAGGTTCAAGTCCGTGACTCAAGCAGCCCCGAACCACGATAGGCGGCTCGGCGGCCCTACAGTCCAAAGGACACCCCCAGGCCGGCATGACTTGCCCCTGAGGAGGTTCAAGTCCGTGACTCAAGCGGCCCCGAACTACGATGGGCGGCTCGGCGGCCCTACAGTCCAAAGGACACCCCCAGGCCGGCATGACTTGCCCCTGAGGAGGTTCAAGTCCGTGACTCAAGCGGCCCCGAACCACGATGGGCGGCTCGGCGGCCCTACAGTCCAAAGGACACCCCCAGGCCGGCATGACTAGCCCCTGAGGATGTTCAGGTTCGTGACTCAAGCGGCCCCGAACCACGATAGGCGGCTTGGCGGCCCTACAGTACCAAGGACACCCCCAGGCCGGCATGACTTGCCCCTGAGGAGGTTCAAGTCCGTGACCCAAGCGGCCCCGAACCACGATAAACACTAAGTGGCCTCACGATCCCAAAAGCTTCATGCTTCCTGGAACCCAGGATTAACTTCCCTACGGGGGTCCCTAAGCTGCCTTATCAACATTCTAGGACTTACGTCTTAATACAATACGCCGGAAAATGACCCGAAGACTATGATTTCCTGCCGGTTCATGGACGGATTTCATAAGCCGTAAGCAAATAAAATATTAAGTAATACCAAATGAATAAAGGGTAGTATCTGCTCATTTAAAGCTAATCTGTTAGAAAAACTTTATAAAGTCTCCTCAATAAGTGGATATTCGTTACAAAAGAGGTTCTTTAAAAAGACCAAGTCAAGAATAGAAAAACAAAAGTCAAAGTCAAAATAAATCTAGGCATCCTCAATCAATTCCCTGAATGATCCTTTTCTATATTGGGATCGGAGGCCGGCTCCTCAGTGAGAGGCATTTCTGCAGCAGGATCCTTGGTCACCACCACCCTACCCGCCACGTCTTCGACCTCTACATCAGGAATGTCTTCGTCATCCACAGGTCGAAAGCGTTCAAGGTTCTTTAAGTTGAAGTGTCGGGCTAGCCTCCGTTTACACATCTCAAAGCCTTGAACAAAGGCATCTAGGGCAGCCTCCTGGAACTCTGATTCGAAATCCGGGGAGCCCTTGTACTCCTTAATAGCATCCCTAACCTTGGCTTCGGCTATGGCCACCTTCTTTTGAGCTTCGGCTTCGGCCGCCGCCGCCCTCTCTTGAGCTTTGGCTTCAGCCACAGCTATCTTTTCCCGGGCCTCGGCCTCGACCGTAGCTATCTTTTCCCGGGCCTCCTTCACCACTGCCGCAACTTTATCGAGAGAGTTCTTAGCATCTTTCTCGGCTAGAACCAACTTCTCTGTAGCATCACGAGCCGTAGCTTCCGCGTTATCAGCTCGATTCTCAGTGTATTCTAGCCTAAGAGTAGTCTCTTTTAACCTCTCTTCCGTTGGCAACAACTTCGCCCGAACCTCAGACAATTAGGCATCTAAGTTCTGCAACTCCATTTCTGCCTTCCCCCGCCAGGACCGATAATCTTCCCGAATAACCCGAAGATCGTGTAATGCTTTTGATTCTCGGACCTTCGTCTCCATCAATTCTTTCTCCAAGCTCGCACTCCGAGACTTGGCCTTATTTAAGTCTTCGCGCAGTACAAAAAGGCCATTCGACATCTGCAAAATACATTCATTAAATACCTGAATTCGATAATCACATAAAGGAAAAGGTCAAAACCTTACCTGAAGCGCAGCTGTGAACATGGTGTCAAAGGACTCTTCTTGTGTTACCTTCCTCATTTTGTCCTGGAACCTGGGTAGGATCGCAAGTTTAAGAATTATCTCCGACAGGCAACTTTTGTACCCAGCACCCTGATTAGGCGGTGGGGGAGGCGGAGATGGATTTCCTAAAGCATCCGAAGAAGCGGGAGCAGGAGCGCCCACTTCCTTTGGCAACAAAGGACTGGCAAATCAACTTCGACTGCTTCCGCACTCTCTACAGATCCCCCAGCATCTTTATTGGGGGATAGAGTGACCTCCAGAAGCTCCCTCTCGATAGGATCTCCTAGCGGGATCCCGTTGGAGGACTCGTCTCTCCTTCGCTATCTTCTATCAAGGTTGCTTCAGGAATTGTCGCCGGAGGCTGAGCCTGACCATCTGATCCTGACTGACGGGGTTTTTTAGGTTCATTTCCTGCCGCGCCACGCTCGCCTCTCTCTCTCTCTTTCGAAGGTTTGATACCAGAAACTCTCGAGAAAACTTCATTGCTGCAAAATAGTGAACATAGGGTTAGCTAAAAAGACACCAAATATGTTAGCTAAGAATATAAAGAGAAGGAGAGGGGAGAGATGAATTCTTTGAGGCTCACCGGGCACTGCAGCCAGTGACACCGGCACGGACGCAATCTCCTGGAGATTATCCTCCGATAGCAATTCTCTACTGGGGGGTATGATGGTAGAGATTAGAGTGTTGAAAAGCTCACGGTCTCTCTCGTCAACACTCGCATTTTGGTTAGAACTGGTATCCGGAATACCCCAATCTACACCTAACTCCTCCAGATGTGCATAGAAAAATCGAGATTTCCACCCTTTAATTTTAGAAGGGAGATTAAGCCTAAGAACCCTTTTAGGCCTCGATGCGAAACTCCACCACCCATCCCTGACTGGGTTTCAAATCCTATATAGCGCTCTAAATAAAGAAAGTCGAGCGGAAGCTCCATGAAAAGAACAAAGCACTAGAAATGAAAATATAATACGAATAGAATTAGGAGTGAGCTGTGCAGGGATAAGGCGATATCGGTTCAATAGGTTTACAAAGAAAGGATGTAAGGGCAGTCGTAGACCCCCCTTAAAAAACTCTTCATACAAAGCGACCTTACCTGGTCGTGCTAGAGTGACCCTATCTTCGGGAAGGGGAACGGAGAGCCGAATATTATCAGGGATTCCGAACTGAGCCTTAAGGTTCCTAAGATCCTGAGAGGATATAATAGAGGCGACGTCCGCTGGTTTAGCCAGTTTAGAAACAACCACGGGAGGTCCTGCCTCACGACTGGTAGACGAAGAGGAAACCCTAGGGGACTGAGGTAACAACCTAGACACGGGCTGTATGGACCGAGCAACGGGTTGGTCCCCACGGATGACTACCCCTCCCAGAGCCTATCGACGTACTTGAAGAATCTCCTCCCGGGAGGGCTCTACCATGGGGCCCTTACCCTTCCTATCTACGAAGGAATCCATAAATAGAGAAAGGGGAGAAGAAGGAATCGACTGACCTGGGCTTGAAGAGATAAAAACGTAGGAAGATATATGAGGTTAAAGATTAAGGGAAAGAGATGGCTCCTCCTTATTTTATACATATCAGAAGCAACGCCTCGAGCACCGTAAGGGCACGTGGTAGTCCATCAGTGGAGCCGGACAAACGAAAAGATGCTATCCTCTTAGAGATATGCGCCTCCCCTCCTTTTTTCCCTTTTCGAAATGTTGCTTATCATGTACTAGACATTTTGAAATTCGAATTTTTCCGTCCTTCTCCCTTGCACGTGCGCAACACACTTTTAATACAAGGAAGATGGGCGAGGGGGCATATGATATGGATGATAAATAAAATAGTTAAAAAATAAAGTCGGCCCCCAGAGTCTGGACGGCCCCCAGTCCTGGGCGACCTCCAGTCCTGGGCGGCCCTTAGAGTCTGGGCGGCCCCCAGGCCTGGGCGGCCCCCAGAGTCTGGGTGGCCCACAGTCCTGGGCGGCCCCCAGAGTCCAGGTGGCCCCCAGCCCTGGGCGGCCCCCAGTCCTAGTCGGCCCCCAGAGTCTGGACGGCCCCCAGTCCTGGGCGGCCCCCAGTCCTGGACGGCCCCCAGAGTCTAGGCGGCCCTCAGCCCTGGGCGGCCCCCAGTCCTGGGCGGCCCCCAGAGTCTGGGCGGCCCCCAGTCCTGGGCGGCCCTTAGAGTCTGGACAGCCCCCAGTCCTGGGCGGCCCCCAGAGTCCAGACGGCCCCTAGCCCTGGGCGGCCCTCAGTCCTTGGCGGCCCTTAGAGTCTGGGCAGCCCCCCAGTCCTGGGCAGCCCCCAGAGTTCAGGCGGCTCCCAGCCCTGGGCGGCCCCCAGTCCTGGGCGGCCCCTAGAGTCCAGGCGGCCCCCAGCCCTGGGCGGCCCCCAGTCCTGGGCGGCCCTTAGAGTCTGGGCGGCCCCCAGCCCTGGGCGGCCCCCAGAGTCTGGGCGGCTCCCAGTCCTGGGCGGTCCCCAAAGTCTGGACGGCCCCAGCCCTGAGCGGTCCCCAATCCTGGAGGGCTCTCAAATCGAGAAATGCTAAACATCATAACACTTTAAATGATTCGAATAAGACAAGCACTGAAACACCGCCGTTTATCTAGAAAAAGAAGACACTGAACTTCTATTTTAGAGCCAGATACCTTTCTCTGACTCTGACATCCCTACTGACCCTGACATTCCCTTGGGATAATCAAGGTCATCATGAAAATCTTTATCTTCGTGAGCAAGTTTCTTAATACCCTTATTATTAATTATCCCTGAATGACCACGTAGCGGAAGAAAAATAAAAGATGAATACTTATCCTACACGCGGGCCTCTGGAATTAAAACAAAAAATAAATAATAAAATAAATAAAAAGAAGGGGATAAAAAGGAAGAGGGAGGAGGCAGAAGGGGACATTTTCTTCTTCCTAAAAGAGATCTCATAACAATAGAGGAATCTGGTGATCCAGCATCAACAAAAACTATGTTCATTGGCTTAGTGCAAAAGAATATGATATTTAAGCTCTGGCTTGAAAAAGCTCCAATGAGTGAAAAACATGATGTGTATATGTTGCCTCCTAGCTAGGTTTTGGATTTTGTTTTGAATGGAAAGAGGGAAGGCCACCTTGGCCTTGTTACATTTGAATTTAAAACCTCTGGTTTTTGAGTAAAGGGCGCATGACTAACAGGATAGGTCTAGCTTGTTAGATTTGGAAAATTAAGGGGGATGTTTTTGTTGCATTAATGGGGTAAAATATCTCAAAACCAAAAGAAATCCATTTGTAGTGCCAAGAATGTCATTAGTAATTTTTGTAACATAGGTAATTTAATGAATAGTTTTGGATAGCAAAATCTCTTAAGTAGATATTTGACTATGTTAAGAATCTTTTATGCCTATCAGGTGCTTTCCAAAATATAAATTCCATACCAAGTATTAAGTTAAACATAGATATAAGTTGTTCTTCGAAATGATTGGCTAGCGTGATTGATAATTTGAATGATGAACAAAAGAAAGTAGTTATGGAATAAGATTTAATTATAGTTTATATTTATAAGTAATCAACCTCTTTCGATCCTTCCGAGAGGTTGGTTATTAAGAAGATGCAATTTTATTGAAAGATTAATCAAGATTAACAACATGGATATCCTATGGTTGAGTGGGATTTACGTTGTTCAATAAGACTAAATGATAAGTAAAGAAGATATCGTGCAGTAGAAACCCAATCAAGAGTTAATGAATATGTGTGTTGTAGGAGGTGCATAACAAATCATTAAGTCACTTAGTCTCATGTATTATAAATAACAACGATGGTGATAGCTAATGTCTTTACTTTATACTTGAAGGTACATGTTATTAATGATTAGAGTCTCTTGATAGCAAAGCTAATATCTTTATTTATACTTGAATATAGTTTAAGATATGAGTCAAATTTCTTCATTCAACTAAACAAAATATACTTTATATATTCTCTTTTCAAATGTTAGAGAAGTACAATTAATATATAACATAATATTCTATATGTAGCTTTAATATTACGAGAACATTTAATTTTTTCTTCTTAGATTCAACATCATTTCATATGCATATCCCTCATGGCTTATTGAACAGAGGAGTGTTAATACGAATTGATTGGTTGCTTGTAATGACTTGGAAGCATTAGAGCAAGCCACAATTAGTAAAAAGTAAGATTTTTTTATGTATGTATTGGCCGTGTAAACTTAAAAAAGTATGTTATATCAAACCAAACTGCGTACCTAGCATGAATGCTGTAACAGTGTGATACTGATGGGGTCCAGCATCAAGATGACAAACCTTAACTTACAAGCTTCATATGCTTAATTTACAATGAAAATCATGTTTAGCAATGATATTATGAAAACATAAAATGCTCCTTTGCTAGGTATGCTGGCTAGAATAATAAATTGCTAAAGCATATTGAATATAGAGGCATAAGAGTATTCAACTAGCCTTTCAAGTTATTGTAACATCAACCAACCTTACAAAATGTGTGACTCAACTAAACATCTTTGGAGCATGACATGTGGAATTCAAATACAAATGAATTGCTTGGACATCAAAGTAGTGATGAGACTACTTTCATCCAAAAACCAGTAGAGAAGAGATGAGTTGCACAGAATATAGTCTTATGGCCAACCTAGTTTTAATTGTCAATTATGGAGTACATTGTAAAGATCATTCTAATTAGTGTTACAGCCTCCTACATTATAGTTCCAACATCAATGACAAAGCTTGTACGTTGCATTGCATCCATGGTCAAACCATGTAGCTAAAGTATAGTTTTGGCTATAGCACGGTCGTAAGTCAGGCTCACCTCACCATATAAGAATTTTTTTATCTCCAACTAGTTACAAGATTATTCTCTAGTTTTAATGAAACAAGGCTTTTCTAGACACATTTGTAGTGAAATTATGATTCCAAATTTCCAGTACCTTAAAATGCAATCCTCAGGCATATATTACTGTTCAGCATTTTTCAGAAAATAGAAAGCACTTCCTACAGGACTAGAAATGGGCCTGAACTAAATTCTGGTTGGCCTTCACCTTGAATAATTTAGATCAGGCTTGAGCTAGAATGTCTATCTGAATGAATTCAAGCTAGGTTTAAGCTAGCCATAGGTTCAATTTGAAGCTTGAACTTAGAGCCCGAGCTCCAAGCCTAAAGGTGTGTTTGAAATAGGAAATAAGAAGAATATTTCTTCTTATTTTCAAAAGTCATAACTATGAAGGATAGTTAGAAAAAAAGTTAACTAGAGAGATCATGGGTTATCTCCTGAATTTATTCCTTAGGGACTGAAGGAATAGCTATTTTTCTCTGAACTTATTCCTTGAGGGCAAAACTGTTATTATAAAAAGCCGGTTATTCCCTCAGCTATCCATTGGATAAACTCTCTATACTATACACTTATCTAGGGATAACTATTTTTCTATTAAACATACCTAAGTTGATTATTAAAATTAATTTAAAAAATATAATAAATATTTATTTATTATATAATTTTTAATTTATTTGATTCCAGTCCATCCATCTATTTTTTTTTTACGTATGGCTAAAACTATTGTAAGCAAACCTAAGAACAACCCAAAAGTCATCTTCATACCTTCTCCAATCTTCCATGGTGCCAACTCCACTCAGCCCTTATGACCTCCTTCATTCCTCTTGTTCCACCACTAGGCCCCACCACTACCAGCTACTTCCTCAGGCCTTCTGACCTCTGCATGTACGCCACCTACCTCCACAATTCTGGCCAACCAGTGGCTCTTGGAACAAGACTGAACTGTAGCCTCACCATGGCGGTCTGAGGAAAAGCATTGAAGCTTGAGTGTCGTGGATGCAAATGACACCTCACATGTGAAGGCATTCATTGAGATCACAAAATCTAAGTGGGTAATAATAGCGTATCTTTATTTCAAAAACAAAGTTAGTCTTCAATGCGTCTGTCTCGAAGCCTTTGCATCACCATGGCAACTTGGCGTTCAAAGTGAACGGAAATTAATAATTAGAATAAGCTTAGTCAACTAAATAGGCCTTAATAAGACTCAAACCGATAAACTTTTACCCAAAACTGTCGAAGAGCCTCTTGATAAATGTAAATTTGATCATTTAATTCACATGCTTTCACAACAACATTAGCTAGTTTTTAATTTATTTTGAATTACATTTATTTATTTTTATTTACTTTTCATTTTATTTTTAAAAAAATAAAAAAAAGCAACAATCAAGAAACTCTATGTGAAGACTCATGGACAGTGAGGACTCCAATGCCATATTTTCAAAGAGAAAAGAATCAAGAGTTGATGAGTTGGCAACGTTGTATTTCAACGAATGAGGCCCAATTAGAAAAACAGTAGTTATCTGGAAAAGAACTCTTAGGCGATGATTTTTTATCGTATTCAACATGGCTTAGGCTAAATCTAATCCTTATCCATCCAACTATAAAAAGAAAGCAGGGGGTCTTCAATCGAGAGAGCTGACTTTTAGAGTTTTTCAACGGAGGATCCGAAGAACAGAGAGTGTTCATCAATTGCTTCCAATAAAAAACATAAGTTTTACTAGTTTTCTTTTTGCTTTTATTATAAACTAATTTCTTTTTCTAGAGCATTGATGTAATCTATCAATGTATTTTATTAGTTATTTTTTCTTTAATATTTCATGATTGAGTGTTTAATTCTTATGATTAATGTTTATAATTTATTATAATGAGATCGAGAGGTGATTTATTATTTCTTATGATTAATTCTTACAATTTATTGTTTAATCAATTGAATTACAATGAGACCAAAAATTTGTTATTTTAGATATAGAATTAAACATCATTAGTTGAGCGAAGTAGAGATACTTTACCGCAATTAATGTGATTTTTAGAAAATTCAAAATACGTAATGAGTCTTCAATTAATTAAATTCACATAGAGATATGGAGTTGTTAGTTGGAGATATTTTTTATATCATTCGAGAGAATATATTGGATAATTAAGAAATTAACCATAGGGATGCCTAAGGGTGTGTTTGAAATAGGGAATAAGGGGGGTATATTCCCAAAAGCCATGACTACCAAGGATGGCTGAAAAAAAGTTAACGAGAGGGAATAACCCATGTTTATTCCCTGAACTTATTTTCTAAGGACTGAAGGAATAGCTATTTTTTCTTGAATTTATCCCTTGAGGGTAAAACTGTTATTATAAAAAGCTGGTTATTCCCTTAGCTATCCTTTGGATAAATTCTATCCTATATACTTATCCAAAAATAGCTATTTTTCTATCAAGCACTATCTAAAGTTGATTACCAAAATTAATTTAAAATATAATAAATATTTATTTATTATATAATTTTTAATTTATTTGATTCCAGTCCATCCATCTATCTTTTTGACAGATGGCTAACACTATTCTAAGCATACCTAAGAATAACCCAAAAGTCATCTTCATACCCTCTCCAATCTTCCATGGTGCCAACTCCACTCGGCCCTTATGACCTCACTCATTCCTCCTGTTCCACCACTAGGCCCCACCACTACCAGCTACTTCCTCAGGCCTTCTGACCTCTACGTGTACGCCATCTACCTCCACAATTCTGGCCAACCAATGGCTCTCGGAACAAGACTGAACTGTAGCCTCACCATGGCGGTCTGAGGAAGAGCATTGAAGCTTGAGCGTCGTGGATGCAAATGACACCTCACATGTGAAGGCATTCATTGAGATCACAAAATCTAAGTGGGTAATAACAGCGTATCTTTATTTCAAAAACAAAGTTAGTCTTCAGTGCGTCTGTCTCGAGGCCTTTGCATCACCATGGCAACTTGGCGTTCAAAGGTGAACGAAAATTAATAATTAAAATAAGCTTAGTCAACTAAATAGGGCCTACTCAAACCGATAAACTTCTACCCAAAGAAGAGCCTCTTGATAAGTGATATGACTGATCCCGACGCCGTCAGCAAAGGCAACGGTGATCACTATCGTTTCCCCCATCCACGGCACCCCCTCGGGGTCGGGAGCGGGGAAATCATACCTTAACCCCGAGGCCCTACCGGCCTCGGGGCGCATCCTCGTTTCCCCCACCCCCGGCACCCCCTCGGGGTCGGGAGCGGGGAAATCATACCTTAACCCCGGGGCCCCTACCGGCCTCGGGGCGCATCCTCATTTCCCCATTCCCGGAACCCCCTCGGGGTCGGGAGCGGGGAAATCGTACCTTAACCCCGGGGCCCCTATCGGCCTCGGGGCGCATCCTCATTTCCCCATTCCCGGAACCCCCTCGGGGTCAGGAGCGGGGAAATCATACCTTAACCCCGGGGCCCCTACCGGCCTCGGGGCGCATCCTCATTTCCCCATTCCCGGAACCCCCTCGGGGTCAGGAGCGGGGAAATCATACCTTAACCCCGGGGCTCCTACCGGCCTCGGGGCGCATCCTCATTTCCCCATTCCCGGAACCCCCTCGGGGTCGGGAGCGGGGAAATCGTACCTTAACCCCGGGGCCCCTATCGGCCTCGGGGCACATCCTCATTTCCCCATTCCCGGAACCCCTCGGGGTCAGGAGCGGGGAAATCATACCTTAACCCCGGGGCCCCTACCGGCCTCGGGGCGCATCCTCATTTCCCCATTCCCGGAACCCCCTCGGGGTCGGGAGCGGGGAAATCATACCTTAACCCCGGGGCCCCTACCGGCCTCGGGGCGCATCCTCATTTCCCCATTCCCGGAACCCCTCGGGGTCGGGAGCGGGGAAATCATACCTTAACCCCGGGGCCCCTACCGGCCTCGGGGCGCATCCTCATTTCCCCATTCCGGAACCCCCTCGGGGTCGGGAGCGAGGAAATCATACCTCGGAGTGCACCGCCAATGCACTGCTCAACCGCCGACGCGCGGCGCTCACACATGGTTTTCAGCCCATGGCTGTGCCTTGCCGTAGTGTACCATCCGGTACCTCCGTGATTGTGCTCCAATACGGAGGGCCATGCCTCATAACGATGTTTGGCGTGTTGCATGCCCCTGTGCGTGACCGAGCCTTGCCACGGCATGCCATCCAATACCTCCGTAGTTGTGCTCCAATACGGAGGGCCATGCCTCATAACGATGTTTGGCGTGTTGCATGCCCCTGTGCGTGACCGAGCCTTGCCACAGCATGCCATCCAGTACCTCCGTAGTTGTGCCCCAGTACGGAGGGCCATGCCTCATAGCGACATCTGGTTCACTGCATGTTTCCGTGCGCCACCATACCTTGCTAGGGTGTACGATTCGTTACCTCTAGCAACGGCGCCCGGTCCCATACACCGGTGACGATACAACGAAGACCTTCCCAAAGCGGCAAGTCACGGCATTCAAACAGGTATAAAGGACACACATTCACGCTGTAAGTGGGATCCAAACCCTGGTTTTTCTGAGCTTTCTTCCTCCCTGCTCAAAACCCTAACTGCCTCAGCTTCTCTTCGCGGGGGTGGTTCTTTGTCTGAACCCCAGCCACTGACTTGATCGTCGGAGGGTCCCCACCGGTGCCACCGGTCCTCGGGGACTTTTCTTGCAGGACTTCCCGGAGCGAGACGTCCGTTTTCCCCGACGTTTGAAGGAAGTGACTTGGTGTCATCAATAAGTATAAATTTGATCATTTAATTCACATGCTTTCACAATAACATTAGCTAGTTTTTAATTTATTTTAAATTATATTTATTTATTTTTATTTACTTTTCATTTTATTTTAAAAAGAAATAAAAAAAAGCAACGGTCAAGGGACTCTACGTGAAAACTCATGGACAATGAAGACTACAATGCCGTATTTTCAAAGAGAAAAAGATCACGAGTTGATGAGTTGGCAACGCCGTATTTCAACAAATAAGGTCCAGTTGGCAACACAGTAGTTATCTGGAAAAGGACTCTTAGGCGATGATTTTTTTATTGTATTCAACACGGCTTGGGCTAAATCTTATCCTTATCCATCCAACTATAAAAAGAAGACAGAGGGTCTTCAATCGAAAGAGCTGACTTTTAGAGCCAGAGACTTTTAGAGTTTTTTCAACGGAGGATCCGAAGAACAGAGAGTGTTCATCAATTGCTTCCAATGAAAAACATAAGTTTTACTAGTTTTCTTTTTGCTTTATTATGAACTAATTTCTTTTTCTAGAGCATTGATGTAATCTATCAATGAACATACAATTTATTTTATTAGTTATTTTTTCTTTAATATTTCATGATTAAGTGTTTAATTCTTATGATTAATGTTTACAATTTATTGTTTGATTAATTGAATTACAATGAGACCGAGAGGTGATTTGTTATTTCTTATGATTAATTCTTACAATTTATTGTTTAATCAATTGAATTACAATGAGACCGAAAGATGATTTGTTATTTTAGATATAGAATTAAACACCATTAGTTGAGCGAAAGTAGAGATACTTTACTGCGATTAATGTGATTTTTAGAAAATTCAAAGTACGTAATGAGTCTTCAATTAATTAAATTCACATAGAAATATGGAGTTATTAGTTGGAGATATTTTTTATATCATTCAAGAGAAGATATTGGATAATTAAGAAATTAACTAGAGGAATGCCTAAGGATGCATTTGAAATAGGGAATAAGGGGAGTATTTTCCCAAAAGCCATAACTACGAAGGATGGCTGAAAAAAAAAGTTTACCAAAGAGAGTAATCCATGTTTATCCCCTGAACTTATTTCCTAGGGACTAAAGGAATAGCTAATTTTTTCTAAATTTATCCCTTAAGGGTAAAACTATTATTATAAAAAGCTGGTCCTCAATTATCCCTTGGATAAATTCTATCATGTATACTTATCTAGAGATAGCTATTTTTCTATCAAGAACTACCAAAAGCTGATACCAAAATTAATTTAAAAATTATAATAAATATTTATTTATTATATAATTTTTAATTTATTTGATTCCAGTCCATCCATCTATTTTTTTGACGGATGGCTAAAACTATTCTAAGCAAACCTAAGAATAACCCAAAAGTCATCTTCATGCCCTCTCCAATCTTCCTTGGTGCCAACTCCGCTCAGCCCTTATGACCTCCTTCGTTCCTCCTGTTCCACCACTAGGCCCCACCACTACCAGCTACTTCCTCAGGCCTTCTGACCTCTGCGTGTACGCCACCTACCTCCACAATTCTGGCCAACCAGTGGCTCTCGGATCGGAACAAGACTGAACTGTAGCCTCACCATGGCGGTCTGAGGAAGAGCATTGAAGCTTGAGTGTCGTGGATGCAAATGACACCTCACATGTGAAGGCATTCATTTAGATCACAAAATCTAAGTGGGTAATAACAGCGTATCTTTATTTCAAAAACAAAGTTAGTCTATCTTCAGTGAGTCTGTCTCGAGGCCTTTGCATCACCATGGCAACTTGGCTTTCAAAGTGAATGGAAATAATTAGAATAAGCTTAGTCAACTAAATAGGGCCTTAATCAAGCTCAAACCGATAAACTTCTACCCAAAACTGCCAAAGAGCCCCCATTTTTCTCTCTCTAGAATGTTGTTATTGGCCTCCAAGAATTTACAATGTGCTGCCACCGAATCACTGCTGATGCGTGTCGGGTGAGAGGAAAGCTTTGTGGACCTTCAGAGGGACGGTAGGATCATCTCTGTTGGCTGAGAACCTGCAAGAAAAGTTTTGAACCAGTGGTACCGATGGGGACCCTCCAACGCTCAAGTCAGTAATGTGAAGAACAGAAATTTCGTAGTAGAATTCGAGAAAGAGAGAGTCACTCTCCTCATTGTGAGTCGGGGTCTTTATATACCTGTTCGGAAGTCCCTCTTACCCTTCGAGGATAATCGTCAGATCATGCCTTCCGCCAAGATCGGCTCCGTTAATGGTAAGTGGGCGAATAGCCGCTAAACTCGCGCCATGAATATCGACAACTGCCCATAATATTTGGTAACCACCTGTGATTTTGGCAAAAGAGAAACGGATTGGCGGGCCACATGGAAGTCCTGCGTGAACAGCGATAGGTGATAAAGTTAGTCACGTGGGCCCCAAGGTGCAGCCATTGGGGTAGAAGATGACACTTGGAGTTGGAGCCAGCTGTTCCTTGTAGAGCATTAATTATGGAGTGCTTGCATGGCACTATTCACATGCAAGGCACTGTTTATGCGCATGGTACTGTTCACGAGTAGGCCGAGGGGGAAGTTCGAGGCCGAGTGCTATGTGGGAGCTGAGGCCGAGGCCGGTTTCATGTGGAGAGAAAAGGTGGTGGTGGCCGAGTGGGAGTTAAGGCCGAGGCTGAGCATGTCTGTGGCAAGGGGGAAGTGTTGTGGCCAACGTGGCAGCCGTAAATGCTTTAATACTGGGGAGAATAAGGCAATAAATGCCTTGGAGCAATGAGGCCTTTATGAGGCCATAAATGCGAGAGAATAAAGCAATAAATGTGTTAGAGCAAGTGGATACACGTGGCCTTTGAGGCCAAAATGGTTTGGTGCGAGAGATGTGGCCGTGGTAGCTTTGTGGGAGCCGAGTCTGAGAGGAACAGGCCTCGGCATCGGCCGAAGCCGGAGCCGGAGCCGAGGCCGAAGCCGAGACCGACTTAGATGAGGCCGAGACGGGACAAGGCTGACTTGGAGTGCCGAGGCGAGATGTCCGTGGCCAAGCTGAAGTGTGGAGGCAAGACCTCTATGACACTCCATTCCATCATTGACTCGACCACCTAACATTAATGACGGAAGGTGGCCCTTGAGAGAACCCATGCACCCTTTTTCCCTTTTGTTCTCATTCATTATGGCGAGACGCTTATTGCCGGGAGCAATGTCGTGGATGGAATTATTACGTCCTTCAAAAGAAAGCCGAGAAGACCAACAAGGCCGCCCAGGAATTAAGCTGCTTAAGAACACTGCCAAGGATGGCCACCTAGGAAAATCGTCTGAAAATTGCTATTGAGAGGATGCCATCCAAAAATTATTATTTTTATTGCCCATGGGGTCAACTGGCCCATCAAATGCCCCCCACACTCTTGAGCTTGTGTGCCCCGTTTTAGCTAAGCGAAAGAAGTGTAGGACTTTTTACCTTTGCATCTGCCCTTTCCTATCAACTTCAACTATGATTCCTTCTAGGTGGGGAAACCTCTTTCCTTTTGCGCTGCCTTGTGCAGACGTCTTCACGCTCTTTGGAGCCATGCTTTTTGCCTATTCAAAAAACTTTAAGTAAAGTTTGAGGGTAAGTGGGTTACCCTTGATTGGCAGCCAGTAATCCTCTCCCTATGCAAAGCCCGAAAGCAGATGCCTATCAACTGTGAGTTAGGGAGTCGATTTCTCCTAACTGAGTTGACTTTGGGTCTTCTACTTGTCATAAAATTTGAAAGTGGGTCCCCATCAACTGTGAGCTGGAGAGTTGGCTTCTCCCAACTATGAGTTGTCTTGGGGCTTCTTGATGGCTAAAAGTGATCAGTAATGTTGCAGGTATATAATTTAGATAAAGGTCTTACTCGATTGGCCATTGGCCATTGAGGCAGAGTTAGAGCCGCTGTGAAGCCGTTGAGGCTGTGATAAAGCTGCTGAAGTTGTAATGAGACCACGAAGGCAGATGAATGAAGCCACTGAGGCCGATAGAGCCGCTATGACTGCAATAAAATCATCTTGGGGGTTTCATAGCCGGCCCGAGTGGTGACCCGAGAGTTGCTGTAATCGTTGGGTTCCTTTTAACCCCAAAGGGTGACCTGAGAGTTGGAGAGTCGTCATATGCCTTTTCCCCTATGCTGACGATCTTTGTTGCCAATGTTGGAGTTAGTTTTCGATCTTTGGTGCCGAGCTAGCCTCAGGCTTGAGTGCTGATGGTACATCGGTCTTTGAGTGCTGACCGAAGTCGAGCTTAAGTGCCGATAGTACATCGGGCTTTAGGTGCCGAGCTGGAGTCGGGCTTTGGTACCAATGGTACATCAGGCTTTGAGTGCCGAGCTGGAGTCAGGCTTTGGTGCCGATGGTACATCGGACTTTAAGTGCCGAGCTGGAGTCGAGCTTTGGTGCCAATGGTACATCAGGCTTTGAGTGCCGAGCTGGAGTCGAGCTTTGGTGCCGATGGTACATCAGACTTTAGGTGCCGAGCTGGAGTTGGGCTTTGGTACCGATGGTACATCGGGCATTAGGTGCCGAGCTGGAGTTGGGATTTGAGTGCCGAGCTGGAGTCGGGCTTCAGGTGCCGTTGCGGAGTCGGGCTTCAGGTGCCATCGCGGTACATCAGGCTTTGAGTGCCGAGCTGGAGTCGGGCTTGAATGTTGATGCAGAGTCGGTCTTCCTTGTATGACATTTTCAAGTATCAATGAAAGAAATACTGTTAAGTATGGTGTACTTAGCTTTTGTAGCACCCTTGTTTTCCTCTGCTAATTTGGGTACTTCAGTCCGCTGGTGGCCTACCCCTCAGGGAGTCAAGTTAGTTGGAGTGGAGGTGTCATTACCCTTACTTGGGCCTTCCCTCGCATTGGAGGCTGGGACGAAATGTTTGTGACCGGGAAGAAGCTAGAAGCCGGGACGAAGCTGAAGGCCGAGGTTGTACATGGTCAAGGAAAAAGGCGAGGCCTAGGTGAGCTTGCGCTAGGTGCTGAGGCTGAGGGGAGTTCGAGGCCGAGTGTTGTGGGAGCTGAGGCCGAGGCCGAGGGGGGAGCCAAGGGAGCTCGCATGGCTGAGGGAGATGAGAACAAGAGGGATAGCCGAGGCTAAATGGAATAAGCCAAGGCCGACGCGGTTGGGACCGAGGCCGAGGGGGAGATGAGGACGACGTCCGAAACCAGCTGAGAAGGCTGGGTGCCGGCCACCTAAGTCGGGCGATGGAGCTGTTCAAAGCTGGGGGTCGGGAGCCCGCTAAATTCACGGAGCCAGCAGCCGAGGACGATCGGAGGCTAGAGCAAGATTCGGTCGGAACGGAGATGGGAGGTTTGAGCTAGGACAAATGCAGGGGAATCGGGGCGAACCAAAAGCGTTCCCCTATTCCAGATTCGACACGACGCTCGGGACTCCTCGCACTCGACAGGAAGAGGCTGATGGCTGAGGCAGGCCAACGAGGAGAGACCGAAGGCCGAGGCCGAGGAGGAGCTTGGCGCTGCTCGAAGTCGTGCTGGCGCACCGGGGCAACCGTGAGGAGCGAAGACGGGGCTAGGATGGTCCACGGTGTCACCGACCCAGCGGTGACATGGTGCACGCGGGGCGCGCAGGCCAGCTGCCTGGCACGCGCGGTGCGTGTAGATAGGTAGGCTGGATAGTACTGCAGCATGCAGATCCAGGCGGGAGTGCTTAGGCCCAAGTGAGGGCGCGCGGGTGGACTTGTTAGCCAAGGATGGTCGTGCTGAATGTGCGCAAGGTGACTCGTTTCCCAAGAAACCACAGGGTGGCATTCTAATGGTCGCTGCAGAGGAATATTGAGGGGAAGGGTGAGCGAGAACAATTCAATGGGCTGGTTTCCATTGTGGATTCTTGCAGTGTCCATTGTTGTCTCCTCTGCCGCCTGCTCCGCACCAGGAGGGCTCTCGGTGCGGAGCCGTGAGCGCCAGAAGGGTGCGCAAGCCGTGCACACCAGGCGGGTGTGTAGTCGTGCCTCACGATAAGGTGGCTCAAGCATGAGTCATCTGGCAAACCAATGCATCTGCAAGGTGCGGAGTCGTGCGCGCTAGGAGGGTGCAAGACCCGAGCGTCACGCGACGAGACGAGCAAGATCTTTGTACAAGAGGTGCAAGGGAAAGTCAGGGTTTGGGGCACTTGAGAGCTCTTGTTAGGGACGTGAGGAGTGCTAGCTGAATCGGGCTATATCTTGTAATCCAGAGTTATATATATTATACTTTGGTTGGGGGCTTTGTCCTTGGGAAGGTTTTCCCCTGTAAATCTCATCTTTGTGATGTGTTGATTGTCTGTGTTTGTGAAAAATGGGTATAGGCTGGTTAGGGAGAAATCCTTAACGCCATCATCGTGGTTGTGAAATAGAAAAGAACAACCCGGTGACAAGTTGGTATTAGAGCACGGTCAGTTCACAAGCAAAGATGGTGACTGTGCCAGAGCGCGTGACACGATTGGAAGGCATGATGGGAGATCCAGGCAATGTGACCGTGGCTGATTTGGTGGCGCAGTGCGCAGAGTTAGAGGAGCGTTTGGCGGCAATGCAGACGTCACATTCCAACCTACTCCAAGCGCATGAAGAGCTGATAAGCGACCTCGAGCATAGGCAGCTGCAACAGCAAAGGTTAGATGTGGCCATGGAGGAACGTCTGGAGACTCGATCGCAAGCATTGGAGGAGGAAGTGATGCGTCTGAGGCAGATCATCCCTACCTCACCGTCAATTGTGATTGGCGATGCACTCGGGTCAAAGTCAGGAATCCGTGATCCAAAGTGTTTTGAAGAAAGCCGAAATGCAAAAGAGGTAGAGAACTTCCTTTGGGATTTGGAAGCCTACTTCCGAGTAGCGAAGGTCCCTGAGGGCGATCAGGTGGATCGAGCCTCAATGTTCTTGGAAGGAGATGCCAAGCTATGGTGGGGAACCAGGACCGCCGAGGACACCATCGCTGGGCGACCCAAGATCGAGACGTGGGGACTCTTCAAGAAGGAATTGAGGGAGCAATTCCTTCCCTGCAACACAAGTTGGGTTGCTAGGGAAAATCTGAGGAAGCTATGACAATCTGGGAGTATCAGAGAGTATGTCAAGGATTTCTCCACTCTGCTACTCGATATTTTCAACATGACAAAGGAAGATAAGTTGTTCAACTTTCTTTCTGGGCTGCAAGGATGGGCCTAGGCCGAGCTTCGACGGAAGGGAGTGAAGGACATCCCTTCGGCCATTGCAGCTGCGGAGTCATTGGTGGATTTCCGCGGGATCAACTCGGGAGGCAATGCCAAGGAGAAAGGCAAGCACCAGGAGGCCTTACCTCCAAAAACCCGAGGGGGTAAGAAGAAGTTTCAGCAAAAGAAAGCTGCCGATCAAAAGAAGACTGGTGATCATAAGGCAGTTGTGCCACAAGGAGTGACACAGCAACCACAACGGCCAAGGTGGGGCTGCTACATCTGCAGCGGCCCACATTTAGCTCGAGAATGCCCGAAGCGCGAAGCTATCAATGCACTCATCGCTAAGGAGTTTGGCAATGGAGGGAGCCAAGGAGAAGCTGGTCCTTCCCAAATGACACCTCTTTAACTACTTAATTCTATATCTATGGAGAAGGTCTCATCGAACACCAGAAGCTTGATGTATGTGCAAGCGCGGGTGAATAGTAAGGATGTGCGCGCAATGCTGGATACTGGAGCAAACCAATAATTTCATTGCAAAGCCAGAAGCAGAGCGGTTGGGACTTTAGATTATGACCAGCAGCAGCAAGTTGAAGGCTATTAATTCAGGCATATCTCCGGTGCATGGTATGGCCGAAGCTAATGTGGAGCTTGGGGCATGGTCGGGAAAATGTTCTTTGATGGTTGTTGATCTGGATGATTTTAATTTCATCTTGGGGATGGACTTCTTCATTCTTGCAAAGGCCACTTTGATTCCTCATCTGAGAGGGATCATGATTGGAGACGAGGCGTCTCCATGTTTCGTGCAAGCTGTTCAAGTTTCACAATCGGTGGAGAAGGGGAAGGCAGCGATGGCGTCGGCTAAGCAGATGAACAAAGGGCTGCGGCGTGGGCAACCCACTTACTTAGCGGCCATGGTTGAAGTTCAGCAAGAGGATGCAAGCATTGCTCCGAATCAGGTCAAGGAGTTGCTGCAAGAGTTTAAGGATGTTATGCCAAAGCAGTTACCAAAGGCTTTACCTCCTCGACGAGTCATAGACCATCGTATAGAACTTGAGCCAGGGGCTAGACCTCCTGCATGGGTTCCATATCGAATGGCCCCTGCTGAGCTTGCGGAGCTAAGGAAACAGATTGACGAACTTCTGGATGCAGGACTGATTCAGCCATCCAAAGCCCCATATGGTGCACCAGTCCTTTTCCAAAAGAAGACAGATGGAAGTTTGAGAATGTGTGTGGATTACCGAGCGCTAAACAAAGTGACTATCAAGAACAAGTATCCGATCCCAAATGCCAGTGACTTGTTCGATAGGTTAGCCAGCGCTGCGGTCTTCTCCAAGTTGGACTTGCGATCGGGATATTGGCAAGTCCGAATTGCTGAAGGGATGAGCCAAAGACCACATGTGTGACGCGATATGGTTCATTCGAGTTCAGGGTGATGCCATTTGGCCTAACAAATGCGCTAGCAACCTTTTGCAATTTGATGAATGATGTGCTGTATCCTTTTCTAGATCACTTCGTGGTAGTTTATCTAGATGATATTGTGATCTATAGCAACACCATGGAGGAGCATGTGTCTCATCTGCAACAAGTTTTGGAAACACTCAGAAAGAATCAGCTATTCGTCAAGAAGGAGAAGTGCACATTCGCAACAAAGGAGATAAAATTTTTGGGGCATTATATCAGCAAGGGACGGATTAGGATGGACCAGGACAAGGTGAAGGCTATAGTGGAGTGGCTGGTTCCTGGAGGGATTACTAATCTGCATGCATTTCTGGGATTAGCGAATTACTACCGTCGCTTTATTGCGGGTTATTCGCGGTGCACAAGAACCCTTACTTATATGCTGAAGAAGGAGAGCACATGGGAGTGGACGACTGAGTGTCAAAAGTCGTTTGAAGATCTGAAGCAAGCTATGGCAGCTAAACCAGTTCTGGCACTCCCTGACTTCAGCAAAGCATTCGAAGTGGTGACGGATGCTTCAAATTGGGCAATTGGTGGTGTTCTAATGCAGGAAGGACACCCAGTGGCATATGAGAGCAGAAAGCTGAAAGACGCAGAGGTGCGATATTCAGCGCATGAGAAGGAGATGACTGCAGTTATTCATTGTTTGGAACATTGGAGGCATTATCTTCTTGGGACAAAATTCACTGTGGTGACAGATAATGTGGCCAACACGTACTTTACCACTCAGCGCAAGTTGACTCCAAAGCAAGCGCGATGGCAAGAGTACCTTGTGGAGTTTAATTTCACTTGGCAACATCGTCCGGGAAGACTCAATCAGGTGGCGGATGCACTCAGTCACAGGGCTATGCAGGCCTATGCGACGGCCTTGACTATTTTGCAAGGTGATTTGGTTCAACGCATTCGGGCGCAGACAGACACAGATTCGGCATATGTGAAGTTGCGCCAAGAGATTGAGGCGGGTGAGTCCAAGAGATTCTGGTGTGAAGAGAGACTTATTTATGCACTTGGGCGAAGATTATACATTCCGGCAGGCGGAGGACTACGGCGGGAGATCATCCGCGAGATCCATGACTCAAATTGGGCTGGCCACCCAGGAGAGGAACGGATGACAGCCCTCCTGAGCCGATCATACTATTGGCCCAAGATGCGTGAAGATGTGGAGTTCCATGTCCGGACTTGTATGGTGTGTCAGTTGGACAAAACTGAAAGGAGAAAACAAGCCGGATTACTGCAACCTTTACCCGTTCCAGAGAAACCTTGGGCATCGGTTTCCATGGATTTTATTACGAGGTTTCCTGAGGTGGAAGGAATGAGAACGGTACTTGTGGTAGTGGATTGTTTCTCAAAGTATGCAGTCTTCATACCAGCGCTCCACCCATGTCCAGCAAAAACAGCAGCCAGTTTATTCTTCCGGAACATAATTAAGGTGTTCGGGCTCTCGGGTGATATCATTAGTGATCGGGATGCTCGGTTCAAAGGGAAGTTCTGGATGACCGTATTTCAGCTGATGGGGTTGGAGTTGAAATTTTCCACGGCAAATTATCCTCAGATGGATGGTCAGACAGAGAGGGTCAATGCCTTACTGGAGGAATTTCTAAGGCACTTTGTCATAGCGAGCCAAAGAAATTGGGTAGACCTTCTCGACACTGCTCAATATTCGTACAACCTGCATCGGTCTTCCTCAACCGGCCATAGTCCAGCCGAATTGTGCATGGGATTCCAGCCCATGAATCCACTGGAGGTAGCACAAAGGAATGACCAAGGGGAATGTCCCGCTGCATATAGGTGGGCACGGGACAAAACGGAGCTCCTCGAGGCAGCGCAAGAGAGCCTTGAGAAGGCGCGACGCCGGATGAAGAAATATGCCGATAGGAATAGGCGTCCGTGTGAGTTCCAAGTGGGAGACAAAGTGTTGTTGAAGCTGACTCCTCAGATATGAAAGAAGTTAATGAATCGGCGATATTACAAGGCGCTGATCCAGCGGTATGATGGACCATTTGTGGTGACCGAACAGATTGGCAGTGTGGCATATCGGTTGGCTCTTCCAGAGAGACTGAAGATTCACCCAACTTTTCATGTAAGTTTCCTCAAGCCTTACTATGAAGATGAGGACCCAGGGCGGAAGCAGTCAAAGAGAGCTCCTCCTTTGATTAGGATGGAATTCTCTAAGAAAATCCATCGGGTGCGGATCATCGCGTGGTAGGCGAGAGCAAGCTAAACCGGCGCACAGACTTCCTGATCCATTAGGAGGGTGAAGATAAGTCAGATGCCACTTGGGAGCGTGGCCCAACACTTTGGCAATTTGAGGACATCATAATGGACTACCTCCGGCACCGCTCGATGAGGGCGTCGAGTTCTCAGGCGGCGGGAGGTATGTCACTGACCCAGCGGTGACATGGTGCACGCGGGGCGCGCAGGCCGGCTGCCTGGCACGCGCGGCGCATGTAGACAGGTAGGCTGGATAGCACTGCAGCATGCAGGTTCAGGTGGGAGCACTTAGGCCCAAGTGAGGGCGCGCAGGCGGACTTATTAGCCAAGGATGGCCATGCTGAAGGTGCGCAAGGTGACTCGTTTTCCAAGAAACCCCGGGGTGGCATTCTAATGGTCGCTGCGGAGGAATATTGAGAGGGAGGGTGAGCGAGAACAATTCAGTGGGCTGGTTTCCATTGTGGATTCTTGCAGTGTCCATTGTTGTCTCCTCTGCCTCCCGCTCCGCACCAGGAGGGCTCTCGATGCGGAGCCGTGCGCGCTAGGAGGGTGCGCAAGCCGTGCACACCAGGTGGGTGTGTAGTCGTGCCTCACGACAAGGTGGCTCAAGCGTGAGTCATCTGGCAAGCCAACGCATCTGCAAGGTGCAGAGTCGTGCGCGCTAGGAGGGTGCAAGATCCGAGCGTCACGCGACGAGACGAGCAAGATCTTTGTACAAGAGGTGCAAGGGAAAGTCAGGGTTTGGGGCACTTGAGAGCTCTTGTTAGGGACGTGAGGAGTGCTAGCCGAATTGGGCTACATCTTGTAATCCAGAGTTATATATATTATACTTTGGTTGTGTTGGGCCTGGTGTGGTGCTATTAAGGCCCAGGTGGGCTAACTTGTATTGGGCTGGGTTTGAGTCCAAGGGTTGAGATTAAATCAAGTCACGGGTGTACACGGGCTTGGGGATTAGTTTAATCTCATTGGTTTAGTCCATGGGAGTTTTTTGTTGAGTCTGGGCCTGGCCCACTTCGTGGATGTATTTAAACTCTAGTCTCTAGGGTTTGGATGGAATAGAGAACAGATTCTTTTCTCCCAAAAATTCCCTTCTCTCATCATAGGGCGGCAGCCCTTTCTTTCTCCTCCCCATCTTCCTCCTTTTTCAAGAAGTAAACCTAACAGGATTAGAAATCCTTAGTTCTAGTTCTGGTTGAACGGGGAATCCCATTGCTATTCATCAAGGTCTAAACCTAACAGGATTAGAAATCCTTAGTTCTAGTTCTTGTTGAACGGGGAATCCCATTGCTATTCATCAAGGTCTAAACCTAACAGGATTAGAAATCCTTAGTTCTAGTTCTTGTTCAACGGGGAATCCCATTGCTATTCATCAAGGTCTAAACCCTAACAAGTGGTATCAGAGCCTGGTTCAAGGAGTAATCTGGAGGCCTTCAAGGAGTTGAAATAATTTCAACAGAATCTCGTCAAGGTACTTCTCTATTTTATAAAATTTATTTTTGTGCTATTTTTGAAATTGGCCATGGGGAGTAGCATAAAAATAGAGGTTGAGAAGTTTGATGGGAAGGGAAGTTTCTCCATGTGGAAAGTCCGGGTAGAGGACCTCCTTGTGCAGCAGGGTTTAGATTGGCTTTGGAGGAAAGGCCAGATGGGATGACAGACAAGCAGTGGATTTCATTGGAGAAGAAGACATGTTCAATGATCAGGGGCTGTCTGGCGGATTCAGTCCTCTATTCAGTGCTGGAGGAGAAGACCCCGAAGGGACTCTGGACGAAGTTGCACACCCTCTATATGGGGAAGAATATGTGCAACAAGTTGATGTTGAAGAAGCGCCTCTACAGCCTTCGGATGTCAGAAGGTGGAGATGTGCTGGGTCACATCCAGATATTCGACCAGATGAGCAATGAACTTCTGAATGTTGGGGTCAAGATGGAGGAAGAAGATAAAGCACTTCTGCTTTTATGTTCAATGCCCACGTCTTATGACTCATTGGTCACAACACTGCTCTATGGGAAGGAGACATTAATTTATGAAGATATTGTCTCGGTGCTTCGGACGAATGAGCAGAGGGAGAAGATGACCAAGGAAGCTGTTCCCCAGGAGGGTCTATCAGTTGGGGAAAGGACAGGCAGAGGTAGGGGCAGGGACAGAAGTAAGTCTGGAGGACGATCAAAGTCCAGGAAAGGCAAGAGAGAGCTGAAGTGCTATAAGTGTGGAGAGGTAGGACATTTTAAGAAGAATTGTCCTAAGTGGAAAAATCAGAAGGGAGAAAAAGGAGGATCTGAGTCAGTGAGTACAGTTGCAGATCAGGAGGTGGAGGATGATCTCTTGGTTGTATCAGATGATCACAGGCACAGCACAGAGATGTGGACCTTGGATTCAGCCTGTTCTCATCATTACACTCCCAACCGGTCGTGGTTCAGTACTTACACAGAGGTTGAGGAGGGGAATGTGACTCTTGGAGATAATCACCCTTGCAAGGTGGCAGGTATTGGCACAGTGAGGGTGAGGATGTTTGATGGTATGGTGCGCACTCTTACCAGTGTGAAGCATGTCCAGAACTCAAGAAGAATCTGGTATCACTGGGGTACTTGGAGCGGACTGGATACAGCTTCAGCAGTCGTGCCAGGAGTGGAGTTCTGAACATCTCCAATGGAGCCATGGTGGTGATGAGAGGGAGGAGGCTGGAAAATAATCTATACAAGATGGAGGGCTCTGTGATGACTGTGAAATCTGAGGTGGCAGCTGTGGAGCAAGATCCCCGGGATGTGTACAGGATGTGGCATTACCGCCTGGGCCACATGGGAGACAAGGGGATGAAAGAACTGAGCAAGAGAGGTCTGCTTCCAGACTTGAGTAGCGGAGATATGGAGATCTGTGAGCCTTGTCAGATGGGAAAGCAGAGGAGTACAGTTCTCAGTCAGCACAGCTAGGAGTGCTGAACCCCTGGAGTTAGTACACACAGATGTCTGGGGACCAGCCCCAGTTTCTGCAAGGAATGGGGCCAGATACTTTATGACCCTGATAGATGATTTCTCAAGGAAGCTGTGGATCTACTTTATGAAGGAGAAATCAGAGGTCTTCACCAAGTTCAAAATCTGGAAGGCTGAGGTGGAGAAGGAGCAGGGTAAAAGTGTGAAGTGTCTGAGGTCTGATAATGGCGGGGAATACACCAGCAGGGAGTTCCAGATTTTTTGTGAGGAGTGGGGCATCAGAAGGCACTTCTCGGTGATGGGAACTCCTCAACAGAATGGGGTGGCTGAGAGGATGAACAGAACACTATTGGAAAAGGCAAGATGCTTAAGGCTGCAGGCAGGGCTTCCAAAGATGTTCTGGGTTGACGCAGTAGATGCAGCTAGCTACTTGGTCAATCGGTCACCGCACACCAGGTTAGATGGAGACATTCCAGAGGAGATATGGTCTGGAAGGAAGACAAGCCTAAACCATCTAAGGGTGTTTGGATGCACAGCATATGTGCATGTTGGAGCTGGGGAGCGGAGTAAGTTGGATGCCAGGTCTAAGAAGATGGTGTTCCTAGGCTACCCGCGAGGAGTCAAGGGGTATCGGCTATGGGACCCCTTGGAGAAGAAGGTTGTCATCAGCAGAGATGTAACCTTTGATGAGAGCTCAATCCTCCAGAACAGAAGTGGCATGGATGCACAGCAGGGACTACAGGAGGTAGAACACGGTAACACTAGTCAGACAACCTCCTATACAGTTGTGCCATTTGCTAGTGGACCAGGAGGATTTGAGATTCAGGTGGAGAGGACTGACAGAGGGGGTAGAAGCCAGGGAGTTCAGCAGGATGCAGCTGGACAGGGGACTGATACTGGGATCGCACAGCAAAGGCCCAGGAGGAACGTGCGACCACCAGTTCGATACGGCTTTGAGGATTCGTTGTCATATGCCCTGGTGACAGCGAATGGAGACCCTTTCACCTATGAGGAGGCTATGGAAAGTCAGGATAGAGATAGGTGGATCCATGCTATGGCAGAGGAAATGCAGTCTCTTCACAGCAATAATACGTGGCAGGTGGTCCAGCTGCCACAAGGAAAGAAACCCATTGGTTGTAAATGGGTTTATCAGCGCAAGGAAGGAGCTTCAGAACAAGAGGGTATCAGGTATAAGGCAAGACTAGTGGCCAAAGGATACTCTCAGAAAGAAGGCATCGATTATGGTGAGATATTTTCTCCAGTTGTCAGGCACACTTCCATCAGACTATTATTGAGTATTGTAGCAGCTCAGGACTTGGAGCTGGAGCAGATGGATGTGAAGACAGCATTCCTCCATGGTCATTTGGAGGAGAGCATCTACATGGAGCAGCCACCAGGGTTTAGAGAACCAAGATCAGATGGGAAAGTCTGTTTGCTGAAGAAATCTCTGTATGGGCTGAAGCAGTCGCCGAGGCAGTGGTACAAGAGATTTGACACTTATGTTAGGAGCATTGGACTTTTCAGGTGTGAGTATGATTCTTGTGTGTATGTTAAATCTCTGGATGATGGGTCTAGGATGTACTTACTCTTGTATGTAGATGACATGCTGATAGCATGCAAGAGTGAGAAGGCTGTACAGGAACTGAAGATAGCTTTGTCTCGGGAGTTTGAGATGAAGGATCTGGGGCCAGCCAGGAAGATCCTAGGGATGGAAATCATCAGAGATAGATCCAAAGGTGTGCTGCATCTGAGTCAGGGTGGCTACATTAAAAAGATTCTGGAGCGATATGGGATGAAGGATGCCAAACCGACAGCACTACCTTTGGCAGCACATTTTTCCTTATCGAAGACCATGTCACCACAGACTGAGGTGGAGGCTCAGGAGATGGAGAAGGTACCATATGCTTCTGGTGTTGGGAGCCTTATGTATGCCATGGTATGTTGTAGGCCAGACATAGCCCATGCAGTGAGCCAGGTGAGCAGGTTCATGGCGCAGCCTGGTAGGGAGCACTGGCGAGCACTGAAGGGAATCTTCAGGTACTTGGTAGGTACAGTTGGGGTTGGTATTTGCTATGGACAGCAAGAAGATGCTGAGAGATCCAACTTATCCAAGGAGGCTCGTGGGCAGTTATATGGGTATGTGGATGCAGACTTTGGTGGAGATGTGGACACTAGGAGATCCACAACAGGCTTTGTGTTCAGCCTGTTTGGTGGTCCAGTATCGTGGAGATCATGTCTGCAGCCCATCACAGCCTTATCTACCACGGAGGCAGAATACATAGGTATCACAGAGGCAGCAAAGGAAGCTCTTTGGCTGAAGGGCTTGATGCTGGAGATGGGACTTGATCAGAAGGTTGTCCAGGTGCATAGTGACAGCCAGAGTGCTCTGATGCTTGCGCAGAATGCAGTCTATCATGCCAGGACGAAGCACATTGACCTCAGATACCACAGGATCAGAGAGCTGGTGGAAGATGGTGAGGTGGAGCTGGTGAAGGTATACACCAAAGAAAATCCAGCAGATGCACTGACTAAGGTTCTTCCACGGGACAGTTTTCAAAAGTGTATTTCGTTGTTAAAGCTGATGGACACAGTGGACGTGCTGAGGCCTTGAAAGCACCAAGGTGGAGATTGTTGGGCCTGGTGTGGTGCTATCAAGGCCCAGGTGGGCTAACTTGTATTGGGCTGGGTTTGAGTCCAAGGGTTGAGATTAAATCAAGTCACGGGTGTACACGGGCTTGGGGATTAGTTTAATCTCATTGGTTTAGTCCATGGGAGTTTTTTGTTGAGTCTGGGCCTGGCCCACTTCGTGGATGTATTTAAACTCTAGTCTCTAGGGTTTGGATGGAATAGAGAACAGATTCTTTTCTCCCAAAAATTCCCTTCTCTCATCATAGGGCGGCAGCCCTTTCTTTCTCCTCCCCATCTTCCTCCTTTTCAAGAAGTAAACCTAACAGGATTAGAAATCCTTAGTTCTAGTTCTTGTTGAACGGGGAATCCCATTGCTATTCATCAAGGTCTAAACCTAACAGGATTAGAAATCCTTAGTTCTAGTTCTTGTTGAACGGGGAATCCCATTGCTATTCATCAAGGTCTAAACCTAACAGGATTAGAAATCCTTAGTTCTAGTTCTTGTTCAACGGGGAATCCCATTGCTATTCATCAAGGTATAAAACCTAACAGGTTGGGGGCTTTGTCCTTGGGAAGGTTTTCCCCTGTAAACCTAATCTTTGTGATGTGTTGATTGTCTGTGCTTTGTAAAAAATGGGTATAAACTGGTTAGGGAGAAATCCTTAACGCCATCATCGTGGTTGCCAGGTGACACACGGACTCTCCTGCATGCGGGGCACACTGGAGCCATGCAATGTACATGGACCCTCCTACATGCGGGGCACACCGGAGCCATGCAACGTAGGTATGGGGAGTGCTGTTGAAGTTGGCTAAAACAGGAGACGCAGACAGCCCACTCCGGAGTCCGGATGATGGTTGCCGAGGCCGCGGAGCTTGCTGTCGGGGAAGCGGAAGGCTGGAAGCTCGTTCAGACTCGGGAATAGCCACCGGGGAGCTGTTCGTGGAGTCAGGAGGTGGCTAGAATTGGAACGCCCGAGATGAAGTCGGGAACCTCCGGCCAAAGCCCAGGACGCACCCGAAACAGGGAGCAGCCAAGGGAAGCTCGCTGGGGCCCGTCCGAATGACGGGGGCTCGGGACGGTGTCGGAACGACACTGAGATGATGCCGAGAGCTTGGACTTGGGCTGTCAACGTGGAGTCTGGAGCTGGGTGCATATGGGAGCGGCCGAATTGGAGCTAGAGCTGGGCCCGTTGTCGAGAGCCGGAACGGAGCTGGGACGAAGGGCCAGACTCGGGAGCTTGGCTCTAGTCCTTTTCTTCCGGGAACAGTGGATTGGTTCTTGCCGGCGCCTTCCTCCACCAGCATTGGTTTTGAAAGTAGCCTCCAATCCCTCGTTCGTGGTTCTTTGGGAGGGTGTCTGGTCTAGTTATAGTAGCTGGTAGTGGCCGGAAGCCATCGTGCAACAGGATATAAATTATGCCCTGTTTCTTGTCTGCTTGATTTGCTGTGGGATGGCGGCTGAAGGATGGATCTGAGAGCTTCTGGAGGCGGCCTGGACAAGGCGGAGAAGCAGGGGTGATGGACTCAAAACAGAGCCTTCTCCATCCTTTTCCGATATTGGATCGGGGCCGGTATGGAGCCGAGAGAAAGCTGGGTGGCTGGGACGGAGCTGGGAGATGGGACCGAGAGGAAGCTGGGTGGCTGGGACGAAGTTGGGAGATGGGACCGAGAGGAAGTCGGATGGCTGGACGAAGTTGAGAGACGGGGCTGAGGGAGTCTAGCCGCCTGGGAGGAGACAGGTGTCGGGATGGATCCGAGGCACCTGGGAGCAGGAGGCGGGATGGAGCCAAGAGTCCCCATGATGGCATCGACCTCGTGGCGGAGCTTGGCCTGGACATCCGTGTGGAGAACCAGCTCTGTTATGGCCCGTTCAGCCAATGGCGTCGTGGTCTCCATGCCCTCGGAGACCATCTCCCAGGGAGAGCAACACGCCCATGAATTCGGGAACAGAGAGCTGATTACGTGGAGCTGGCCTTGGACGACTGGGAACAGAGAAGAAACCCGAAAGCCGAAGCCCGTGGAGAGGTCCAGGACTGTCGAGAGAGACTGAAGGTGAGGAGCGGGGAGCAGCCGACACGAAGGCAAGCTCACGGACCTTCGGAGGTGGAACAGTTGGGATGGGGTCGTCGTGCCCCTCGTGTTGACAGACTTTCGCTTGCTTTTTCTAAGAGATGATGGAGGGGCCTGAGGCTGTAGCGAAGGAGCCGAGAGGCAGCCTCCATAGCGAATGAAATTGGAGCTCCTCTCTCTCCCTCCTCGGTGCTGGATCGGAGAGAGATCGAGGGAGTCCCACACAAATTGGTTAAAGATGGGTCTGAGAGCTGGTTGCTAGGACGATGTTATAGGTGATCTCGAAAGTGCCAGAAGTCGGGTCGATGCAGGGAGGAAACAGAAGCTTTCCCAATGTGGGACTAGGACCAGCCTTCACCTGGCCCAACCCCCTCCTCAGATTCCCTTGGTTACCTTTTGAGTTGGGATGTGGACCAGAGAAGGATAGTAATCCTCATGTCAGCTGACATGAACATGCCTTGCTCCTATGGTGTAATGCCACGATGTCAAGCCCTGATGAGTCGATGACATCATGTTGGGAGATGTCTTGGTGTTTGGCAAAACCAATAATCGGAAGGCATGGCCTTGGATGGACATCACCATGTGCTAGGTTCCAAGAGGGGAGAGGGGTACACTCTCTTGCTAACAGTTCAAGGAGCGAGAGCAGCCGAGGGGGGCTCGGTGCTGAGGCCAAGTGGAAGTTGATCCGAGATCGAGGAAAGCAGCCGAAGCTGAGTGCCGAGAGGGGAGCAGTCTGAAGCCGAGTGGGAGTTAAGGCTGAAGATTTGGAGTTAGGACAGCCGGGAGGCAGAAGCTTTTGCCTGCTGGTCCCGAGGAGGAGAAGCGATTCGCTGAGGACAAGCCCAGATGTTGTCTTTATTGCCCATGGGGTCAAGTGGCCTCATCAAATGCCCCCACACTCCTGTTGCTCAGCTCGTTGAAGGTGCCCCAGCATAACTGGCGAAAGCTTCTTGGATCTGGGGTTATCACCATCTTTATGATCCCATTTTGATTAGAGGGGGATGAGGATATGCAAACTAGCATCGCTGATCCCCCCTTCCTGGCGCACCAATCTGTTGCCGCCGAATCACTACTGATGCGTGTCGGGTGAAAGGAAAGCTTCGTGGACCTTTAGAGGGGCAGTAGGATCACCTCCGTTGGCTGAGAACCTACAAGAAAAGTCCCGGACCGTGGTGCCGGTGGGGACCCTCCGACGCTCAAGTCAGTGATGCGAGGAACATAAATTTCTTAGTAGAATTCGAGAGAGAGAGAGTCCCCCTCCTCGTTGTAAGTCGGGGTCTTTATATACCTATTCAGGAGTCCCTCTTACCCTTCGAGGATAATCGTCAGATCATGCCTTCCGCCAAGATCGGCTCTGTTAATGGTAGGTGGGCGAATAGTCGCTAAACTCGCGCCCTGAATATCGACAGCTGTCCATAATATTTCGGTAACCAACCATGATTTTGGCAAAAGAAAAATAGGTTGGCGGGCCATGTGGAAGTCTGCGTGAACAGCGATAGTGATAAAGTTAGTTACGTGGGCCCCAAGGTACAGCCATTGGGGCAGAAGATGATGCTTGGAGTTGAGCCAGCTGTCCTTGTAGAGTATTAATTACGGAGTGCTTGCATTCACTATTCACGTGAAAAGCACTGTTCATGTGCATGGTACTGTTCATGAGTAGGCCGAGGAAGAGGCCGAGTGCTGTGGGAGCCGAGGCCGAGTGCTGTGGGAGCCGAGGCCAAGTGCATGCGGAGAGAAAAGGTGGTGGTGGCCGAGTGGGAGTTAAGGGCCGAGCACGTCTGTGGCCAGGGGGAAGCAATGTTTTGAAAACCAGATCGGACCGGCCGGTCCAATCAGTCCAACCGGGAACCGGTCATCATTCCGGTCCAGTTTTATTATTAAAGTTGACTTTATATGACCCGATAAAACCGAAAAAACCCATTGAACCGACCGGTTTCAACCGGTCAACCCGGTTTTTTTTTTTTTAATTTTTTATTTCAATTATATTTATATTTTATTATTTTATATTATTAAATTAAAATTTAATTATAATATTATCCGGTCCGACCAAACCGGTTCATCCGGTTGAACCGATTGACCGCGACCCAAATCCGGTTTTCAAAACATTTGGGGAAGTGTTGTGGCCAACGTGGCAGCCGTAAATGCTTTAATATGGGAGAGAATAAGGCAATAAATGCCTTGGAGCAACGAGGCCTTTATGAGCCATAAATGCCTTAATATAGGAAGAGAATAAAGTAATAAATGTTTTAGAGCAAGTGGATGTATGTGGCCTTTGAGGCCATAAATGCTTTGGTGCGAGAGATGTGGCCGCGTAACTTTGTGGGCCGAGAGGAACAAGCCTCGGCCTCGGCATCAGCCCGAGCCGAAGCCGAAGCCAAGGGCCGAAGCTGAAGCCGAGACCGACTTAGATAAGGCCGAGACGGGACGAGGCCGACTTGGGTCGAGATGTCCGTGGCCGACTGAGTGCGGAGGTGACGAGGCCGACTTGGAGTGCAGGCGAGATGTCCGTGGCCGAGCTGAAGTGCGGAGGCGAGACCTCCGTAACACTCCATTCATCATTGACTCGATCACCTGACATTAATGATGGAAGGTGGTCCTTGGGAGAACCACACACGTAACGTGGCCCTTTTTTCCTTTTGTTCTCTTTCATTATGGTGCGACGCTTGTTGCTGGGAGCAATGTGGACGAAATTATTACGTCCTTCAAAAGAAAGCCGAGTAGATCAGCGAAGCGTCCAGGAATTAAGCCGCTCAAGAAGGTTGCCAAGGATGGCCGTCTAGGAAAATCGTCTGGAAATTGCTATTGAGAGGATGCCATCCAAAATTATTGTCTTTATTGCCCATGAGGTCAACTGGCCCCATCACAATGTTTTTGAAAAAACATGAAGTGATAGGACAAGAAAAATAGTGAGAAAAACTAGCAGATTTATTTTAGTTATATATCCTTAATTTCATATACCACTCATGAATTTCCATCGTCTGATTTCTTTGGTGAATGTTTGTTTTTTAAAGAAGCAAGTTCAACTGGTTCGGTGTCATTTAGGTGTAAACTGTGTTCTATATATCTAAATGTAGATATAACGCCTATGAGATGAAAAATTTATAAAATGATTGGCAATGTACAGAAAATAAACTTGAGGAGCTCGGGTCTTTGATGATCAAGCTAATGGATTATCCCCGGCCCTCAGCAAATCCTCACTCGATCAGTGATTCATTAGGTTTCTTTGCTTGATAAAGAACATGCCGAATAGAATATATAGCAACGCTTATATACTGGTGGAAAGCTGATAACATCCTTATTTTGTGGAGGGAGCATGACAAGCATTGATTTTGATGGTCTTCAAAGTGCTGGTCCACTGAAGCAGTCAACAAAATATCCTCATATCAAAAAAATCGAGAGCCTATCTTTATGTTTGATGATGAAGATAATATTAAGAACAGTTAATGAAACTTTTCAAGAAAATAATGAGACAGAATGTGTAGTTAGTAGCCGCATATATTATATTCAGCCATGTAATATTGAACCCGATGGTGGAATTCTGAAATCGGTGAAAAGATGAAGTATTAAAATCATGTCAAATTATGTCCACGTTAATTAAATTTAGAATAGAATAAGATGAAATTGGGAATAAAAAAAATTAAAGTACTGCTCGCCGAGAGGGCAACAAGTATGGTGCCAGTCGGGAAAGGCTGCCTCGCCTCACCCAATATTGTTTATCTCCGGGTGGCGTTGGTCCAGAGGTAAGCCAAAGGCTGTGACTAAACAAGCTGATGACTGCTTAAATTCGTTAAATATGTTTCATATCTTTACATTTTACCAAGGGGAATATAACATCGTTCCACAAATTTTTGTTGGAGCGATTTCAAAGAGCTAAATGGACGTTTTCTTTCTTGTTTGTGAATCTGAAGAGTTATTTCTTTTCCCAAGCATGTGTGTGCATGGGACAAATCTTTATCGGGTTGGAGAGTTTAATTCTACTTGAGAGACTTATCATGCATGCGATCAGGGTGCAGGTACTTAGGCAGAAAAGATGGATAAATTTGAAGATGTATTTGATATTGTGTTGGCAGCCCTTTCAGAGCTATATATTCTCTGAATGGAATTTGCACCATGGCCTCTCTTGTTTTCAGAAATATTTCCAACACCGTTTTAGAAAAAGGGCTCAGTTGAAGGTTGAGAAGTTAATGACACCTAAACTTTCTTGGTAGATTAGAGGCCATTTAGCAGAAGGCTCTGAAAGCATTTATATTCAGAGCGTAGAAAAATAAATTTTAATAACAAAAAACATACCTTCAGTCATTTTAATTAAATATCATACCAAATCTGAAAACAAATCACCATGATGAAAAACAAAGGCTCATGTAAAGGCTAGATCAGGCACCCATTTGAAACAAATTCTATTATTCCATCTCTTATTTTTATCGCATGATGTAGTAATATTATCTCAATGTACGTGAGCCACTTTATCTCTATAAGAAAGATATGTTTAACAGGCTTGACTGTGATTCTTTTGGCCTTCCAAAGGAAGGAACGCCCTATTTTATCTATTTTTTGAATGATATGACAGGAATCGATATCACACAGACATCTGCCATTGCAGTCAAAACTGAATTTACTAGAGCCGAGTTGATCTGCATGCAGATAAAACTTTGTTTTCTATTCAGAAAGTTTTTTCTCGATAAGATTCGATTAGATTGCTTGAGGATTACAAAGTATTGTAGTATACCAAGATACTGGATAGGTAATTTGGATGCACAGCAGCCCATTGCCTACTGACAGCAGCTTTGTAGCCATCAGAAATGTAGAGAGAGAGAGAGAGAGAGAGAGAGAGAGAGAGAGAGTGGGAGTGACGAGAACTTATTTTGTCAAAGATCAGATCATCAGACAGCAAAGAGCTACCAGAGTTCCCGTTGGGTCCATGCCCCAAGCTATACTAATCACAGAGAGGAGGATAAGGAGAAGAAGGTGGAAGAGGGCTTCTACTCTCACACACGTTGATGGTCTTGCATGAATGCCAGCTAGCAGTCAATACCTACCATGGCAAAGTTAGAGGCTTTGATCAGCTTTGGAAATTCCCAGCCCTATTAGCTGGAATTTTGCAAAGTAAAGCTTTAGGCCTGTGATGAGATTGAAGGGGAGTATTGAGTGAATTTGAGGGAGGAGATGTGAGGAGGGAGGCATGACAGAATATTGGTGTACCATATTCAAATTGATGGCAGTGTATATAGGCACTAATCTTGAAGGGTTTACTTCTACCTCTTCTTCTCGTTAGTCAACAAGGAAAAGAAGATTGATAAACTCCAGGTACATGGGCTTTAATCACTTCAGTTTTTCAAGTTTTCAGATACCAAATATATACATTACTGCACTACTCCATGGTCGCTAAGCTTCCATGGAGAGAGAGAGAGAGAGAGAGAGAGTTGCTTCCTTGGTCGTTAAACGTGCAATCTAGGAATAGTGCTCAGGGTTTGGTAATCTAGGCGTCGGTATGGCAACAAGCGGCTTAGCCTTCTTCAGAACAATTCCAAACTTCTCTTCCAGGTCCAGCTTCGTTCCCTCTGCCAGCTTCCACTCAAAAGAGTGCAACAGTGATGCCAGGGAGTATCCAACCATCCTCTCTGCCATCGCGATGCCAGCACAGATTCTCCTCCCTGACCCAAATGGGAAGTAATTGAAGTCATTACCACTGAAATCCCACTTGCTGTTACTCTCCAAGAACCTCTCTGGCTTGAACTCCAGTGGATCTTCCCACAGTGAAGGGTCCCTTTGTATTGCCCACGCGTTCACAAAGACCCGGCTGCCTTTTGGGATGGTGTAGCCACCAACAAGGCATGGAGAGCTTGGGCAGTGGGGAACCAAGAGTGGAAGGGCTGGGTGCAATCTGAGAACCTCTTTGATCACAGCTCCAAGGTATGGCAGCTTAGAAATATGGGACTCTTCTACAATGCTGTCCATTCCCACAACTTGGTCGAGTTCCTCTTGGACTCTTCTCAGGGTTTCAGGTTTCTGCATCATTTCGGCCAAGGCCCACTCCATCGTGTTTGATGTGGTCTCTGTTCCCCCCACAACCATGTCCTGTCCATAAAAATTATGTGACAATTACGATGATAGTTTTGCCGTGCAAGCCAATGTATAAGGAATGAGCTACAACAACAAGGGGACTGGCAGTGCTTCTTCAAGATGTTTGGATATAATTAACCAAGTCTATTTTGCCATGCACTCTAATGGAGTACGGTCTTTAGATTAGCTTTCTCTATTGTTCATTGGATACTCTAGTTTCGCTGTTATTTAATGGGATGTGTGGGACTGTTTGATTTTAGTGTACCACTAATTGTCAAATGGATGCACAATATTGTAAGGTTTTGTTATTTGATGGTGGGTATACTACTCTCTATGGCTACATGATACATGCTTAAATTAGATGGATAGTCATTGTCACTTCCTATGGAGATCCTTGAAAGAAGAAAGAAAAATATTAAAGTATATATAAGTTATTTGCTAGATTCCACAAAAAGAGTTTGGTATGTTTTAAACATCAATGCTAAGGTGGATAGACTGATATGCAAGTATTTGCAATGCATATTATGGCTATATATATATATATATATATATATATATATGGTTACATTCGAATATAGTCAAACTTATATTTGATCATTTTTTATCTTTATATCCAAAATTTATAAATCTTAAAGATAAAAAAGATGAAAAACATGGGGTAACTTTGAAATTTGTATGAATCAAAAGAAGTGACTGAATTTTGAACTTAGTTATTTGGTTGCATGCAAGTATAGCCAAGTTTAAAATTCAAACACCCGCCTCACCTTTGGATCAATATGGATTTCTGAGTCATCCCATATTTTTCATCTCTAGGACCTATGAATTGTATGGGTTTAAAAATGAAATAGATGATCGGATCATATTTATACATACATATATGTATGTGTGTATAAAAATAAAGATTTATTTTTTTTTTTACATTTTAGGTAGTATTTCATGTGCAATCAAAACTCAACTCAACTTATCTAAACCTTTTTCCCAACTATATAGGGTCGGCTACATGAATTTGCTTCTTCTGCTTTACTCTTTTCAAGACTAAGTTAACATTTAAATTATTGACAAACAAAAATGTCATTCTTTGATTGATATTTTCTGAAAGAGAGTTTGATAAAGCTAAAAAAGAGGAGATAAAGATGTTATAGCATAAATTATCTTTCTAAATAATAAATTAGTTTAATCATTATGCTTTTCTCAACTCTCCTCCTTATAAATATCTTATTTGGCAAATAAAGAAGTGGTTCTTAAAAAAGTTATTTTCTATAAAAAGGCTTTTTCCCATCCATGCCATGGAATGAGACTTTTAGTGTCACGTAAGAAAGTGAGCTCTTTTGGGAATAATGCTTTCATCACTATCAAAAATTGACCTTTCAGTGATGTACAAAATCCCTTGGTGAAGAGTTTCAATGAGGAATTTTCAAAAAAAATTATTTTTGAAATATATGATGGTGGTGAAAGTCTCCCTCAGAAATCCCTTGGTAATTATTGAGGGATCAATCAATTTTTCTTGGTAAAAAAATTCCTTGATAATTATGGTAAAAAAATCCCTAAAAATTGTAGTCCATTTGATCACCGTGATTTAAACTCGCAACCAATTGATTAACGAACACCTTATCATTGCACCAATTTGATCATTGTATTAAAAGTCTAGGGTATTCTCCTAATAAAGCAGGTTACTGTTGTGCCAATCTGATCGTTAACAACAAAGTTGTAAGCCTAGAGTTTTGATAAGATTTGAACAAGTTAGAAAGGGAAAGGAATGAAGGAATTTTTTGTTTAATTAATGATATTAAAAATTAGTACATAATATTAATTTTACTTATGACTTTTATTTTTATGATAGTGAGAGAATGACATATGCTAGATACAAGATTTTAAAATCACTAAGATTTCTAAGAAAAAATTCTTTTATAATATTATTTTTTTTATTTTTAAAAATATCTTATCAGCACCAAGGGATTTATCCCTTAATAAATCTCTAAAGGACCAAACTTTTCTTACAAATTTCTTACTAAAAATTATTTAAATAATCACTCACTGATCCCTTGCATATTACCAAGAAATTTTTAAGAAATTTATTTAGGAAAATATATCCCTAGCAAATCCATAGAGATTCGTTAATAAAACTAGATTTTGAATGTAATTTGAAATCCTTAAAATTTTCTTTCTAATCCCTTGATAATTTTCTGAGGAACATATCCCTTGGTGATATTCCTTGATGAAAAGCTGATTTTTGGTAGTGCATTGATCATACCGAAATTGTCAACCAAACGTAAGAGAATTTAGGTTTTTCTTCAAAATAAACATCTTTTCATGAAAAGGCATGATAATTAAGCATGACCAAAATATATCTAGTATAATAGCAGAGAAGATGCGGGAGTAACTAAATATTTCACTTATTATTATCTATAATTAATCTTCAAACTCTAGGGCAAATCTAAAGAAAAAGAAAGATTAATTACCAAACTATATAAAAGTGTTTACAAACCAATATTTCTATTCCTTCTTTTATAGTGAATTATTTTTATTATATAAATAAAATATAATATATGTATAAAGTTTGATAGAGTCAAAGTGAGTAGAGGTGGGCACTGGGCCGTGCCTGGCACAGCACGCCCAGGCCCACCGTGCCTATAAAATACCATGCCATGCCTGGCATAGCCCAGTAACAAATGGGTCGTGCCAGGCACGGTACGGTAAAAAAAAAAATTCAAGCCCGGCATGGCCCGTGGCCCATTTTTGGTCCACGGCCGTGTCGGGCCTGAGCCGTGCTAGGCCAGGCACGGCCCATGTGGGCCATGCCAGGCATGGCCCATCCATGCCGGGCATGGCACGACTCAGGTGGGCCATGCATGGGCAATTTTTTTTACAAAATTATTGGCTCAGTCTTTTATTTTTTAAAAAATAATCGTGCTAGGCACGGCCCCTGGTGATCATGCATAAAATTAAATAATATAATTTTTTAAGCAAAAGTTATCCAAAGGCCGTTTTTAACTTTTTATACGTTTAGTTGCATAAAAAATAGTTTTAAAAATATTTTTTATATGTAATTAGAGGTGATCATGCATGAAAAAATGCAAATTTGACTCTCATATTAGAATGAAGATAAAATTATCAATAAAAAAATATAATTCTATTAAAATAATTTAGGGTTTAAATAATTTAATTTTAAGAATTTAAATTTTTTTACTATTATATTAATTAAATTTTATTAAAAAATTATCTCTATTTATCCTTACGAATCATTTTTTTAGTTTTATTTCTTTGATTATTTATACTATTCAACCATTGATCCATCTATTGGATCATTGAGCTACTGGTCCAATCTTCTAATTGTGTTAAAGTCTGCAAGTCTTGTTCTAACTATTGTATGTAATTGACTATAACTTGTGAGTCACATTTGTAGTAATACATCACTAGTATATATCTTTTTGCTTACATTTGCATTATTATATTTAAGGCATGCACGTTTGAATGGCACCCTCTCCAACTTTTATCCATTTATTCATAATTTAACGGCATCAGAAGGAAAAAAAAAAAAAAAAGAAACAAGACCTACTAAGTTTAGATATTCTCATGAAGACTCAAATTTATAAGAAAGACTAGGTCGTCCGATGCAATGTACGCATCATGAATGAGTCAGGCAAGAAAATCTGGTCTCTTGATGTTAACCGTGCTCTTGTTGAGTGAAACCAGCCAAAGAGCACAATAGGCCCAGGAATCACCTTATGGACATGCCTGAGGACCAGACTTGCAAACGCTTTGTGCACTGAAAATCGATGCACAAAGTCTTTTTTAACATGAGAGAAGCTGAGATTGATGCTCTTGGAGCATAGAGTGTGCTTTAACAAGGCCTTTTGTATGTGCCTTATGTCATCTTGAGGCTTGAATTGGTTTCACTTCTAATAATATAGGTTTCACTTCTAATAATGTATTTTTTTAGTTGTTAAAGTGAGTCATCTCTATTTTTTTCCTTTCTTATTTTTTTCTGGAGGTCAGGTCTAGCCCCTCCCTTCATGTACCATTTTGATTTTAAATTAATAAACTGGTAAGGGTCTATGCCAAACCCTCTACCATTAAATGGCTTCATATTAATAAATTTCTTTATTTCCAATAATTTTTTAATTTATCAAAAAAATATTTTTTTACAAAAAAATTTTATCGAGTGGACCGCACGGTCCAGCCCATGTGTGTCGTGCCGTGTGTGCCAGCCCAGGCCATCATGGGCCGTGCTGGGCCAGTGAAAAAAATTTTTGAGCCGGTACGATTTATTGGGCCGTGCCGGTATGGCCTAGTACTGTAATAGTATTGGGGCCATGCCTAGCATGACCCATGTGGGCTGGACCGTACCGTGGCACGGTTCAGTCTATCTCTAGAGAGAGAGAGAGAGAGAGAGAGAGAGAGAGGTGCTAAGCATGTTTCAGCATGAATTATTTTTTGAAAAGTAAATTAATCTGGTCATTATGCTTCTTTTGACCCTCCTCCTTCAACGGTTTATAAAGTACAGTGGCAGAGCAAGGACATATCCACCATCCTCAATGGGACATAAATGAGCCGAGACTGTGGAAAGGAAGGGCCATGCACAGTTTAGCCACCCCACAACCAATAAATTCAATGGATGGGTCCTAAGGTGGGCAACCGTACCTGACACGACATGGCTCAAGCCCATCATGCTTAAAAATTATCATGTCGTATTTGATACGGTCCATTTATTAATGGGTTGTACCAGCATAGCACAAAAAAAAAAAATTCAAATTCGACACGGCCCGTGACCCATTTTGAAATGAATCACAGACCATGCTATGGCACGGTCCTGCTAGACCGTGCTGAGGACCGTTCCATGGGATGGCCGCCTGGTGCCTAGGCACCAGCCTAGGCGCTGGTGCCTAGGCACCAGGTGTGGTGCTAGGCACCACGTGGTGCCTAGGCACCAGCTGGGCCAATGGCCCAGCCATTTTTAATGGCTATATAGTCGTTAAAGGCTGTTAGGAGGGGTTTAGACTATTTTACCCCTCTCAACAGTCATATAACGGCTATATCAAAGGGTAGTTTTGAAAAAAATTAAAATTCTATAAATAGATGAACTCTTCCTCATTCTTACCACACCAAACCAACTCCTCTATTACTACTATTTCTCTCTTCCAGCAAGTGCTCTAGTAGATTAGCAATTTAATTTTTAGTTTGCAAGTGTTCTTACAAGTGGCAAGTGCTCAAGCAAGTAGTCAAGTGCTACAAGGTCAATTCTTGTTGAGAGGCGAGAGCGCAAGAGGAAGCTCACAAATCTCGGCTCCACGCCTCCACCTCTGATCTTTTCTCAATTCCTTTTTGTGGGTTAGTTTTTATTTTTTTGCATTTATTAATTAAAAATTTTAGATATGGCATCTTTTAACGAAAGTAATTTTAACATGCACGCTTTTTCTGAGGGTGAGGAAACTAATCCCCAAGGACCCAACCCCAATCCCAACTCCAAGTTCCATCTAGAGCTAGTGTCAGTGAGTGTCAAACCTCTTCTCGTAAGAGGACTAGTAATGTTTGGATTGATTTCGATAGAATTATGGTTGATGGAGTCTATAAAGCAAAATGTAAAAAATGTACAAAACTTTACAGTTATTCTAGTACTGGAGGAACAGGGCATCTAAGAAGACATCAAGAGAGTCATAGATGCATGATTCCCGTCAGCAAGGACTCCTTAATATTCAAGAGGGATCACTTGTAGGCAATTTTGCATATAACCACGAAAATCAAAGAAAATTACTGGTAAGATGGATAGTTCAAGATGAATTACCTTTTACTTTATCTGAATCTTATAATTTTGAAAGATATGTTCAATTAGGCCTACAACTTGCTTATAAAAGAACTAGTAGTTATATATTTAGAAGAGTGGCTATGATAAACTTTTTAGCAATGAAACAAAGTTTAACGGAAAGCCTCTCAAATTTAAATGCTAGAATTTCTTTAACATCTGATATTTGGTCGGCATTTATTGCTGCTCATTATATTGATAATGATTAGCAATTAAATAAACGAATTATTGCTTTTCGTGCTTTTGATTTTCCGCATTCAGGACAATAAATTTTAAATATTATTTATCAAACCGTATGCTCATAAAATATTAATAATAAAATAATATCAATTACTTTTGATAATGCATCTAATAATAATTCTATTGTTGCATTATTAAACGACTCTTTGCATCCCATTTTAGATGGACAATTATTTCATATTAGATGTGCATGTCATATATTAAATATTTCTGCTCAATCTGGCATGAACATAATTCAAGGGTTATTTCAAAAATTAAAATGCAGTTTCTTTTATTCATGCTTCAAGGTCAAGACTTCAAGAATTTAAACAATTATGTGTAGATCATGGTAAACGTTTTAAAAAATTTAAACTTGATGTAATAACTCGTTGGAATAGTACCTATGCCATGATACATGATGCATATCCATATAAGAACTTATTAAGTGCTTATATTAATGAGCGTGGATTAGGATTTACATTGACTGAAGCTGATTGGAATCAAGGTAAAATTTTAGAAGATTTTTTGGTTACTTTTTATGATGCTACAAATGTTCTTTCAGGTATTTATTATCCAACTTCTTGTTCATTTTTATAAAAAATATGTAATTAGTGAATGCCTATTATACATAATATGGAAACTAAATGGAATGAATATTGGAATAGGATATGTCCATTGCATAACTTAGCTACTGTTTTTGATCCTAGAGTTAAATTAAATGGTATAATTTTTTTTAATTGATCAATATTGTGAAAACATGAATCAAAATCCTGAACCTGCTAAAGATGAGGTAACACGACTTCTTAATGATATTTATTATTTATATAACGATAAAATTTGTGGATCTACAATATCTGCTCAAAGCTCTGCTTCTTCTTCTAGATCTCGTTCGTCATCTATTTTTTCATTCATTAGAAGATACGCACATGCTTCATCTTCTTCATCTTTAAGTAATGAATTGGAATTTTATTTATGAAACGATCTTCATTCTGCATATGATGAAGATGAAATAGAAAGTCTACATGTATTAGCTTGGTGGAAAAGTGTTAAAAATCAATATCCTGTTATGTCTGCCATTGCACGAGATATTTTAGCTGTGCCGATGTCTACAGTAGCATCGGAATCCGCTTTCAGTGTAGGTCGACGTATTTTGGACGAAAAGAGAAGTAGAATGACTGGCGAGACAGTTGAGATGCTTATCTACTTCAAAGACTAGTTGGATGTTGAGGCGAGGCTTCAAGATAAAGGTGGATATGACTTAACCAGCGAAGATGACGATGATACAAATACTACTGATGACTGATGAGTGAGTCATTTCTACTTTTATAATTTATATTATTATTTTTTAAATTGTTAAAAACTTAAAGTAAGTCATCTTTATTTTTTTCTTTCTATTTTTTTCCTTGCTTATTGTATTATGTCTGGAGGTCAGGCCTAGCCCCCCTCCCTTCTGTACCATTTTGATTTTAAATTAATAAACTGGTAGGGGTCTATGCCAAACCCCCCACCATTAAGGTGGCTTTATATTAATAAAAAATTTTTATTCCTAATAATTTTTTAATTTATCAAAAAAATATTTTTTTATAAATTTTTTTTATTTGAGCCATGCACGGGCTAGGCCCCAAGTGGACCGTGCTTGGCACGGCCCACCATGGCCAACACGGCTCAGGCCCACCTGGGCCGTGCTAGGTGGTCGTGCACCTGGGCCGTGCCGACACGGCACGGTGGGCCGGCCCAGGCCCATCATGGGCCATGCCGTGCTGGCCAATAGAAAAAAATTTTCGCACCCAATACGGCACGGTGCCATGCCGGCACGGCCCGGTACTGTAGCAATACGGGGCTGTGCCTGGCACGGCCCATGTGGGCTTGGGTTGTGCTATGCCATGGGCGGCACGGCCCAGTGCCTACCTCTAATGGGTCCATAAAAAAAAAAGGCCAAATTTTATTTATTAAACATTATTTCAAATTATCATTACAATATTGATTTCAAAATTATAATTGGAACATTAATTTAAAAAAGCATGACGTTGCGGTTCACAGCAGCTCCCGGCCTTTCTCGTTTGAAGACGCGGCGCGTTTGGGTTCGTTGGCTGCCATTTCATGGACGTGCCAACCTTAGAGGGAGAAGGAGAGAGAGAGAGAGAGAAAGAGAGAGAGAGAGAGGAATGATAGATTAGCTTACCATGAGGAGGGCCTTGACATGAAACATGGTGAAGGGCGTCTTGGCATCGTCGCCTTCCTTCTCTAACCCGAGCATATAGTCCAAGAAATCCTTGGCCCCTCCACCTTCGACCTTCCTCCTCCGGTCTATTATCGGCTCGAAGATCCGGTTGAACCGCTCCAGTAGCGTTCGCATCTGCCTCCCCATCCCTGCAGATCGAACCGGGCCAGAACCGGGAAAAAATCATGTGTAGGGCAGATAGCCCAAGACAGATAATTCTGATTTGTAATAATCATGGATATAAATTTGCTTTATATTGATAAGTTCAAGACGCCTTGCATGCCTGGCATGCGGCGGGTTGTCACCCTAGCTCAAATTTTTGGGTCTGGGGCGTGACACTCCTTCCAAGTTTTCATAGACGAAGTTCTGCCAGAACAGTTGAAAGCTCCCTTGAATCCGTGTGCCTGGCCGGAGAGGGCGACGAAGGTCAACGCGAAGACAGGCCCTTGCATAACCCCCCCTAGATTTCGCCAAGGTAGCTGCATCAACACAGATGAAATCTCCAGCTGACTCTAGAATGGCTCTGAGGAACTCCTCCTTCCAGAACTCGAGAGGCAGAAACGGCAATCTCACCCATAACAGAGCAGACGAGACGGAGTCCTCCGCCGGAGTAAACTCCGGCCTCCACGGCTCAGTGCCAACCACTTGGCCATTGATCACCCATGGTCGCTGCAAACCAAGCTACAAGCTTCTTTGGAGTCGAATCGGAAAACATGGCATCTGAATGCTAGAGAAATAGGGACGATGGCGCCTGAGATTCCAGCTTGCCTGAATTCCCTGATGAAGGCTTCAGCCGGAATCCATCTGTGGAACGAACGGACGAGCACAGCCTTCTGCTGCCAGCCCGTCACCTCCGCTTCAAGCTCCGCCACCGGGACTTTAATCACCTCCGGAAACGAAGCCTGCAACCTCTCCATAGCAGCTGGCGAAGGAGACTCGGTAACCCATTGAAAGCCGTTCATCGACGTCCTCCTCCTAGGAATTCGGCTACCTTCAGCCGATCAGAGGCCATAGGAAGGGAGGGAATGACGAAGGGAAGAATCCAAGAGGCGGCGAAGCAACAGAGACGAAGAACAGCCAACGATTAGGGAAGAAGAACACGGATGCATGAATCTTAAAGCAGGGACGAAAAGGAGAACCAGAGCACGAGGAAAAGCATTGAAGCTTGAGTGTCATGGATGCAAATGACACCTCACATGTGAAGGCATTCATTGAGATCACAAAATCTAAGTGGGCAATAACAGCGTATCTTTATTTCAAAAACAAAGTTAGTCTTCAGTGCGTCTGTCTCGAGGCCTTTGCATCACCATGGCAACTTGGCGTTCAAAGTGAACGGAAATTAATAATTAGAATAAGCTTAGTCAACTAAATAGGGCCTTAATAAGACTCAAACCGATAAACTTCTACCCAAAACTATCGAAGAGCCTTTTGATAAGTATAAATTTGATCATTTAATTCACATGCTTTCACACAACATTAGCTAGTTTTTAATTTATTTTGAATTACATTTATTTATTTTATTTACTTTTCATTTTATTTTGAAAAGAATAAAAAAAAGCAATGGCCAAAGGACTACGTGAAGACTCATGGATAGTGAGGACTCCAATGCCGTATTTTCAAAGAGAAAAGGATCACAAGTTGATGAGTTAACTACAAGAAAATAGTATAATAGTGATAAAAATTTCCATCACTATTCCGTCACAAACTGGGTTTAGTGACGGATTAGTGATGAAAATCTTCGTCCGTCACAAAATAATAGTGACGGATTTGTAACGAAATATTTCGTCACAAATTTATGATGAAATATTTCGTCACAAATTTGTGAGAAATATTCCATCAAAAATTTATGACGGAACATATTTTTTGTCACTAAATTGTGACGGATTAGTGACGAACCATCCGTCACTCATCATTCCGTCACTATTACATCACAAATATTTTTGTCACTATTCCATCACAATTTAGTGACGAATTATTGATAAAAAATTTAGTCACTAAAACTTTCGTCACTAGTCCGTCATAAATATTCCATCACCGTTTAGTGAGATTGTTGATGGAATGCATGTCACTAATAGCTCCATCACTATGCCATCACAATTTGCTGATGGATTAGTGACGAAAGAATCCATTAATCATCCGTTATTGTTCCATCACTAATCAATCACTAATATTTTCGTCACTAATCCTCATTATTATTTTTATCAGAAATTTATCACTAATCCATCATTAACCTAATAAAATTTCATCCAAAAAGGATCCACCGCCAAGCAGTAGATTCTGGAATCATTTCCGATATATCTAATTAATGCAGTACTAAGTCAAAAAAGTCCATAGTCAACTGTGGAACTTTGAATAAATATAAAAAATAATTAGTTACAAAATATACTATCTATTAAATCAGTATTATATTTTGAAGTATAGTGTACTTACATAATTCTCAAACCATGATGTAAACACTGTCTCAAGTTCTGTATCAATTTGTGAAGCTTCAATATTAGGTCGAAGTTGCCTCAACTCTAATTCAAAGATTCTATAATGATAACAATAAATTTAATGTTATTGTTTAAGATCATATTACTTTGCAATATAAAAAAATATAATAAGAATATTAAAGTATAGTGCACTTACTAAATGTATGGTTTAACTTCTGGACAATTCAATAATATATATGTGTGAGCTGCATTATATATATATGGTTTAACTTTTGGACAATTCAATAAACCATAGTGCTCCGGCACCGGTTCTATCTTGTATCTCTCCTCCATCTCTGAGAACAACCTCCAGCCATCCTCCACTAATCCCAGATTCGCACAAACCGAGAGCAATGATACGAAAGTGACTTAGTCTGGCAGCACCCCTGAATCCTCCATGCTCTGAAACATGGTAAGCACCCGATGATCTCTACGGTGAGCAGAGATTATAGCATTCCAAGACACCAAATCCTTTTTGGCATTGTTTCAAATACTGACCGAGCTCGATCCAACTGGTTGTGCTCGGAATACATCCCGACCAAAGAATTTGCGACCGATAAATCCCACTGGAGCCCATGTCGGAGAACCCAACCATGAATTTGAAGCCCAAGCTTATTACTAGAAGACAAGGAGATCCCGGAAAGCATTGATGAGATGGTAACGGAGTCTGGCTCGATCCTATCTCCAAGCATTCTTCTACAGATGTCCGAGGCCTCGTGCAGAAGTTCATGTCGTATGTAACCCGTTATCATCGAATTTCATGAGACCAGATCTCGGTCGGGGATTTTGTCGAAAATCTGCCGGGCTTTCTGGATATCGCCGCACTTGGAGTACATGTCGACGAGCGCATTCAGCACAAAGATATCAGTGCCGAAACCCGAGCGAATAATGTGGCGGTGGACGGCCTCGCCGTGGCTCACCGACCCGATTCCAGCACAGGCCTTGAGAACTCGAGGGAAGGTGAACCGGTCGGGCTCGACGCCCTCCTCCTCCATCTGGTAATATAGAGCCATAGCGTCTTCGTAGAGGCCCAGGTCGGTGTAGCCGGAGATTAGGGAGTTCCAAGGGAAGGCGCTGTCCTTAAATCGCTGCAGCATTTGGTCGAACAGTCGGTGGGCCTTGTCGACGCAGCCACACGAGGCATACAAGCGGAGGAGCCTGGCGGAGAGGTCGGGGCTCTGGCGGAGGAGGGCGGAGGGGGAGGCGGCAGAGGCGGACACCGTGGCGTAGGGAGCGCATCTGGGAGCATGTCTCGAGGAGGGAGGCGAAAAGGGAGCGTCGACGGGGACGCCATGGGCGAGGGCAGAGTCGAGGTCGGCGAGGACGCGGTCGAGCGCTTGGTCGCGGGTGAGCGGGGTGCGGTGGGGAGCGAGGAGGAGAGAGTGGGCGAGGATTTGGCGTAGGCGAGGGTTTTGATGTGTTTGGGAGCGAATTTAGGGGGAGGTTCGCCCGTTTCCGCTCGCTTCTGCAACAGACGATTTTAACCTAAAATATGATCATTCCCATGCTTCAAATTTTTTGGAATGCAGCTACAACGGTGGCTATTGAACAAACGCTTTCCATGTGATAATATATTTTTAAAAATTTTAAGGTGCCTACGTGATGGCATCATTCATCTGCACTTTTTTTTATATATATATAAATATAAAAATAATAAATTTAAAAATATTTTATTATTTTTATTTTAATATTAATTCTTTTAAAAAAATATTAGACATGCAATTATTAATAAAAAATATTATTATTATAAATTATTAATTTTTTTTATTTTACTTTCTTTCTTCTCATTCAAATAAAAAATATTAAAAATATAAATTGGTGATGGAAGGGTAATCCGTCACTAATTCGTTACTAATATAGTGACGGATTGCTCTTTCGTCACTAATTTATGATGAATTAGTGACGGAAGGATAATATGTCACTAAATTAGTGATGGATGAAGAAATTCATCACTAAATTAGTGACGAATTGCTCTTCCATCACTAAATTAGTGATGAATAGGGTAATCCATCACTAATTAGTGACAGATTAATGACGGAAGGCCAATCCGTCACTAAATTAGTGACGGATGGGGCAATCCATCACTAATTTAGTGATGGATTGCTCTTCCGTCACTAATTAGTGATGAATTAGTGACGAAAGGACAATACGTCACGAATTTAGTGATGGATTCTCATCCATTACTAATTTTGATGGATTAGCGACGAAAAATAATTCGTCACTAATCACTAATTTGTGACGGATTAGTGACGAAAAAGTAATCCATCATTAAGTTAGTGACGGATTGCCTCATCCGTCACAAAATTAGTGACGGATTGCCCAATCCGTCACTAAATTAGTGATGGATTAGTGACGGAAGAAATATCTATCACTAATCCATCACTAATTTAGTGACGGATTGCTCTTTCGTCACTAATTTGTTAGGATTAGTGACGGAAGGGCAATCCGTCACTAAATTAATGATGGATTTCCCATCCATCACTAATTTTGATGGATTAGTGATGGAAAATAATTCGTAAGGGCAATCCGTCACTAAATTAGTGATGGATTTCCCATCCATCACTAATTTTGATGGATTAGTGATGGAAAATAATTCGTCACTAATTAGTGATGATTATTTTTTATCACTAATTTGTGACGGATTAGTGACGAAAAAGCAATCCATCACCAAGTTAGTGACGGATTACTCTTCCGTCACTAATTTGTTATGGATTAGTGACGAAAGGGCAATCCGTCACTAATTAGTGATGAATGTGATAGTTCATCTAATTTAGTGACAGTTTA
>UESW01003902.1:864210-909238 GCA_900491605.1 Calamus simplicifolius | reverse complement strand
TATTCAATATGGCTTGGGCTAAATTTTATCCTTATTCATCCAACTATAAAAAGAAGGCAGGGGTCTTCAATCGAGAGAGCTAACTTTTAGAGTCGGAGACTTTTAGAGTTTTTCAACGGAGGATCCGAAGAACAGAGAGTGTTCATCAATTGCTTCCAATGAAAAACATAAGTTTTACTAGTTTTCTTTTTGCTTTTATTATGAACTAATTTCTTTTTCTAAAGCATTGATGTAATCTATGAATGAACATTCAATTTATTTTATTAGTTATTTTTTCTTTAATATTTCATGATTGAGTGTTTAATTCTTATGATTAATGTTTACAATTTATTGTTTGATTAATTGAATTACAATGAGACCGAGAGGTGATTTGTTATTTTTATGATTAATTCTTACAATTTATTGTTTAATTAATTAACTTACAATGAGAACGAAAGATGATTTGTTATTTTATGTATAGAATTAAACACCAGTTGAGCAAAAGTACAGATATTTTACCGTAATTAATGTGATTTTTAGAAAATTCAAAGTACGTAATGAGTCTTCAATTAATTAAATTCACATAGAGATATGGAGTTATTAGTTGGAGACATTTTTTATATCATTCGAGAGAAGATATTAGATAATTAAGAAATTAACCAGAGGAATCCTAAGGATGTGTTTGAAATAGGAAATAAGGGGGGTATATTCCCAAAAGCCATAACTACGAAGGATGGCTGAAAAAAAAAGTTAACCAAAGAGAAAACACATATTTATCCCTTAAACTTATTCCCTAGGGACTGAAGAAATAGCTATTTTTTTCTAAATTTATCCCTTAAGGGCAAAATGTTATTATAAAAAGTGGTTATTCCCTCAGCTATCCTTGGATAAATTCTATCATGTATACTTATCTAGAGACAACTATTTTTCTATCAAGCAAAATTAATTTAAAAATATAATAAATATTTATTTATTATATAATTTTTAATTTATTTGATTCCCGTCCATCCATCTATTTTTTTGACGGATGGCTAAAACTATTCTAAGCAAACCTAAGAATAACCCAAAAGTCATCTTCATGCCCTCTCCAATCTTCCATGGTGCCAACTCCACTCAGCCCTTATGACCTCCTTCATTCCTCCTGTTCCACCACTAGGCCCCACCACTACCAGCTACTTCCTCAGGCCTTCTGACCTCTGCATGTACGCCACCTACCTCCACAATTCTGGCCAACCAGTGGCTCTCGGATCGGAACAAGACTGAACTGTAGCCTCACCATGGCAGTCTGAGGAAGAGCATTGAAGCTTGAGTGTCGTGGATGCAAATGACACCTCACATGTGAAGGCGTTCATTTAGATCTCAAAATCTAAGTAGGTAAAAAACAGTGTATCTTTATTTCAAAAACAAAGTTAGTCTATCTCGGTGAGTCTGTCTCGAGGCCTTTGCATCACCATGGCAACTTGGCTTTCAAAGAAATAATTAGAATAAGCTTAGTCAACTAAATAGAGCCTTATCAGGCTCAAACCGATAAACTTCTACCCAAAACTACTGAAGAGCCCCCATTTTTCTCTCTCTAGAATGTTGTTATTGGCGTCCAAGAATTTATAATGTGCTGCCACCGAATCACTGCTGATGCATGTCGGGTGAAAGGAAAGCTTTGTGGACCTTCAGAGGGGCGGTAGGATCCTCTCCGTTGGTTGAGAACCTGCAAGAAAAGTCTGAATCGGTGGTGCCGGTGGGGACCCTCCAACGCTCAAATCAGTGATGCAAAGAACAGGAATTTTTTAGTAGAATTCGAGAGAGAGAGAGTCTCCTCCTCGTTGTGAGTCGAAGTCTTTATATACCTGTTCGAAAGTCCCTCTTACCCTTCGAGGATAATCGTCAGATCATGCCTTTCGCCAAGATCGGCTCCATTAATAGTAAGTGGGCGAATAGCCGCTAAACTCGCACCCTGAATATTGATAATGTCCATAATATTTTGGTAACCACCCCGATTTTGGCAAAAGAGAAACGGGTTGGCGGGCCACATGGAAGTCCTGTGTGAACAGCGATATGTGATAAAGTTAGTCACGTGGGCCCCAAGGTGCAGCCATTGGGGCAAAAGATGACACTTGGAGTTGGAGCCAACTGTTCCTTGTAGAGCATTAATTACGGAGTGCTTGCATAGCACTATTCACGTGCAAGGCACTGTTCATGAGCATGATACTGTTCATGAGTAGGCTAAGGGGAAGTCCGAGGCCGAGGCCGGTTTCATGCGGAGAGAAAAGGTGGTGGTGGCCGAGTGGGAGTTAAGACCGAGGCCGAGCACATCTGTGGCCAAGGGGAAGTGTTGCGGCCAACATGGCAGCCGAAAATGCTTTAATACAGGAGAGAATAAGGCAATAAATGTCTTAGGCCTTTATGAGGCCATAAATGCGAGAGAATAAAGCAATCAATGTATTAGAGCAAGTGGATGCACGTGGCCTTTGAGGCCATAAATGCTTTGGTGCAAGAGATGTGGCTGCAGTAGCTTTGTGGGAGCCGAGGCTGAGAGGAACCGGCCTTAGCCTTGACCTCGGCATCGGCCGAAGTAGGAGCCGAGGCCAGGGTCGAGGCCGAGGCCAAAGCTGAAGCCGAGACTGACTTAGATGAGGCCGAGACGGGACGAAGCCGACTTGGAGTGCCGAGGCGAGATGTTCGTGGCCGAGTTGAAGTGCATAGGCAAGACCTCCGTGACTCCATTCCATCATTAACTTGACCATCTGACATTAATGACGAAGGTGGCCCTTGGAAGAACCCACGCACCCTTTTTCCTTTTTATTCTCTTTCATTATGGCGAGACGCTTGTTGCCCGAAGTAATATCGTGGACGAAATTATTACGTCCTTCAAAAGAAAGCCGAGTAGACCAGCGAGGCCGCCCAGGAATTAAGCCGCTCAAGAACGCTGCCAAGGATGGCCGCCTAAAAAAATTGTCTGAAAATTGCTATTAGAGGATACCATCCAAAAATTATATCTTTATTGCCCATGGGGTCAACTGGCCCCATCAAATGCCCCCCACACTTCTGAGCTTGTGTGCCCCGCGTTAGCTAAGCGAAAGGAGTGTAGAACTTTTTACCTTCGCATCTGCCCTTTCCTATCAACTTCAACTATGATTCCTTCTAGGTGGGGAAACCCCTTTCCTTTTGTGCTGCCTTGTGTAGATGTCTTCACGCTGTTTGGAGCCATGCTTTTTTGCCTATTCAAAAAACTTTAAGTAAAGTTTGAGGGTAAGTGGGTTACCCTTTACTGGCAGCCAATAATCCTCTCTCTATGCAAAGCCCGGAAGCGGATGCCCGTTAACTATGAGTTGGGGAGTCAGTTTCTCCTAACTGAGTTGACTTTGGATCTTCTACTTGTCATAAAATTTGAAAGTGGGTGCCCATCAACTGTGAGCTGGAGAGTTGGCCTCTCTCAACTATGAGTTATCTTAGGGCTTCTTGATGGCTGAAAGTGACCAGTAATATATTGCAGGTATATAATTTAGATAAAGTTCTTACTCGATTGGCCGTTGAGGCAGAGTTAGAGCCGCTGTGAAGCCGTTGAGGCTGTGATAAAGCTGCTGAAATTGTATTGAGGCCACGAAGGCAGATGAATGAAGCTGCTGAGGCCGATAGAGTTGCTATGACTGCAATAAAACTGTCTTGGAGGTTTCGTAGCCCGTCCGAATGGTGACCCGAGAGTTGCTATAGTCGTTGGGTTCCTTTTAACCCCGAAGGGTGACTTGAGAGTTGGATAGTCGTCAGGTGCCTTTTCCCCTATGCCGATGATCTTTGTTGCCAACGCTGGAGTTAGTTTTCGGTCTTTGGTGCCGAGCTAGCCTCGGGCTTGAGTGCCAATGGTACATCGGTCTTTGAGTGCTGACCGAAGTCGAGCTTAAGTACCGATAGTACATCGAGCTTTAGGTGCCGAGCTAGAGTCGGGCTTGGTACCGATGGTACATCAGGCTTTGAGTGCCGAGATGGAGTCGGACTTTGGTGCCAATGGTACATCGGGATTTAGGTGCCGAGCTGGAGCCGAGCCTTGGTGCCGATGGTGCATCAGGCTTTGAGTGCCGAGCTGGAGTCGGGTTTTGGTGCTGATGGTACATCGGGCTTTTGAGTGCTGAGCTGGAGTCGGGCTTTGGTGCCGATGGTACATCGGGCTTTGAGTGCTGAGCTGGAGTCGGGCTTTCATGCCGATGGTACATCGGCTTTAGGTGCCAAGCTGGAGTTGGGCTTTGAGTGCCAAGCTGGAGTCGGGCTTCAGGTGCCATCGCGGAGTCGGGCTTCAAGTGCCATCGCGGTACATCGGACTTTGAGTGCCGAGCTGGAGTCGAGCTTGAATGTTGATGCAGAGTCGATCTTCCCTGCATGACATTTTCAAGTATCAATGAAAGAAATACTATTAAGTATGGTGTACTTAGCTCTTGTAGCACCCTTGTTTCCCTCTGCTAATTTGGGTACTTCAGTCCGCTGGTGGCCTGTCCCTCAGGGAGTCAAGTTAGTTGGAGTGGAGGTGTCGTTGCCCTTACTTGGGCCTTCCCTTGTATTGGAGGCCGGGACGAGATGTCTGTGACCGGGAAGGAGCTAGAAGCCGGATGAAGCTGGAGACCGAGGCTATACATGACCGAAGAAAAAAGCCGAGGCCTAGGCGAGCTTGGCGCTAGGTGCTGAGGCCGAGGGGAGTTCGAGGCCGAGTGTTGTGGGAGCTGAGGCCAAGGCCAAGAAGGGGGGGGGGGAGCAAAGGGAGCTCGCATGGCTGAGGGAGCTGAGAACAAGAGGAATAGCCAAGGCTAAATGGAATAAGCCGAGGCTGACACGGTTGGGACCGAAGCCGAGGGGGAGATGAGGACGACGTCTGAAATCGGCTGAGAAGGCTGGGTGCCGGCCACCTAAAGCCGGGCGATGGAGCTGTTCGAAACTGGGGGTCGGGAGCCCGCTGAATTCACGGAGCCAGCAGCCGAGGACGATCGGAGGCCATAGCAAGATTCGGCCGGAACGGAGATGGGAGGTTTGAGCTAGGACGAATGCAGGGGAATCGGGGTAAACCAAAAGCGTTCCTCTGTTCCGGATTCGACACGACACTCGGGACTCCTCGCGCTCGATAGGAAGAGGCTGATGGCTGAGGCAGGCCGACGAGGAGAGACCGAAGGCTGAGGCCGAGGAGGAGCTCGGCCTTGCTCGAAGTCGTGCTGGCGCACCGGGGCAACCGTGAGGAGCGAAGACGGGGCTAGGATGGTCCATGGACTCTCCTGCATGCGGGGCACACTGGAGCCATGCAATGTACACGGACTCTCCTGCATGCGGGGCACACCGGAGCCATGCAACGTAGGTATGGGGAGTGCTGTTGAAGTTGGCCGAAACAGGAGACACAGACAGCCCACTCCGTAGTCCGGATGATGGTTGCCGAGGCCACGGAGCTTGCTGTCAGGGAAGCAGAAGGCTGGAAGCTGGTTCGGATTCGGGAATAGCCACCGGGGAGCTGTTCGTGGAGTCAGGAGGTGGCTAGAATTGGAACGCCCGAGATGAAGTCAGGAACCTTCGGCCAAAGCCCAGGACGCACCCGAAACAGGGAGCAGCCAAGGGAAGCTCGCTGGGCCCGTCCGAATGACGGGGGCTCGGGACGGTGTCGGAACGACATTGAGATGATGCCGGGAGCTTCGACTTGGGCTGTCAATGTGGAGTCTGTGTTAGGGTTTAGACCTGTGATTAATAGCAATGGGATTCCCTGTTGAACAAGAACTAGAACTAAGGATTCCTAATCCTGTTAGGTTTAGACCTTGATGAATAGCAATGGGATTCCCCGTTCAACAAGAACTAGAACTAAGGATTCCCAATCCTGTTAGGTTTAGACCTTGATGAATAGCAATGGGATTCCCCGTTCAACAAGAACTAGAACTAAGGATTTCTAATCCTGTTAGGTTTACTTCTTGAACCAGGAGGAAGATGGGGAGGAGAAAGAAAGGGCTGCCGCCCTATGATGAGAGAAGGGAATTTTTTGGGAGAAAAGAATCTGTTCTCTATTCCATCCAAACCCTAGAGACTAGGTTTAAATACATCCACGAAGTGGGCCAGGCCCAGACTCAACAAAAACTCCCATGGACTAAACCAATGAGATTAAACTAATCCCCAAGCCCGTGTACACCCGTGACTTGATTTAATCTCAACCCTTTGACTCAAACCCAGCCCAATACAAGTTAGCCCACCTGGGCCTTGATAGCACCACACCAGGCCCAACAATCTCCACCTTGGTGCTTTCAAGGCCTCAGCACGTCCACTGTGTCCATCAACTTTAACAACGAAATACACTTTTGAAAACTGTCCCGTGGAAGAACCTTAGTCAGTGCATCTGCTGGATTTTCTTTGGTGTATACCTTCACCAGCTCCACCTCACCATCTTCCACCAGCTCTCTGATCCTGTGGTATCTGAGGTCAATGTGCTTCGTCCTGGCATGATAGACTGCATTCTGCGCAAGCATCAGAGTACTCTGGCTGTCACTATGCACCTGGACAACCTTCTGATCATGTCCCATCTCCAGCATCAAGCCCTTCAGCCAAAGAGCTTCCTTTGCTGCCTCTGTGATACCTATGTATTCTGCCTCCGTGGTAGATAAGGCTGTGATGGGCTGCAGACATGATCTCCACGATACTGGACCACCAAACAGGCTGAACACAAAGCCTGTTGTGGATCTCCTAGTGTCCACATCTCCACCAAAGTCTGCATCCACATACCCATATAACTGCCCACGAGCCTCCTTGGATAAGTTGGATCTCTCAGCATCTTCTTGCTGTCCATAGCAAATACCAACCCCAACTGTACCTACCAAGTACCTGAAGATTCCCTTCAGTGCTCGCCAGTGCTCCCTACCAGGCTGCGCCATGAACCTGCTCACCTGGCTCACTGCATGGGCTATGTCTGGCCTACAACATACCATGGCATACATAAGGCTCCCAACACCAGAAGCATATGGTACCTTCTCCATCTCCTGAGCCTCCACCTCAGTCTGTGGTGACAGGGTCTTCGATAAGGAAAAATGTGCTGCCAAAGGTAGTGCTGTCGGTTTAGCATCCTTCATCCCATATCGCTCCAGAATCCTTTTAATGTAGCCACCCTGACTCAGATGCAGCACACCCTTGGATCTATCTCTGATGATTTCCATCCCTAGGATCTTCCTAGCTGGCCCCAGACTCTTCATCTCAAACTCCCGAGACAAAGCTATCTTCAGTTCCTGTACAACCTTCTTACTCTTGCATGCTATCAGCATGTCATCTACATATAAGAGTAAGTACATCCTAGACCCATCATCCAGAGATTTAACATACACACAAGAATCATACTCACACCTGAAAAGTCCAATGCTCCTAACATAAGTGTCAAATCTCTTGTACCACTGCCTCGGCGACTGCTTCAGCCCATACAGAGATTTCTTCAGCAAACAGACTTTCCCATCTGATCTTGGTTCTCTAAACCCTGGTGGCTGCTCCATGTAGATGCTCTCCTCCAAATGACCATGGAGGAATGCTGTCTTCACATCCATCTGCTCCAGCTCCAAGTCCTGAGCTGCTACAATACTCAATAATAGTCTGATGGAAGTGTGCCTGACAACTGGAGAAAATATCTCACATAATCGATGCCTTCTTTCTGAGAGTATCCTTTGGCCACTAGTCTTGCCTTATACCTGATACCCTCTTGTTCTGAAGCTCCTTCCTTGCGCTGATAAACCCATTTACAACCAATGGGTTTCTTTCCTTGTGGTAGCTGGACCACCTGCCACGTATTATTTCTGTGAAGAGACTGCATTTCCTCTGCCATAGCATGGATCCACCTATCTCTATCCTGACTTTCCATAGCCTCTTCATAGGTGAAAGGGTCTCCATTTGCTGTCACCAGGGCATATGACAACGAATCCTCAAAGCCGTATCGAACTGGTGGTCGCACGTTCCTCCTGGGCCTTTGCTGTGCGATCCCAGTATCAGTCCCCTGTCCAGCTGCATCCTGCTGAACTCCCTGGCTTCTACCCCCTCTGTCAGTCCTCTCCACCTGAATCTCAAATCCTCCTGGTCCACTAGCAAATGGCACAACTGTATAGGAGGTTATCTGACTAGTGTTACCGTGTTCTACCTCCTGTAGTCCCTGCTGTGCATCCATGCCACTTCTGTTCTGGAGGATTGAGCTCTCATCAAAGGTTACATCTCTGCTGATGACAACCTTCTTCTCCAAGGGGTCCCATAGCCGATACCCCTTGACTCCTCGCGGGTAGTCTAGGAACACCATATTCTTAGACCTGGCATCCAACTTACTCCGCTCCCCAGCTCCAACATGCACATATGCTGTGCATCCAACACCCTTAGATGGTTTAGGCTTGTCTTCCTTCCAGACCATATCTCCTCTGGAATGTCTCCATCTAACCTGGTGTGCGGTGACCGATTGACCAAGTAGCTAGCTGCATCTACTGCGTCAACCCAGAACATCTTTGGAAGCCCTGCCTGCAGCCTTAAGCATCTTGCCTTTTCCAATAGTATTCTGTTCATCCTCTCAGCCACCCCATTCTGTTGAGGAGTTCCCATCACCGAGAAGTGCCTTCTGATGCCCCACTCCTCACAAAAAATCTGGAACTCCCTGCTGGTGTATTCCCCGCCATTATCAGACCTCAGACACTTCACACTTTTACCCTGCTCCTTCTCCACCTCAGCATTCCAGATTTTGAACTTGATGAAGACCTCTGATTTCTCCTTCATAAAGTAGATCCACAGCTTCCTTGAGAAATCATCTATCAGGGTCATAAAGTATCTGGCCCCATTTCTTGCAGTAACTGGGGCTGGTCCCCAGACATCTGTGTGTACTAACTCCAGGGGTTCAGCACTCCTAGCTGTGCTGACTGAGAACTGTACTCTCCTCTGCTTTCCCATCTGACAAGGCTCACAGATCTCCATATCTCCGCTACTCAAGTCTGGAAGCAGACCTCTCTTGCTCAGTTCTTTCATCCCCTTGTCTCCCATGTGGCCCAGGCGGTAATGCCACATCCTGTACACATCCCGGGGATCTTGCTCCACAGCTGCCACCTCAGATTTCACAGTCATCACAGAGCCCTCCATCTTGTATAGATTATTTTCCAGCCTCCTCCCTCTCATCACCACCATGGCTCCATTGGAGATGTTCAGAACTCCACTCCTGGCACGACTGCAGAAGCTGTATCCAGTCCGCTCCAAGTACCCCAGTGATACCAGATTCTTCTTGAGTTCTGGGACATGCTTCACACTGGTAAGAGTGCGCACCATACCATCAAACATCCTCACCCTCACTGTGCCAATACCTGCCACCTTGCAAGGGTGATTATCTCCAAGAGTCACATTCCCCTCCTCAACCTCTGTGTAAGTACTGAACCACGACCGGTTGGGAGTGTAATGATGAGAACAGGCTGAATCCAAGGTCCACATCTCTGTGCTGTGCCTGTGATCATCTGATACAACCAAGAGATCATCCTCCACGTCCTGATCTGCAACTGTACTCACAGACTCAGATCCTCCTTTTTCTCCCTTCTGATTTTTTCACTTAGGACAATTCTTCTTAAAATGTCCTACCTCTCCACACTTATAGCACTTCAGCTCTCTCTTGCCTTTCCTGGACTTTGATCGTCCTCCAGACTTACTTCTGTCCCTGCCCCTACCTCTGCCTGTCCTTTCCCCAACTGATAGACCTCCTGGGGAACAGCTTCCTTGGTCATCTTCTCCCTCTGCTCATTCATCCGAAGCACCGAGACAATATCTTCATAAATTAATGTCTCCTTCCCATAGAGCAGTGTTGTGACCAATGAGTCATAAGACGTGGGCATTGAACATAGAAGCAGAAGTGCTTTATCTTCTTCCTCCATCTTGACCCCGACATTCAGAAGTTCATTGCTCATCTGGTCGAATATCTGGATGTGACCCAGCACATCTCCACCTTCTGACATCCGAAGGCTGTAGAGGCGCTTCTTCAACATCAACTTGTTGCACATATTCTTCCCCATATAGAGGGTGTGCAACTTCGTCCAGAGTCCCTTCGGGGTCTTCTCCTCCAGCACTGAATAGAGGACTGAATCCGCCAGACAGCCCCTGATCATTGAACATGTCTTCTTCTCCAATGAAATCCACTGCTTGTCTGTCATCCCATCTGGCCTTTCCTCCAAAGCCAGATCTAAACCCTGCTGCACAAGGAGGTCCTCTACCCGGACTTTCCACATGGAGAAACTTTCCTTTCCATCAAACTTCTCACCTCTATTTTTATGCTACTCCCCATGGCCAATTTCAAAATAGCACAAAAATAAATTTTATAAAATAGAGAAGTACCTTGACGAGATTTTGTTGAAATTATTTCAACTCCTTGAAGGCCTCCAGATTACTCCTTGAACCAGGCTCTGATACCACTTGTTAGGGTTTAGACCTATGATTAATAGCAATGGGATTCCCTGTTGAACAAGAACTAGAACTAAGGATTCCTAATCCTGTTAGGTTTAGACCTTGATGAATAGCAATGGGATTCCCCGTTCAACAAGAACTAGAACTAAGGATTCCCAATCCTGTTAGGTTTAGACCTTGATGAATAGCAATGGGATTCCCCGTTCAACAAGAACTAGAACTAAGGATTTCTAATCCTGTTAGGTTTACTTCTTGAACCAGGAGGAAGATGGGGAGGAGAAAGAAAGGGCTGCCGCCCTATGATGAGAGAAGGGAATTTTTGGGAGAAAAGAATCTGTTCTCTATTCCATCCAAACCCTAGAGACTAGGGTTTAAATACATCCACGAAGTGGGCTAGGCCCAGACTCAACAAAAAACTCCCATGGACTAAACCAATGAGATTAAACTAATCCCCAAGCCCGTGTACACCCGTGACTTGATTTAATCTCAACCCTTGGACTCAAAACCCAGCCCAATACAAGTTAGCCCACCTGGGCCTTGATAGCACCACACCAGGCCCAACAGTCTGGAGCTGGGTGCATATGGGAGCGGCCGGATTGGAGCTAGAGCTGGGCTCGTTGTCGACAGACGGAACGGAGCTGGGACGAAGGGCCAGACTCGGGAGCTTGGCTCTAGTCCTTTTCTTCCGGGAACTGTGGATTGGTTCTTGCCGGCGCCTTCCTCCACCAGCATTGGTTTTGAAAGTAGCCTCCAATCCCTCGTTCGTGGTTCTTTGGGAGGGTGTCTGGTCTAGTTATAGTAGCTGGTAGTGGCCGGAAGCCGTCGTGCAACAGGGTATAAATTATGCCCTATTTCTTATCTGCTTGATTTGCTGTGGGATGGCGGCTGAAGGATGGATCTGAGAGCTTCCAGGACAAGGCGGAGAAGCAGGGGCGATGGACTCAAAACATAGCCTTCTCCATCCTTTTCTGATATTGGATCGGGGCCGGTATGAAGCCGAGAGAAAGCCGGGTGGCTGGGACGAAACTGGGAGATGGGACTGAAAGGAAGCTGGGTGGCTGGGATGAAGTTGGAAGATGGGACCAAGAGGAAGCCGGATGGCTGGAACGAAGTTGGGAGACAGGGCTGAGGGAGCCCAGCTGCCTGGGAGCAGACAGGTGTCGGGATGGATCCGAGGCACCTGGGAGCAGGAGGCGGGCATGGAGCCAGGAGTCCCCATGATGGCGTCGACCTTGTGGCGGAGCTTGGCCTGGACATCCGTTTGGAGACCAGCTCTGTTATGGCCCATTCAGCCAATGGCATCGTGGTCTCCATGCCCTGGGAGACCATCTCCCAGGGAGAGCACATGCCCATGAATTCGGGAATAGAGAGCTGGTTACGTGGAGCTGGCCTTGGACGACTGGGAATAATCGGGAAGAAACCCGGAAGCCGGAGCCCGTGGAGAGGATCGAGACTATCGAGAGAGACCGAAGGTGAGGAGCGGGAGCAACCGGCACGAAGGTAGGCTCACGGACCTTCGAAGGCAGAACAGTTGGGATGGGGTTGTCTGCCCCTCGTGCTGACAGCCTTTCGCTTGCTTTTTCTAAGAGATGATGGAGGGGCCTGAGGCTGTAGCGGAGGAGCCAAGAGGCAGCCTCCATAGCGAATGAAACTGGAGCTCCTCTCTCTCCCTCCCTCGGTGCCGGATCGGAGAGAGATTAAGGGAGTCCCACACAAACTGGTTAGAGATGGGACGGAGAGCTGGTTGCTAGGACGATGTTACAGGTGACCTCGAAGGTGCCAGAAGTCGGGTCGATGCAGGGAGGAAACATAAGCTTTCCCCAACGTGGGACTAGGACTAGCCTTGACCTGGCCCAACCCCCTTCTCAGATTCCCTTGGTTACCTTTGAGTTGGGTTGGTTACCTTTTGAGTTGGGATGTGGACCAGAGAAGGATAGTAATCCTCATGTCAGCTGGCATGAACATGCCTTGCTCCTGTGGTGTAATGCCACAATGTCAAGCCGATGAGTCGATGACATCATGCTAGGAGACGTCTTAGTGTTTGGCAAAATCAAGAATCAAAAGACATGGCCTTGGATGGACATCACCATGTGCCAGGTTGCAAGAGGGGAGAGAGGGTATCAGAGCGCGATACTCTCTCTTGCTAACGTTCGAGGAGCGGGAGCGGCCGAGGGGGGCTCGGTGCTGAGGCCGAGTGGAAGTTGATCCGAGATCGAGGGGAGCAGCCGAAGCTGAGTGCCGAGGGGAGCAGTCTGAAGCCGAGTGTTGAGGGGAGCAGTCTGAAGCCGAGTGGGAGTTAAGGCTGAAGATTTGGAGTTGGGACAGCCGAGAGGCAGAAGCTTTTGCCTACTAGTCCCGAGGAGGAGAAGCCAATTCGCTGAGGCCAAGCCCAGATGTTGTCTTTATTGCCCATGGGGTCAAGTGGCCTCATCAAATACCTCCCACACTCCTGTTGCTCAGCTCATTGAAGGTGCCCCCAACATAACTGGCAAAAGCTTCTTGGATCTGGGGTTATCATCATCTTTATGATCCACCATTTTGATTAGAGGGGGATGAGGATCTGCAAACTAGCATCGCTGATCCCCCCTTCCTGGCGCACCAATTTGTTGCCACCGAATCACTGTTGATGCATGTTGGGTGAGAGGAAAGCTTCATGGACCTTCAAAGGGGTGGTAGGATCACCTCCGTTGGCTAAGAACCTACAAGAAAAGTCCCGGACCGATGGTGCCGGTGGGGACCCTTCGACGCTCAAGTCAGTGATGCAAGGAACAGAAATTTCTTAGTAGAATTTGAGAGAGAGAGAGAGTCCCCCTCCTCGTTGTGAGTTGGGGTCTTTATATACCTGTTCGGGAGTCCCTCTTATCCTTTGAGGATAATCGTCAGATCATGCCTTCCACCAAGGATCGGCTCCGTTAATGGTAGGTGGGCGAATAGCTGCTAAACTCGCGCCCTGAATATCGACAACTATCCATAATATTTTGGTAACCATCCATAATTTTGGCAAAAGAGAAACGGGTTGGCGAGCCATGTGAAAGTCCTGCGTGAACAACGATAGGTGATAAAGTTAGTCACGTGGGCCCCAAGGTGCAGCCATTGGGGCAGAAGATGACGCTTGGAGTTGGAGCCAGCTGTCCCTTGTAGAGCATTAATTACGGAGTGCTTGCATGGCACTATTCATGTGAAATGCACTGTTCATGCGCATGGTAATTGTGATAACCCTCCCATAGTCCCACATCGGAAAATTGAGTAAGAAGGATAAGGCACCAATTGGATCCCTTTTGGGCTGTGGTGGCCCAAGTTAGTATGGACATTGTCCGTCTTGCTTTCTTGTAACGAAACGGGCCCATGAGCCCGAGTCATTACAATATGGTATCAGAGCCTCGCACCAGTCGGAAGTGCAGGAGCTAAGTGCCACACAGGACAAAGTGCTACATCCATGGGGGTGGGAGCCACCTCTTGAACCTATGGGAGCCACCTCTAGAATCCTGCTTGCCTGGTGGTTGTGATCAATTACCCCTGGCGACGAGGACGTCGCCTCGAATAATTGGAGTTGGTTAAGTGGTTTATATGTAGTAAAGTAAGAAGGACAAGGCACCAATTGGATCCCTTTTTGGGCTGTGGTGGCCCAAGTTGGTGTGGACCTTATCCGTCTTGCTTTCTTGTAACAAACGGGCCCATGGGCCCGGGTCGTTACAATATGGTATCAGAGCCTCGCACCAGTCGGAAGTGCAGGAGCTAAGTGCCACACAACGCACCAGTCGGAAGTGCAGGAGCTAAGTGCCACACAGGGCAAAGTGCTACATCGAGGGAGCCACCTCTTGAACCTGTGGGGCCACAGGGCAAAGTGCTACATTGATGGAAGCCACCTCTTGAACCTGTGGGGGCCATAGGGCAAAGTGCTACATTGATGGGAGCCACCTCTTGAACCTGTGGGGGCCACCTCTAGAATCCTGCCTGCCTAGTGGTTGTGATCAATTGACCTGGCGACGAGGACATCGCCTTTGTAAGGGGGGTAGATTGTGATAACCCTCCCAATAGTCCCACATCGGGAAATTGAGTAAGAAGGACAAGGCACCAATTGGATCCCTTTTGGGCTGTGGTGGCCCAAGTTGGTGTGGACCTTGTCCGTCTTGCTTTCTTATAACGAAACGGGCCCGTGGGCGGGGGTCGTTACAATATGGTATCAGAGCCTCGCACCAGTCGGAAGTGCAGGAGCTAAGTGCCACACAGGACAAAGTGCTACATCCATGGGGGATGGAAGCCACCTCTTGAACCTATGGGGGCTACCTCTAGAATCCTGCCTGCCTGGTGGTTGATCAATTACACCTGGCGATGAGGACGTCGCCTCGGATAATTGGGAGTTGGTTAAGTGGTTTATATGTAGTAAAGTAAGAAGGACAAGACACCAATTGGATCCCTTTTTGGGCTGTGATGGCCTAAATTGGTGTGGACCTTGTCCGTCTTGCTTTCTTATAACGAAACGGGCCCGTGGGCTCGGATCGTTACAGTACTGTTCACGAGTAGGCTGAGGAAGAAGTCCGAGGCCGAGTGGTGTGGGAGTAGAGGCCAGTTTCATGCGGAGAGAAAAGGTGGTGGTGGCCGAGTGGGAGTTAAGGCAGAGGCCGAGCACGTCTGTGGCCAGGAGGAAGTGTCGTGGCCATCGTGGCAGCCGTAAATGCTTTAATACAGGAGAGAATAAGGCAATAAATGTCTTGGAGCAAGGAGGCCTTTAGAGGATATAAATGCCTTAATACATGGAGAGAATAAAGTAATAAATGTCTTAGAGCAAGTGGATGCACGTGGCCTTTGAGGCATAAATGCTTTTGTACGAGAGATGTGGCCGCAGTAGCTTTGTGGGAGCCGAGACCGAGAGGAATAGGCCTCGGCCTCGACAGGAGCTGAGGCCAAGGCCGAGGCCGAAGTTGAAGCCGAGACCGACTTAGATGAGGCCGAGACAGGAATGGCCGACTTGGAGTGTCCAGGCGAGATGTCCGTGGCCGAGCTGAAGTGCGGAGGCAAGACCTCCGTGACACTCCATTCCATCATTGACTCGACCGCTTGACATTAATGATGGAAGGTGGCCCTTGGAAGAACTCACGCCCCTTTTTCCCTTTTGTTCTCTTTCTTTATGGCGATACGCTTGTTGCCGGGAGAAATGTCGTGGATGGAATTATTACGTCCTTCAAAAGTAAGCCGAGTAGACCAGCGAGGCCGAATTAAGCCGCTCAAAAAGGCTGCCAAGGATGGTCGTCTAGAAAATCGTCTGGAAATTGCTATTGAGAGGATGCCATCCAAAAATTATTGTCTTTATTGCCTATGAGGTCAACTGGCCCCATCACAATGTTTTTAAAAAAACACGAAGCGATAGGACAAGAACAATAGTGAGAAAAACTAGCAGATTTATTTTAGTTATATATCCTTAATTTCATATACCACTCATGAATTTCCATCGTCTGATTTCTTTGGTGAAATGTTTGTTTTTTAAAGAAGCAAGTTCAACTGGTTCGGTGTCATTTAGGTGTAAACTGTGTTCTATATATCTAAATGTAGATATAACGCCTATGAGATGAAAAATTTATAAAATGATTGGCAATGTACAGAAAATAAACTTGAGGAGCTCGGGTCTTTGATGATCAAGCTAATGGATTATCCCCGGCCCTCAGCAAATCCTCACTCGATCAGTGATTCATTAGGTTTCTTTGCTTGATAAAGAACATGCCGAATAGAATATATAGCAACGCTTATATACTGGTGGAAAGCTGATAACATCCTTATTTTGTGGAGGGAGCATGACAAGCATTGATTTTGATGGTCTTCAAAGTGCTGGTCCACTGAAGCAGTCAACAAAATATCCTCATATCAAAAAAATCGAGAGCCTATCTTTATGTTTGATGATGAAGATAATATTAAGAACAGTTAATGAAACTTTTCAAGAAAATAATGAGACAGAATGTGTAGTTAGTAGCCGCATATATTATATTCAGCCATGTAATATTGAACCCGATGGTGGAATTCTGAAATCGGTGAAAAGATGAAGTATTAAAATCATGTCAAATTATGTCCACGTTAATTAAATTTAGAATAGAATAAGATGAAATTGGGAATAAAAAAAATTAAAGTACTGCTCGCCGAGAGGGCAACAAGTATGGTGCCAGTCGGGAAAGGCTGCCTCGCCTCACCCAATATTGTTTATCTCCGGGTGGCGTTGGTCCAGAGGTAAGCCAAAGGCTGTGACTAAACAAGCTGATGACTGCTTAAATTCGTTAAATATGTTTCATATCTTTACATTTTACCAAGGGGAATATAACATCGTTCCACAAATTTTTGTTGGAGCGATTTCAAAGAGCTAAATGGACGTTTTCTTTCTTGTTTGTGAATCTGAAGAGTTATTTCTTTTCCCAAGCATGTGTGTGCATGGGACAAATCTTTATCGGGTTGGAGAGTTTAATTCTACTTGAGAGACTTATCATGCATGCGATCAGGGTGCAGGTACTTAGGCAGAAAAGATGGATAAATTTGAAGATGTATTTGATATTGTGTTGGCAGCCCTTTCAGAGCTATATATTCTCTGAATGGAATTTGCACCATGGCCTCTCTTGTTTTCAGAAATATTTCCAACACCGTTTTAGAAAAAGGGCTCAGTTGAAGGTTGAGAAGTTAATGACACCTAAACTTTCTTGGTAGATTAGAGGCCATTTAGCAGAAGGCTCTGAAAGCATTTATATTCAGAACGTAGAAAAATAAATTTTTAATAACAAAAAACATACCTTCAGTCATTTTAATTAAATATCATACCAAATCTGAAAACAAATCACCATGATGAAAAACAAAGGCTCATGTAAAGGCTAGATCAGGCACCCATTTGAAACAAATTCTATTATTCCATCTCTTATTTTTATCGCATGATGTAGTAATATTATCTCAATGTACGTGAGCCACTTTATCTCTATAAGAAAGATATGTTTAACAGGCTTGACTGTGATTCTTTTGGCCTTCCAAAGGAAGGAACGCCCTATTTTATCTATTTTTTGAATGATATGACAGGAATCGATATCACACAGACATCTGCCATTGCAGTCAAAACTGAATTTACTAGAGCCGAGTTGATCTGCATGCAGATAAAACTTTGTTTTCTATTCAGAAAGTTTTTTCTCGATAAGATTCGATTAGATTGCTTGAGGATTACAAAGTATTGTAGTATACCAAGATACTGGATAGGTAATTTGGATGCACAGCAGCCCATTGCCTACTGACAGCAGCTTTGTAGCCATCAGAAATATAGAGAGAGAGAGAGAGAGAGAGAGAGAGAGAGTGGGAGTGACGAGAACTTATTTTGTCAAAGATCAGATCATCAGACAGCAAAGAGCTACCAGAGTTCCCGTTGGGTCCATGCCCCAAGCTATACTAATCACAGAGAGGAGGATAAGGAGAAGAAGGTGGAAGAGGGCTTCTACTCTCACACACGTTGATGGTCTTGCATGAATGCCAGCTAGCAGTCAATACCTACCATGGCAAAGTTAGAGGCTTTGATCAGCTTTGGAAATTCCCAGCCCTATTAGCTGGAATTTTGCAAAGTAAAGCTTTAGGCCTGTGATGAGATTGAAGGGGAGTATTGAGTGAATTTGAGGGAGGAGATGTGAGGAGGGAGGCATGACAGAATATTGGTGTACCATATTCAAATTGATGGCAGTGTATATAGGCACTAATCTTGAAGGGTTTACTTCTACCTCTTCTTCTCGTTAGTCAACAAGGAAAAGAAGATTGATAAACTCCAGGTACATGGGCTTTAATCACTTCAGTTTTTCAAGTTTTCAGATACCAAATATATACATACTACACTACTCCATGGTGGCTAAGCTTCCATAGAGAGAGAGAGAGAGAGAGAGAGAGAGTTGCTTCCTTGGTCGTTAAACGTGCAATCTAGGAATAGTGCTCAGGGTTTGGTAATCTAGGCGTCGGTATGGCAACAAGCGGCTTAGCCTTCTTCAGAACAATTCCAAACTTCTCTTCCAGGTCCAGCTTCGTTCCCTCTGCCAGCTTCCACTCAAAAGAGTGCAACAGTGATGCCAGGGAGTATCCAACCATCCTCTCTGCCATCGCGATGCCAGCACAGATTCTCCTCCCTGACCCAAATGGGAAGTAATTGAAGTCATTACCACTGAAATCCCACTTGCTGTTACTCTCCAAGAACCTCTCTGGCTTGAACTCCAGTGGATCTTCCCACAGTGAAGGGTCCCTTTGTATTGCCCACGCGTTCACAAAGACCCGGCTGCCTTTTGGGATGGTGTAGCCACCAACAAGGCATGGAGAGCTTGGGCAGTGGGGAACCAAGAGTGGAAGGGCTGGGTGCAATCTGAGAACCTCTTTGATCACAGCTCCAAGGTATGGCAGCTTAGAAATATGGGACTCTTCTACAATGCTGTCCATTCCCACAACTTGGTCGAGTTCCTCTTGGACTCTTCTCAGGGTTTCAGGTTTCTGCATCATTTCGGCCAAGGCCCACTCCATCGTGTTTGATGTGGTCTCTGTTCCCCCCACAACCATGTCCTGTCCATAAAAATTATGTGACAATTACGATGATAGTTTTGCCGTGCAAGCCAATGTATAAGGAATGAGCTACAACAACAAGGGGACTGGCAGTGCTTCTTCAAGATGTTTGGATATAATTAACCAAGTCTATTTTGCCATGCACTCTAATGGAGTACGGTCTTTAGATTAGCTTTCTCTATTGTTCATTGGATACTCTAGTTTCGCTGTTATTTAATGGGATGTGTGGGACTGTTTGATTTTAGTGTACCACTAATTGTCAAATGGATGCACAATATTGTAAGGTTTTGTTATTTGATGGTGGGTATACTACTCTCTATGGCTACATGATACATGCTTAAATTAGATGGATAGTCATTGTCACTTCCTATGGAGATCCTTGAAAGAGAAAGAAAAATATTAAAGTATATATAAGTTATTTGCTAGATTCCACAAAAAGAGTTTGGTATGTTTTAAACATCAATGCTAAGGTGGATAGACTGATATGCAAGTATTTGCAATGCATATTATGGCTATATATATATATATATATATATATATATATATATGGTTACATTCGAATATAGTCAAACTTATATTTGATCATTTTTTATCTTTATATCCATAAAATTTACAAATCTCAAAGATAAAAAAGATGAAAAACATAGGGTAACTTTGAAATTTGTATGAATCAAAAGAAGTGACTGAATTTTGAACTTAGTTATTTGTTGCATTCAAGTTAGCCAAGTTTAAAATTCACACCTCACCTTTGGATCAATATGGATTTCTGAGTCATCCCATATTTTTCATCTCTAGGACCTATGAATTGTATGGGTTTAAAAATGAAATAGATGATCGGATCATATTTATACATATATATACGTATGTGTGTATAAAATAAAGATTTTTTTTTTTTTTAACATTTTAGGTAGTATTTCATGTGCAATCAAAACTCAACTCAACTTATCTAAACCTTTTTCCAACTATAGGGTCGGCTACATGAATTTGCTTCTTCTGCTTTACTCTTTTCAAGACTAAGTTAACATTTAAATTATTGACAAACAAAAATGCCATTCTTTGATTGATATTTTCTGAAAGAGAGTTTGAAAAGCTAAAAAGAGAGATAAAGATGTTATAGCATAAATTATCTTTCTAAATAATAAATTAGTTTAATCATTATGCTTTTCTCAACTCTCCTCCTTATAAATATCTTATTTGGCAAATAAAGAAGTGGTTCTTAAAAAAGTTATTTTCTATAAAAAGGCTTTTTCCCATCCATGCCATAGAATGAGACTTTTAGTGTCACCGTAAGAAAGTGAGCTCTTTTGGGAATAATGCTTTCATCACTATCAAAAATTGACCTTTCAGTGATGTTCAAAATCCCTTGGTGAAGAGTTTCTGAGGAATTTTCAAAAAAATTATCCCTTGAAATATATGATGTTGGTGAAAGTCTCCCTCAGAAATCCCTTGGTAATTATTGAGGGATCAATCAATTTTTCTTGGTAAAAAAATTCCTTGATAATTATGGTAAAAAAATCCCTAAAAATTGTAGTCCATTTGGTCACCGTGATTTAAACTCGCAACCAATTGATTAACGAGCACCTTATCATTGCACCAATTTGATCATTGTATTGAAAGCCTAGGGTATTTCTCCTAATAAAGCACTGTGCCAATCTGATCGTTAACAACAAAGTTGTAAGCCTAGAGTTTTGATAAGATTTGAACAAGTTAGAAAGGGAAAGGAATGAAGGAATTTTTTGTTTAATTAATGATATTAAAAATTAGTACATAATATTAATTTTACTTATGACTTTTATTTTTATGATAGTGAGAGAATGACATATGCTAGATACAAGATTTTAAAATCACTAAGGGATTTTAAGAAAAAATTCTTTTATAATATTTTTTTTATTTTTAAAAATATCTTATCAGCACCAAGGGATTTATCCCTTAATAAATCTCTAAAGGACCAAACTTTCCTTACAAATTTCTTACTAAAAATTATTTAAATAATCACTCACTGATCCCTTGCATATTACCAAGAAATTTTTAAGAAATTTATTTAGGAAAATATATCCCTAGCAAATCCCATAGAGATTCGTTAATAAAACTAGATTTTGAATGTAATTTGAAATCCTTAAAATTTTCTTTCTAATCCCTTGATAATTTTCTGAGGAACATATCCCTTGGTGATATTCCTTGATGAAAAGCTGATTTTTGGTAGTGCATTGATCATACCGAAATTGTTCAACCAAACGTAAGAGAATTTAGGTTTTTCTTCAAAATAAACATCTTTTCATGAAAAGGCATGATAATTAAGCATGACCAAAATATATCTAGTATAATAGCAGAGAAGATGCGGGAGTAACTAAATATTTCACTTATTATTATCTATAATTAATCTTCAAACTCTAGGGCAAATCTAAAGAAAAAGAAAGATTAATTACCAAACTATATAAAAGTGTTTACAAACCAATATTTCTATTCCTTCTTTTATAGTGAATTATTTTTATTATATAAATAAAATATAATATATGTATAAAGTTTGATAGAGTCAAAGTGAGTAGAGGTGGGCACTGGGCCGTGCCTGGCACAGCACGCCCAGGCCCACCGTGCCTATAAAATTACCATGCCGTGCCTGGCATAGCCCAGTAACAAACGGGTCGTGCCAGGCATGATACGGTAAAAAAAAAAATTCAAGCCCGGCATGGCCCGTGGCCCATTTTTGGTCCACGGGCCATGCCGGGCCTGAGCCGTGCTAGGCCAGGCACGGCCCATGTGGGCCATGCCAGGCATGGCCCATCCATGCCGGGCATGGCACGACTCAGGTGGGCCATGCATGGGCAATTTTTTTTACAAAATTATTGGCTCAGTCTTTTTTTTTTTAAAAAATAATCGTGCTAGGCACGGCCCCTGGTGATCATGCATAAAATTAAATAATATAATTTTTTAAGCAAAAGTTATCCAAAGGCCGTTTTTAACTTTTTATACGTTTAGTTGCATAGTTTTAAAAATAGTTTTTTATATGTAATTAGAGGTGATCATGCATGAAAAAAATGCAAATTTGACTCTCATATCTTTAGAATGAAGATAAAATTATCAATGTAAAAAAATATAATTCTATTAAAATAATTTAGGGTTTAAATAATTTAATTTTAAGAATTTAAATTTTTTAGCTATTATATTAATTAAATTTTATTAAAAAATTATCTCTATTTATCCTTACGAATCATTTTTTTAGTTTTATTTTTTTGATTATTTATACTATTCAACCATTGATCCATCTATTGGATCATTGAGCTACTGTCCAATCTTCTAATTGTGTTAAAGTCTGCAAGTCTAGTTCTAACTATTGTATGTAATTGACTATAACTTGTGAGTCACATTTGTAGTAATACATCACTAGTATATATCTTTTTGCTTACATTTTCATTATTATATTTAAGGCATGCTGCACGTTTGAATGGCACCCTCTCCAACTTTTATCCATTTATTCATAATTTAACGACATCAAAGGAAAAAAAAAAAAAAGAAACAAGACCTGCTAAGTTTAGATATTCTCATGAAGACTCAAATTTATAAGAAAGACTAGGTCGTCCGATGCAATGTACGCATCATGAATGAGTCAGGCAAGAAAATCTGGTCTCTTGACGTTAACCATGCTCTTGTTGAGCGAAACCAGCCAAAGAGCACAATAGGCCCAGGAATCACCTTATGGACATGCCTGAGGACCAGACTTGCAAACGCTTTATGCACTTTGTGCACTGAAAATCAATGCACAAAGTCTTTTTTAACATGAGAGAAGCTGAGATTGATGCTCTTGGAGCATAGATGTACTTTAACAAGGCCTTTTGTATGTGCCTTATGTCATCTTGAGGCTTGAATTGGTTTCACTTCTAATAATATAGGTTTCACTTCTAAATGTATTTTTTTAGTTGTTAAAGTGAGTCATCTCTATTTTTTTCCTTTCTTATTTTTTTCTGGAGGTCAGGTCTAGCCCCTCCCTTCATGTACCATTTTGATTTTAAATTAATAAACTGGTAGGGTCTATGCCAAACCCTCTACCATTAAGATGGCTTCATATTAATAAATTTCTTTATTTCCAATAATTTTTTAATTTATCAAAAAAATATTTTTTTACAAAAAAATTTATCGAGTGACCGGCACGGTCCAGGCCCATGTGTGTCGTGCCGTGCCGTGCCAGCCCAGGCCCATCATGGGCGTGCTGGGCCAGTGAAAAAAATTTTCGAGCCGGCATGGTTTATTGGGCTGTGCCGGCATGGTTGGGTACTGTAATAGTATTGGACCATGCCTAGCATGATCCATATGGGCCTGAATCATACCGTGAGTGGCATGATTCAGTGTCTATCTCTAGAGAGAGAGAGAGAGAGAGAGAGGTGCTAAGCATGTTTCAGCATGAATTATTTTTTGAAAAGTAAATTAATCGGGTCATTATGCTTCTTTTGACCCTCCTCCTTCAACGGTTTATAAAGTACAGTGGCAGAGCAAGGACATATCCACCATCCTCGATGGGACATAAATGAGCCGAGACTGTGGAAAGGAAGGGCCATGCACAGTTTAGCCACCCACAACCAATAAATTCAATGGGTCGTAGAGGATGGCACTGAATCATACCTGATATGATATGGTACAAGTTCACTGTATCTTAAGAATTTGTGCCATGCTTAGCACGGCCCATTTGTTAATGGGCTGTGCCAGATATGGCACAGAAAAAAAAAAATTCAAATTCGACACGACCCGTGATCCATTTTGAAATGGGTCACAAGCCGTGCATGGCCGTGCTGGGCCGTGCTGGGGGCCGTGCCATGGCACGGCCGCCTGGTGCCTAGGCACCAGCCTAGGCGTTGGTGCATGGGCACCAGGTGTGGTGCCTAGGCACCGGTACCTAGGCACAACGTGGTGCCTAGGCCGTGCCTAAGCACCTACTGTGCCTAGGCACCAGCTGGGCCAATGGACCAGCCGTTTTTATATCCGTTTTTTATGGCTATATAGCCATTAAAAAGGCTTTAGGAGGGGTTTAGACTATTTTACCCCTCTCAACAGTCATATAACGACTATATCAAAGGGTAGTTTGAAAAAAAAAATTGAGAATTCTATAAATAGATGAACTATTCCTCATTCTTACCACACCAAACCAACTCCTCTATTACTACTATTTCTCTCTTCCAGCAAGTGCTCTAGTAGATTAGCAATTTAATTTTTAGTTTGCAAGTGTCTTACAAGTGGCAAGTGCTCAAGCAAGTAGTCAAGTGCTACAAGGTCAATTCTTGTTGAGAGGCGAAGCGCAAGAGGAAGCTCACAAATCTCGGCTCCACGCCTCCACCTCTGATCTTTTCTTAATTCCTTTTTGTTGGTTAGTTTTTATTTTTTTACATTTATTAATTAAAAATTTTAGATATGACATCTTTTAACGAAAGTAATTTTAACATGCACGCTTTTTCTGAGGGTGAGGAAACTAATCCCCAAGGACCCCAACCCCAATCCCAACTCCAAGTTCCATCTAGAGCTAGTGTCATTGAGTGTCAAACCTCTTCTCGTAAGAGGACTAGTAATGTTTGGATTGATTTCGATAGAATTATGGTTGATGGAGTCTATAAAGCAAAATGTAAAAAATGTGCAAAACTTTACAGTTGTTCTAGTACTGGGGGAACAGGGCATTTAAGAAGACATAAGAGAGTCATAGGATGCATGATTCCCGTCAGCAAGGACTCCTTAATATTCAAGAGGGATCACTTGTAGGCAATTTTGCATATAACCATGAAAATCAAAAAAATTACTGGTAAGATGGATAGTTCAAGATGAATTACCTTTTAGTTTATCTGAATCTTATAATTTTGAAAATATGTTTAATTAGGCCTACAACTTGCTTATAAAAGAACTAGTAGTCGTACCTTTAGAGGAGTGGCTATGACAAACTTTTTAGCAATGAAACAAAGTTTAACGGAAAGCCTCTCAAATTTAAATGCTAGAATTTCTTTAACTTCTGATATTTGGTCGGCATTTATTGCTGTTACTGCTCATTATATTGATAATGATTGGCAATTAAATAATCGAATTATTGCTTTTCGTGCTTTTGATTTTCCGCATTCAGGACAATAAATTTCAAATATTATTTATCAAACTGCATGCTCATATAATATTAATAATAAAATAATATCAATTACTTTTGATAATGCATCTAATAATAATTCTGTTGTTGCATTATTAAACGACTCTTTGCATCCCATTTTAGATGGACAATTATTTCATATTAGATGTGCATGTCATATATTAAATCTTTTTCTCAATTGGCATGAACATAATTCAAGAGGTTATTTCAAAAATTAGAAATGCAGTTTCTTTTATTCATGCTTCAAGGTCAAGACTTCAAGAATTTAAACAATTATGTGTAGATCATGGTAAACGTTTTAAAAAATTTAAACTTGATGTAATAACTCATTGGAATAGTACCTATGCAATGATACATGATGCATATCCATATAAGAACTTATTAAGTGCTTATATTAATGAGCATGGATTAGGATTTACATTGACTGAAGCTGATTGGAATCAAGGTAAAATTTTAGAAGATTTTTTGGTTACTTTTTATGATGCTACAAATATTCTTTCAGTATTTATTATCCAACTTCTTGTTCATTTTTATAAAAAGCATATGTAATTAGTGAATGCCTATTATACATAATATGGAAACTAAATGGAATGAATATTGGAATAGGATGTCCATTGCATAACTTAGCTGTTGTTTTTGATCGAGTTAAATTAAATGGTATAATTTTTTTAATTGATCAATATTGTGAAAATATGAATCAAAATCCTGAACCTGCTAAAGATGAGGTAACACGACTTCTTAATGATATTTATTATTTATATAATGATAAAATTTATGGATCTACAATACCTACTCAAAGCTCTGCTTCTTCTTCTAGATCTCGTTCGTCATCTATTTTTCATTCATTAGAAGACACGCACATGCTTCATCTTCTTCATCTTTAAGTAATGAATTGGAATTTTATTTACGAAACAATCTTCATTCTGCATATGATGAAGATCAAATAGAAAGTCTACATGTATTAGCTTGGTGGAAGAAGTGTTAAAAATAATATCCTGTTATGTCTGCCATTGCACGAGATATTTTAGCTGTGCCGATGTCCACAGTAGCATCGGAATCCGCTTTCAGTGCATATCGACGTATTTTGGACGAAAAGAGAAGTAGGATGACTGGCGAGACTGTTGAGATGCTTATCTGCTTCAAAGACTGGTTGGATGCTGAGGCGAGGCTTCAAGATAAAGGTGGACATGACTTAACCAGCGAAGATGACGATGATACAAATACTACTGATGACTGATGAGTGATGAGTGAGTCATTTTACTTTTATAATTATATATTATTATTTTTTAAATTGTTAAAAACTTAAAGTAAGTCATCTTTATTTTTTTCTTTCTATTTTTTTCCTTGCTTATTGTATTATGTTCTGAAGGTCAGGCCTAGCCCCCCTCCCTTCTGTACCATTTTAATTTTAAATTAATAAACTGGTAGGGGTCTATGCCAAACCCCCCACCATTAAGGTGGCTTTATATTAATAAAATTTTTTTATTCCTAATAATTTTTTAATTTATCAAAAAAATATTTTTTTATAAATTTTTTTTATTTGAGCCATGCATGGGCAGGCCCCAGGTGGGTCGTGCCTGGCACGGCCCACCTGGGCCAACACAGCTGAGGCCCACCTAGGTCGTGCCGTGCTTGCACGGTGGGCCGGCCCAGGCCCATCATGGGCCGTGCCGTGCTGGCCAACAGAAAAAATTTTTTGCCGACACGGCACGGTTCACGGGCCGTGCCTGGCACGGCCCGTACTGTAGCAGTACTGGGCCGTGCCTGGCACGGCCCATGTAGGCCTGGGCCGTACCGTGCCCGTGCCTACCTCAATGGGTCCAAAAAAAAAAAGCCAAATTCTGTTTATTAAACATTATTTCAAATTATCATTACAATATTAATTTCAAAATTATAATTGGAATATTAATTTAAAAGAAAAGCGTGACGGTGCGGTTCACAGCAGCTCCCGGCCTTTCTCGTTTGAAGACGCGGCGCGTTTGGGTTCGTTGGCTGCCATTTCATGGACGTGCCAACCTTAGAGAGAGAGAGAGAGAGAGAGAGAGAGAGAGAGAGGAATGATAGATTAGCTTACCATGAGGAGGGCCTTGACATGAAACATGGTGAAGGGCGTCTTGGCATCGTCGCCTTCCTTCTCTAACCCGAGCATATAGTCCAAGAAATCCTTGGCCCCTCCACCTCCGACCTTCCTCCTCCGGTCTATTATCGGCTCGAAGATCCGGTCGAACCGCTCCAGTAGCGTTCGCATCTGCCTCCCCATCCCCTGCAGATCGAACCGGGCCAGAACCGGGAAAAAATCCGACAAGTTCGGCCGGCCCAGCAGCTCCGTGATCTCCGCCACAAGCTCCCTGAACTCCTTCCCCACCGCACTCCTCTCCTCCCCCTCCATCGTCCCCCCCCACAGCATGCTGGTGACCACGTTCATCACCGTCAGAAACAACTGGGCCCCGACGTCCACCGGCGCCCCGGCATGCGAGTACAGGTGGCGGACGGTCGACCGGACCTCTTGCCTCCGGAGGCCGTAGACGGCGTCGAGGCTGGCCGCGCCCAGCATCTCGCGGACGCACACGCGGCGGAGCATGCGCCAGGTGGGGCCGTTGGGATTCCAGACGATGTCGGCGCCGCCGTAGGCGATGGCGCGGGCGACGTCGGGGACGTCGCGGTTGGCGAAGACGGCGTCCTGGTCCTTGAGAACCTCGCGGGCGAGAGCTGGGGAGGAGATGACGACGCCCAGCTTGGCGCCCAGCTGCATTCTGAAGATGGGGCCGTGGGCGGCAGCGAGGCGAGCGAAGTAGGTGTGGAGATCCGGGTCAAGGAAGGGGAGACTGCCGACGAGGGGGAGGCTGGCTGGACCTGGAAGGTCCTTGGAGGCGGAGCGGCGCCATCGCCGGAGGAGGGCGGCGTAGAGGAGCGCCGCCAGGAGGGCGGCAGCCAGGGAAGTGGGGAACTCCATATCAATTTGGCGGGTTGAATATTGCCGTTGTGGGCTTCGGAGCAAAAAAACTCTTGTGATCGTTCCTATTCTTTATAGGGGGATTTAATTGGAGAGAACTAGTAATATAGTGACAAATGAGCCGGGTGGCTTGGAATCTAAATGAGTCGCTGGAATGAAGCGAGCGCACGATGCCGAGGGAGTGAGAGTTTGTCGATGGTGCGGAGGAGAAACTCGGCGTCATTCGATTGGCGACGGAACGTGCCGTATTTTTCTATGGCTAGCTGGTGAAACGTGGTAACCGATTCTATTGGAGGGCCTTTGAGATATGAGATCCGGCCGGTTGAGTTTATCGTCTGTTTGCTTATGAATTATGATAATGAATTTGCGAGCGTTCAGGACTGCAGAAAAGACGGATTTTATGCAAGGAGAATAATTTCTTCACAGCCGTTGACGCTAGCCATGAGATACCATTTTTGCCGGAGAAGCTGTCAGAGATGGGCCACGCCGGAAGAAATAATCTTTTTTAGATTGGATAAGATTGACATGATATGTTTATTTATCATTTTCTCAAACTTTTAAAGTTGCTTATGGGATTAATTCTTACAAATAGCTTTTAGGATATGATAAACCTTGAGAGATGCACATAAGCAATAGTAAAAAATCTCTAAGGAATCAGTATTTCTGAAGAAGAGAGAAGATAACAGAGATTTGATTCTCCGGTTTTATTTATCATCGTTAGTTTTATAGATATGAAGGCACATTTCATGAAAGGACATATTCCTTTCAAATAATAATTGAACAATAATTGAACAATAATTCCAATAATCCCTCACTTGTTCAAATATAAAGAAATATTTCAGAAAAGAAATGGTTTATATTAATACAGTAAAATATCATTTGATTTGAACTTTACCTTAGTGTATGTACCACAAGGCTTTGTCGAAATCCTAGGTAGCATAAAAGCTTTGAACCTATTATTTTTAGTGACAAAAACGGTGATATATACACACATAAAAAGTGTATGTACCATAAAGCTTTGTCGAAATCCTAGGTAGCATAAAAGCTTTGAACCTATTATTTTTAGTGACAAAAACGGTGATATATATACACATAAAAACTCTTGTGTTCATAAATTCCACACCAAACTCACTTAGCACTATTATGGCCATGTGTTCATCCTGATTCATGAACTTTTCAGAGAAAAAAAATTCAAATCTCCTTAAGACGACACCATCTCTAAGTTCATATAGGTTAATTTCTTTAGTATCTTTGTTACATTTAAGATACTTGTCTTAAATAGACTGAAATTCATTAAGAGTTTTTGATTAACTCAACCCTCAAACTGTAAGATTACTTCAGCACTTTACATCTTAGATAGGGCTTATTTATTAGTGCTGATATTTCTTTATTTATCAATAATTTATTTTTCTCATTGAACATAATAACTAGTGATTGACTAATATTAGGTTGAGTTGCCATCGTTGATAATATATATTTTTTAACTTAGGAGTTTTAGCCTCATCTCTCTAGATGTTGATTTTACTAAGTCTCTAGCCAAAGGCTTAGTAAACGGATCTGCTAAGTTCTTACTTGATTTTACAAAAGTAAGGAAGATAATTCTATCTTTAATTAGATTCCTTATATAATCATGTCTTAGACTAATATGTCTAGACTTTCCATTGTATATATCACTATATACTCTAGCTAAAGTGGCTTGACTATCACAATGTATAGATACAGAAGATAAGTTTTTTGATGTCAAAGGAATTTCTAAAAGAAAATCCCTTAGCCATTCAGCTTCTTTCCCTATTCTGCCAAAGCTATAAACTCAGATTCCATAGTTGAATGTGTAATTAAAGTTTATTTCTTGGATTTTCAAGATATAGCACCTCCTCCTAGGGTAAACACCCAACCAGTAGTAGATTTATTGTCTCCTACACTTGATATCCAACTGGCGTCAGTATATCCTTCTATGATAGCATGGAATTTTGAGTATAATAGACCAAGATTCTTGTTTTTCTTAAGATAACTAAGAACTCTCTCAATGGCCTTGCAATGCTCATAGCTTGGGTTGCTAGTAAATCTACCTAATTTACTAACAGCAAATGCTATATCTAGTCTTGTACATTGAGCCGCATACATAAGACTACCAATAGCACTTGCATATTCAATTTGAGCTACAACTCTTCCATCATTCTTTAGAAGCTTGATACTTAGATCAATTGAGGTACTAGCTTCCTTAATTTTTAAGTGGTTGAATTTGTTCAACACTTTCTCTATATAATGAGTTTGGCTCAAAAAATAACCCACACTATCTTTAGTTATTTTGATGCCTAGAATGGTATCTACATGTCCAAGATCCTTCATTTTGATTGTGGAAGATAGAAACCTTTTTGTTTCTGTGACACCTCTCATGCCATTGCTCACTATTAATATATCATCAACATATAAACAACAAATATCACATATTCATATACTTTTGTATAAAAACATTTATCAGCAATGTTATAAACAAACCATTTGAAAGAATAGCAAATTCAAATTTTTCATGCCACGGTTTGGGTGGTTGTTTTAAACCATATAGTGATTTAACAAGCTTACACACTTTATATTCATTTCCAGGCAAGATGAAGCCTTTGGTTGTTCCATGTAAACCTCTTCATTAAGATCACCATTTAAGAATGCAGTTTTAACATCCATTTGATGAACATGAAGATCATGGATTGATGCTAAAGCAAATAAAATTCTAATGAAAGTTATTCTTGCTACTGGAGCATATGTATCAAAATAATCAATTCTTTCCTTTTGTCGAAACCCCTTTGCTACTAATCTAGCCTTAAAAGTATAAAGAGTTTCATTAGTATGGTACTTTCTTCTAAACACCCACTTACAACCAATGGGTTTAGAACCATGGGGTAAATCAACAAGTTCCTAAGTATGGTTTGACATAATAGAATCCATTTCATCATTTATAGCATCTTTTCAAAAAGCAACATCTCTAGAATACATAGCTTTCTTGTAAGTTTTAGGATTATCTTCAACTTGAAGAACAAAAGGAGTTGTTCTCGTGACTTTTTTTCTATTTCCTTCTACTAAGTAAAAGGAGATAAGTTGAGAGTCAATCTCATCATGTCCTAATTCTGTTACTTTCTGTATTCTATTGCTTTTACAAGGTTCACTAGGTTGTTGATCTTCAGTCTTAGAATATGTCTTCAATTGTGATCTTCCGCTAATAAGAGTTTAAGATTTATTTTTTGAAATTAATAAATGCTCAAAAAATTTCATATCTATGGATTCTATTATTATATTAGACTCTAAATTTAAGAGTCTATATGCCTTGCTATTATAGAATAACCTACAAAAGCACATCTAATTCCTCTTGGACCCAACTTGATCTATTTGGGATCATTATTTTTGTAATATGCAAGACACCCCCACACTTTGAAATACCCTATATTGGGTTTTCTTCCTTTCATAATTGATAAGAAGAATTTTATTTCTTTTTAAAGAAATTCTATTAAGAATATCACAAGCAGCAAGGAGAGCTTCACCCCATAAATTCAATGACAATTTAGCATTTAATAACATTACATTAATCATTTCAAGAAATGTTCTATTTTTTCTTTCAGCCAAACCATTTTGTTTAGGTATTTGAGGTGTAGAACATTCATGAATAATACCATTTTCTTCACAAAATATATTAAAATCATTTGAAAATTATTCTCTTCCTCTATCACTTCTAAGAACTTTGATTTTTCTTCTTAATTAATTTTCTACTTCAGCTTTATAAACTTTAAACATTTTAAAAGCCTCGTCTTTATGTTTCAATAAATAAACATAAGTAAATCTTGAGGAATCATCTATAAATGTGATAAAATATCTATTACCACCTCTAGTTAACATACCATTTAGTTTACATATTTGAATGTATGAGATCTAATAATTAAGAATTTCTTTCAACATTACTAAAAGGTTTCTTTACCATCTTTGATTTAACACATTTTTCATATTTTTTCAAATTTTTCAATATTATCACAGGAAATTAAACTATATTTAATCATTCTCTTCATAGTGCTAATTCCTGCATGTGCTAATTTACCATGCCATAAAGAAACAGAATCAACCATATAAGCAAAAGCATCATTATTATTAATAACATTATCAACAATACATAATTTGACCATTCCATCACATGAATAGCCTTTTCCAACAAAGACATTATGGTATCACTACAACAAAAATTTGTTTTTGCAACCCTTTTTTCCCGACGCTAAGGCGGAGCGTTGGGAAATAGCGCAGACCGACGACGCTTTTTAATAGCGTCGACATATAAGTAAGGTTGCCGACGCTTTAAAGCGTCGCCATAGTACGATGCTTATTAGCGTCGTCTAATTAAATTTTGCCGACGCTTTAAAAAGCGTCGGCACATGACGACGCTTAAAAGCGTCGTCATATATCGATATATATGCTTGCAACCAAGCCTCCTTCCTCCCCCCCGTGCCTTCTGTGAAGCCCTAGCCGCAGCTCCTTCCTCCCCCCCGTGCCTTCTGTGAAGCCCTAGCCGCAGCTCCCTGCCGCGCGTGTGCCTTCTGTGAAGCCCTAGCCGTAGCTCCCCGCCGCGCGCGATCTTCGTCTTGCCAATGTGTTCTGGATGCCCTAGCTGCCCCCTCACAGCCTTCTCCGATCCTCTTCTTCTCTAGGTATGTTTCATTCTGTTTTGGGGATTTGGGATTTGGGGATTCAGTGATGCCCTAGCTATTTGTACGTACACATATAAACTCTTCTACTATATGTAATTTACTGTGCTTTGTTTTGGATTGGCAATGTAAGCTAAGGGGCTCTTTGTATGCTCTAGAGAGTGAGCTTGATATTTTCTGTATACAGACCTTATGCCTTTCAACGTCTTCTCATTTTTTTTTTGCCAAGTGGAAATGCTGTGCAAGTTGATTTAAGCCAATTCACAGCTTGCTGGTTTGAAGGATGTATTATTGTGGCCTTGTTTGATGCCACTCTAATGCTGTAGTTTTTATTTGCAGCATACTGTTATACCTCTCCAGCACCTTGTCAGCTTCGGTCATAATCTTGTTAGCAGGGCTTTTGAATTTTAGGTAACATTTTTTTGGGTGTAACTTTCTTATGCATCATTTCTCAAATCAATGAAGCTGCTTGTTTAGTTCTCTGTCTGGCTTTTAGTCCAAGTAACTTGTTCGTTTGGTTAGCATATTTATACCAAGTCATGTAACTAACATGTTTTCCAGGCTGATGCTTTTGCAAAGAAATTGGGTTATACTTCAGCAAAGAAACTGCGTATTGGTCACTTTAGTTAAAAGTTAGTTACTTCTGAATGATCTAGCACCTCTCCTTCTTGTATACCTTAAGTTAGTAGAATTGCTATCTTTCATTCACTTCCTACTTATCCCAGCTACACAACTTTTCTTGTTGAACAAGGACTATGTTTTGTTTATAACTGTCTTTTGGTGGTCCTTCAAGGACTTCAAATCCAGTCTTGATATGATAGTCATGCTCATGTCATGGCTTCACTGAATGCTCTGATTTTGCAAGGTGGACCTTAGTTCATTGTTCTTCATTGTAGGTACTTGTGTTACATGGGGCAAGACAAACCTTTTATGGTTTAAGATTTTTTATAATTTTTCACATGCTCTGTCCATTTGAAATCATTCTCTTTATTAGTAGTTAGGACCGTTGCTATGGGGCTGTGTTTCAATAGACTTCAGGTTTGCAACTTGTCACTCAAAGATGAACAGAAATCTTACACCAGGCCTTGCAATTTTACCTTTTAATTTAGGCCCTGTTTGGGACAGCTATTGGGAGACAGCTGCTGTTGGCCCCTCCAACAGCTGTCATAAATGGGGCCTTAGTCTTCAACCATGGCCATGGAGGTTGCCTAGGCAACTGGTGACCTTGAATGCCTCTATTTACATAAATGAATATGCATACATACATACCCACATACATACACATGTCAAGGGGTTGTCTTCCAGTGGAAGAGTAAGTGACATTTTGCCTAATGCTTCAAAGGAGCCTTCTCCATTTAGAGCTATGCTCCATGTAGCCATCTTAATTTTAGGAGTTGTGCACAGTAAATTACTCTATGTTCCCATTTCTGATCTGATTCCAATAGAGCTCTCGCTCAACCACATTATCAGACTACTTTTTCATGTGCTTTACTTTTTTTCAAAAGTTTTACTTCTTTCACCATGAATGTGCATTTTTGGGGCTATATCAGACTTATGTTGGTAAAATACGTGCAGGATATTGGATAAAAGTTGATTGTTTATCGATCATTTATCCTACAATGGATAAAAGTTGGATAACTAAATCGAGAAATACAACAGAATATTTAGATGGAGTTCGTGAGTTCATTAAATTTGGTATGGATAAAGGTAGTTTGAATGGAAAGATTTTATGTCCGTGTCGGCGATGTGTTAACAATTCTTACTTAGATCCACAAACCGTGAAGAACATTTGATATGGAATGGTTTTTAAGAGGTTATACTGTATGGGTTTTCCATGGAGAATGTACGTTGCCATTATCAAGTAATCAACCCTCCTCGTCTGATCTTGGATCTGGTAATATGCAAGATAACCTTGTAGGAGATGATATGACAGGTTTAATCGGAGATGCTTTTCGACATGGTGTTCAAAACTTTATGGGATCAACTAATATACATGAAACGGATGGAATATGTGATGGTTCTACATCTATGGAACAAACATTCGTTGATGAACAATTATATCCGGGTTGTTTGAAATTTTCTAAGATCTCTTTTCTTATACATTTATTCCATATAAAATATATGAATGGATGGTCAGGAAAGAGTTTTACCATGCTTCTTAAATTACTAAAGGATGCATTTCCAGAAGGCATTGATTTACCATCCTCTTATTATGAAGCAAAGAAAGTTGTCAACAAATTAGATCTTGGATATCAAAAGATCCATAGTTGTCCAAAAGACTGTATGTTATATCATGGTGAAAATGTTGATCGAGAGTCATGCAATGTATGTGGATCTTCACGATGGAGATGTGGAGAGGATGAGGATGATGTAACGAACAAAACAAAAAAACCAGCGAAGGTACTGCGTTACTTTCCTCTTATTCCTCGATTGAAAAGGCTATATTCATCATCGAAAATAGCTTCATTAATGAGATGGCATGATGAAGGGCGTACAAAGGATGGAATGTTGAGACATCCAGCAGATAGTTTAGCATGGAAAGCTTTTGATGTTAGGCATTCTGATTTTGCCTCTGATATTCGTAATGTTCGTTGGGTTTAGCTTCAGATGGCTTCAATCCTTTTCGCACTCTAAATTCTACATATAGCACTTGGCCAGTTGTTCTAATACCATACAATTTACCACCATGGTTGTGCATGAAGCAATCATCACTTATCTTGTCAATGGTTATTCCAGGTGATAAGGGTCCAGGAAATGATATAAATATTTTTCTACAGCCTTTAATAGAGGAATTGAAATAGTTATGGGAAGGTGTCGATGCAATTGATGCTTCAAATGGTGAACATTTAAACTACGGGCAGCTCTGTTGTGGACTATTAATGATTTTTCAGCATATGCCAATTTATCTGGCTGGAGTACAAAAGGAAGGGTTGCATGTCCTTGTTGTGCAGATTCGACACATTCAAATTGGTTAAAACATGGAGGAAAATTTTGTTATATGGGACATCGCCGATGGTTAGAATCAAATCATCCGTTTCGTTTTCAGAAAGATTTATTTGATGGTACCATAGAATTGAGATGTGCACCAATTCCACCTTCTGGAACTAATGTTCGTATGCAAATTGATTCCATCAGTTACAAATATGGTAAATTCTCAAAGTCTTCTCAAAAAAGAGGAAGGAATGATCAAGAAGAAGTGACAATTGGTAGTATGGATGCACAGATATTTGAAGATCCAGATAATTTTTTGGAAAAAGAAAATGAGGAAGATGTACAGATACCATCCACAAAGCAGCCTATCAAACATATATGGAAGAAAAGAAGTATCTTTTTTGACTTACCTTATTGGGAACATAATCTGATTCGACATAATCTTGATGTCATGCACATAGAGAAGAATGTTTGTGATAATCTGCTTGGAACATTGTTGAATCTTGATGGAAATCAAAGATAACATGAAGGCACGATTGGATTTAAAGGAATTGGGTATCCGATTAGAGCTTCATCCTATAATGCTTGCTAATGATAGAATTTATTTGCCTCCTGCATCTTATACAATGTCTCCTCAAGAAAAAAATAATTTTCTTACAGTATTGAAAAATATTAAAGTACCTGATGGATATGCATCAAACATTTCAAGGTGTGTGCATCTTAAAGATATGAAAATTTCTAATCTCAAAAGTCATGATGGTCACATATTGATGCAAGATATCTTACCAATAGCGGCAAGATCATCTGTGCCTAAACAAGTTCTTGCAGTTATAATTCGGCTATCATCATTCTTTAAGGCATTATGTTCAAAAGTTATTGATCCTGAAGAGATTGATCAGTTGGAGTCTGATGTGACCATTACACTTTGTCTTATGGAAAAGATTTTTCCTCCTGGATTTTTTACTATTATGGTACATCTTCTCATTCACTTGGCTTCGGAAGTCAAGCTTGGCGGACCGGTACATTATAGATGGATGTATCCTATTGAGAGGTATGCTATAGTCTGATTTATCCTAATGACCGGTATACCATAATTTTACCATAAGTAGCATCATCATTATGCTATGTTTAGAAATTTATTTATCTTGTAGGTACCTTATGCGATTGAAAGATTATGTACGAAAACAAAGCCTATCCAGAGGGTTCGATTGCGGAAGGATATATTGCTGAAGAGTGTTTGATATTTTGTTCAAGATATCTTCAAGGTGTAGAGACAGTGTTTAATAGATCTCAACGGTAGTGATTTCGTTGATAATGCAGAATTGTATAAGTTCTCAACTGCAGGTAGAGTAATGGGAAAAACTGAAACTATTGTATTGGATCATAAATCAATGGCATAAGCACATCGTTATGTGTTACTCCATAGCGAAATGATATCTGAGTATCATAGGTTAGTATGATTTATTGCATTTCAAGAGTAAGATATCATATCTTTTTTTTTGTTTTTTTGCTCTAAATGAACAAAATACGTTTTATGCAGCGAATTTTTATTGTCTCAACGGCAAGCTAACCATAGCACTCGACCTAATCCAAGGATTGAGCAGCGATGGTTAGTCGAGTTATTTCCTACATGGCTTTCAAAACAGGTTTGACATATACTTCGAGAATATATTGGTTGATTTAACATCAAATAACCTATTAACATTCCTTATTATTCTTAGGTATCAACGATGATGGAGAAAAATTTGTCAGCTGAATTAATAGCCCTGGCTCGAGGACCTAACAAAGTTGTCAATAGATATAGTGGTTTCATAATCAACGGTTTTAAATTCCATACTAAAGATCGTGAGAAATTTAGGAAAAACAAAATAGGTGTTATGGTGGAAGCAGATGGAAAAACTTATTATGGTGCACTAAATGATATCTATGAGTTAGATTACTATGGAGTCTTTAAAGTTATATTATTTAGATGTGATTGGGTAGATATAAACTCATCAAGGGGTTTGAAAAAAGATACAAATGGATTTACACTTGTAAATTTTACAAGGTTGATACATACTGGTGTCTTATTGAAGGATGATCCATTCATTTTTTCTTCTCAAGCTCGTCAAGTATTTTTTATACAAGATGCAAAAGATAAAGATTGGGCTATTGTTATTAAAACAAAACTAGGGACTTATATGATATGGGAAAGCAGCTAGAAGATGATGAAGACGATGACACTTATACGCATTCCATGCCATTCAATTTTGTGTCGGTTGATGACGTACATGCTACGGTATCCTTGGTTAGGACAGATTTTGACAACAAATGATAATGCTTGATTCTGATTGGTACTAAATTTTGCAATGTATTGAATTTTGTAATAATTAAGTCTTTAAAGTTATATTTATTTTTTACTAACTTTGACTCTGATGTAAATGATAGGTGACATTATGCATAGCTCACGGACAGAGGCCGACCCCTCTACTTCAGCACAGCAGGATCATGCTGGTCCTTCGTCATTACCGGATGCTGCATCTATTCCAGAGCCATGTCAGTCTACTGCAGGTCCATCATCCTCGGGGCATCATGATCCTGTTGTCGGCGTAAGAGACGATGAGCTTCATATTCAAGGTAATTTTTTTTATTTGATTCTATAAAATTTCTTTACTTCTTACTATAATTTACCTATATCTATTTTTATGCAGACGGATCTGGTAGGATTACATGCAGGCGCGGGGCCATGGGAGTACGAGATGTATGGCAGATGCGTGATGGTGATAAGATCGTAATTGAGTGCAATCGGCTGGGGCAGCCAATTAAAAAAGCCTCTAGCTTATTGAGTTCCTTTTTAGGGAGTGTTGCACGGAGGCATCAGCTTTGTCCATTGAGTTATGCAAAATGGAATGATATGCTTCCGTCATATAAAGTCGAGATTCTACGAGTTGTGCAGGTAAACAAAAGAATCTAAACATCAAACATTATGTATATATGACATGTTTTATATTTGAACAGTTGAAATATTTTATCTTTTGCAGGGCAAGTTTGCACTTCCTCCATCCGCTAATGAGTTTGTACTGAAGTCTCTCAACCGGAAATGGAAAGAATATAAGTCATATTTGAAGACGAAGTACAAGCTGCCGGGTATGACCGAGGAGCAGGTAGTTGGTACTTGTCCTCCTGAGGTACCCCTCATCAGTGGATGGAGTTGGTTCATTATTGGTTCTCCGAGAAGGGACAGGTATCTTGTTACTTAATATTTTGTTATTTAATCTTTTAAGACACTATTAAAATATTTATTTAATTTTGCAGACATATTCTAATATTGGTAAAGCTGCACGAGCATCTCTGTCTGTTCCCCATACATCGGGATCCAAGAGTTATGCGAGAATTAGGCAACAATTCGTATGTTTCTTAAACTATAAATTCTTAAACTAATTATGTTCATTTATATGTCATAAATACTTCTGTTTCATGAATGTTCTGGCACGCAGATGCAAATAAAATATTTAATTTTGAATATTCCATTGAATGATTTCTTAAACTATATATATATAGTTTTGAGCTGTAGGTGGTGATGGCATGCTTTAGAATATATTCTGCTGATCCAAATCCAATTTGTTCAACTGTATCATCGTGGAGCTCAGTGCTAGGTCATTCACCTCTCCAGCTCATGGTTTGATATGTACACAGACCTAGGATAGCCGGCAAGAAACACTTGTCAACCCCTTGTAGCCCATTCATGTTCTGCATTCTAATTACAATCCATTTATATAAGAACAATAAATTTCAAGCAAATGGGTATATTGGTATCCAATCTGGAAATACTAATTATGAATTTATAAAATTACATGTGCCTTGCTTTATATTGGTATCCAATCTGGAAATACTGATTTAGATTAGGGAGGAAAGGAGAGAAAGTTAGCTACCGAAGAGAGTGAATGGCAGAGAAAAATCTGAATTCTGATGGGGATTTGGTGATCGAACTTCAGATCTGCCGAGTTTTCCTTTCGTAACAGCGATTACAATGAGTTGAAATTAAGTTTCAGCACTCCCAATTCAATTGGGAGTAGCTATGTTATGTCTCTGACCTATTGGAACTTGTGCTGAGACCGAAAAAGCTGCTAACATACCGAAAAATCAGATGTCTAGGCTGGTTTATCTTTAATTTTTTTCTATAAAGTACAGTTTGGACATTTATGCTCATGAACACTGAAATATGAAAATTATATAAAGGTCGTTTAGAGGTTTTGGTTGGATATCTATTTTAGGTGGGTAATCTATTTAGGATAAGCGTGACTTGGGAAGGGACGAGTTGGTATTTGTTTGACTGAGAGAAACATGAAGCACTAAAAGCCCGGTTCACCTTGATTACTCCACATCGTGGAAGGACAAGTAAGAATGCTATTGGCTGATCTACCATTCCATGTTAACTATGATAAAGCCAAAGAACTATTGGTAAGCCAAGTGGGACGCACGGGATGTCAACCTTAAATATAAGTAGACTAGAACATGGAAATGAAAGAAATTTAGGGAGTTAGATCTCTTCTGCGCACTTGAACATCAATACTTGTAACTAAATGTTTTGGCTGTGCCTTTGGTCATTTCATATTGGGGTGAGTTGATGTTGTGTTCTTGTAACTAGACCAAATGCAAATTGGACCACCACTGATCAAAAGTCAGTCTATTAACAGCATTATTAGATAGATAGGAAGCACATACTTGGTCCTGTATTTCATGCCAAGCCTTCCAAGCTTGTGTTGAAATCCAATTATTCCACCATAGATAGATAGGAAGCACATCCATCAAACTCAGGTACTGCATGTTTACTAATAGCAAGACAGGTACTAGATTATTTGATGCTATTATATGCCTAATAAGCTAAAGTCACAACCCTACTCATAGATATAACATATTACCTAACCACTTCGAATTGACAAGCCAAAAAAACTAAGGTAGTGTTTGAAATAGAGAATAAGAGGGAATATTTCCTGAATATCGTTGAAACTCTCATTGAAACTATCATTGAAACATAATTGATAATTTAGAATTATGTTGAAACTCTCGTTGAAACAATTGAATAATTACTTATTATGTTGAAACTATCGTTGAAACTCTCATTGAAACTATCATTGAAACATAATTGATAATTTAGAATTATGTTGAAACTCTCGTTGAAACAATTGAATAATTACTTATTATGTTGAAACTATCGTTGAAACTCTCATTGAAACTATCATGAACATAATTGATAATTTAGAATTATATTGAAACTCGTTGAAACAATTGAATAATACTTATTATATTGAAACTATCGTTGAAACTCTCATTGAAACTATCATTGAAACATAATTGATAATTTAGAATTATGTTGAAACTCTCGTTGAAACAATTGAATAATTACTTATTATGTTGAAACTATCGTTGAAACTCTCATTGAATAATTTATAGTCCCTCTTTACAAATCAAAATGAATTGTATAATTTATTTAAAATTGATTCAAATATTTATAAATTGTATTTTTTTTTTGTAGATGGATGAGCATGGAAGGGAACCCGGTGTGGTGGAGTTTTACCGGATGACTCATACTCATCATGATGGCACTTTTGTTCGGGATGAGTCGAGGGATTTATATGTAATTATTTATTACAAATTATTTCATACAATAATTTTAATTTGATTATTTTATTCAGTAAGATCTAACTAATTTTTCTAAATTAATACAGGAAAGAGCTGCATCTCTTGTTGCTGAGCGTGTCGATGACTCTACAGCATCTACGCAGAGTAGTCGCATCGAGGCCGAGGTGTTTACAGAGTTGATGGGGCCAGAGCGCTATGGTCGAGTGAGGGGTTATGGAGTTGGAGTTACCCCCACTCATTTATCTGAGGTGAGTAGACTTAAGCGTGATGCTGCAGATGCTGTTCATGATACACGTGTTCGCAGACTTGAGCATGCGGTTGAGGAGATGCAGCGGTCGAGTGCTGCAGCGTTAGAGGAGATGCAGCGGTCGAGTGCTGCAGCGATGGAGGAGATGCAACGGTCGAGTACCGTTGCGATGGAGGAGATGCATCGGAGGAGTGCAGCCGATAGAGCATTGATTGATTCCATGAGAGATCACATTGAGCGGCTTACATCTCTCATTCATACGGTTGTTCCTCATCAGGTAAATACATATATTATTCAATATATATTTTTATATTAAATTAACTATTTGTTTAATATTCATAGATAGTCTTGTAAATTAAATATTTTTAATTTTTCTTATAGGCTTCTGGAGCATCAGATCCTCACGGACAGGGTGACGACCTTCCTCCTGCAGATCATTGACCTCGGCTATTTTATTTTATATCTTTCATCTAATGTATTTTTAAATTTTGTGAAACTTTAAATTGTAATGAAATTTATATTTGAACTTGATGTAATGAAATTTATATTTGAACTTTTATTTTGGATGTGAAGAATGTGTGTAATGTGATTTGTGATTTTGTTTGTTATGATTGTATTGCCCGGTTTAATTTAGAATTTGATCTTAATTAATTGCACAGGTTTAATAAAATTTTTTCAATTTTTTTATTTAAAAAAATGTACATTTTGCCGATGCTTTAAAGCGTCGGAAGCGTTCGACGTAGTTCTCCGACGCTTTTAAAAAGCGTCGGCAAAAAAAAATTACCCGACGCTTTAAAGCGTTAGTAAAACTCCAACGCTTTAAAGCGTCGGGACAATTATTAATTTCCGACGCTTTTAAGCATCGTTAATAGAAAATATTGCCGACGCTTTAAAGCGTTGGCATGGAACAATGCTGTCCCGACGCTTTTAAAAAGCGTCGGAATATTCCGTCTCCACCCCAAGCTACACGACGCGTGTAAAAGCGTCGTGATTTTATTTGCCGACGCTATAAAGCGTCGGTAAATGATATATTTAGCATCAGTGCACAGTATTTTTGTTGTAGTGTATAAAATCAGTTTTCCGGCTTTATACACAGATTTTATTCCATATTTTTTCAAAACATCCTAGCTAGATTCCTATTCATATCAGGGACATGAAGAACATTAGTTAAGGTAACTTTCTTTCCAGAAGTAAAGAAAAGTTCCACATTCCTTTGCCTAACACCTTGGATCGGCCTTCATTTCCCATTTGAATCTCATATCCATCAATTTCTTCATGATAGGTTTTAAACAGTGACCTATCATAATAAACATGGATTGTGGCATACATATCATACCACCAGCCAAAAATCTTGCCTTGAACAGCATTGATCTCACTCATAGCAGCAATAATCTCTTCACTATCCTTCACGAAGTTCACCTTTGCCTCTTGGTTAGCTTTCTTCTTAAACCTGCAATCACGAGCATAATACCCAGATTTGCCACAGACAAAGCATGCTTCCTGGTCACCTTTTGGTTTTTAGATTTCTTGAACTTTCATGATTGTTTTTAGGACCTAGAAAATTTCCTTTATTTTGGTTGCCTTTATTGGCATGTGAGAGCTTACTCACTGCATTTGCCTTAGTAAGGGCTTATAAGAATTTTCATTCTTATCTTTTTCCTTCGACTCCTCTTCGATTCGTAGGTGTTTCTGAATATTTCTTAAAAAAAAATATTCAGAATTATGAAGTAACTTTTTTCTGTAGCCTTTCCAGAAAGATGGTAATTTTGCTATAATGGCACCAATTGGAAAGATTGAGGAAGTTCAATCTTCACAGCTCTTAATTTGCTCATAATAACTTGCAATTCATGCACTTGAGGCAAAATAGGTTTTTCATCAAGCATTTTGAAATCAAAATATTTAGAGATCAAAATTTTGTTTATACCTTCCTCCTCAGCCTTATATTTGAATTCTAATGCTTTCCAGATATCTCTTGCAGATGGATTATCAATATATAGATCATAGAGACAATCTGATAGGGCATTCAAAATATGACCACGACATATGAGTTCATCCTCTTGTCGTTTTCTTATGTGCTGCCTTTCTCTCTTTAGAGTCATTGTCAAAAGGTTCTAGAATTGCTTCAAGATCAGGATCAAGAACATAGAAAATCTTCAAGGCTGTCAACAGAAACTTCAATTTATCTTGCCAGCGAGTAAAATTAGTCCCATCAAACTATCCAAACGAACAAGGTCTTGGTTCATCACTTTGATGATGGTGTTTGCAGTATCAATCTCCATAATCGCAGGATAACGCTTTAAGAATGTTGGGAAGAGATAATCTTTTTGGATTGGATAAGACTAAAATATATTAGAGATAAGAGAAGACTTGAAACATGTATATATATGCTTTTCTTAAAGTGATTATTTGCCCTCCCCCTCTTTTCAGAGTTGCTTGTGGGATTAATTCTTGCAAATAGCTTTTAGGATATGACAAGCCTTGTAAAACCAATTTATTTTTCAGTATTCTGAAGAAGAGATAGATAACAGAGATTTGATTTCTCTCAGTTCTATTTGTCGTTAGTTTTACGAACACGAAGGCACCTTTTCATGAAAGGACATATCCTTTTCAAGTGATATATCCGTTGAATCATAACATATATATACTTTGAAAGGCACATTTTCATGAAAGGATGTATACCTTTCGAGGATATATCCTTTGAATCGTGATATATTCTTTCAAATAATATATCCGTTTGAAATTTATTTAAATATATGTTATATGCACATGCCTCGTGCCCACTTATTATTTNATCTTCTTTCTTTATAATTGAACAATAATTCCAATACCAGATGCCCATGAGCCACCCATCTATGGGCAAGCACGATGCATGACTGATGATGACCAATCCAAACCTTTCGTCTCTTGTTTTTCTTATTCCAGTTTGGGGATTGGTTAAACATTACCCAATGTTTTGAAAATCGGACGGGACAATCAACTAACTTAACATTTGGATCGTGGTTCAATCATTTCAACTAAATAAATCAGTTTGATCAAATCAAATAATATTATAATTAAATTTTAATTTAATAATATAAAAATAATAAAATATAAATATTAATTTAAATAAAAAACTAAAAAAGTTTAAAAATCAGATTGAATTAGCTCAAAATTCGATATGTTCAATGGGTTTATCTGATTTTTATCGGGTCATACAAAAGCCAACTTTAATAATAAAATCAGATCGAATTGATGATTGATTTATGGTTGAATCGATTGAACCAATCGGATCGATCCGATTTTTAAAACACTGACATTAACATTAGTGGATTAACGAGAGAATAAGCAGAACGTGGCTCGGAAGCTAACTCCTGATTTGCTGATTCGAAAGTTTGTGGGTTTCCAAATACCAACCCGCTCTCGGATTATTTTATATATGAGTTTTTGTTAACGAGTGCACGGCGCAGTTGTTCAGAGGTATTTAATATCTTTGTTTAACTAATCTTTTATAAGAAACAATAATGAAAAAGATCAATCTTTTAAAGAACATTTAAATATTATTTAATACTTCAATTTTATATTAGTAG